>MUZC01000021.1:44590-63759 GCA_002072015.1 Radix auricularia
GAGCCACACCATTGACTCTCTAGGGAGCCACACCATTGACTCTCTAGTGAGCCACACCATTGACTCTCTAGTGAGCCACGCCATTGACTCTAGTGAGCCACACCATTGACTCTAGTGAGCCACACCATTGACTCTCTAGGGAGCCACGCCATTGACTCTAGGGAGCCACACCATTGACTCTAGGGAGCCACACCATTGACTCTCGTGAGCCACACCATTGACTCTCTAGGGAGCCACGCTATTGACTCTCGTGAGCCACACCATTGACTCTCTAGGGAGCCACGCCATTGGTGATCTAAATAATGCTCTACACGACTCCTGCTTCACTTCTGGCTGAACAAAGATCTCGATTTTAGTTATTTAAAAAAGAAATCGTTATCCAATCTTATACTGATAACTACTTTTGTCTCTCACTCACTTCATCTTTCCTTTGTTCAAATGGCTATAGATTCATTTAAAATTGTCCCCCCTCCCCCGGTTAAAAAAAAACAAAAAAACTTTATCATGTTAATTTTTACCCCAATTGATGATCATTAAAAAAACACATTAAATTTAAATCAGTGCGGAAACTGAAGAAAGGGGCTAACATATAAATATTTTTATCACTAAGTATAGGCTAAGACCCTAGTTGCGTGCAGTGAAAACAATAGTCCATCATTGGTTCTTATTAGGGGGTCTTTCTCTTTAAACAAAATCAAAAACTATTTTTTTTAATGATATTAATTTTTTCCCATTGTTAGCAATAGTAACATTATGATTTTCAAATCAGACCCTATAGCGACGCTCCAATTAACCTTCTTCATTAGGTACACATTTGAATGCTCTAGGTTTACAATAACCTGTTAGATAATAGAAATGAGCTTAGTCCTTTTTTAAAACAGATGTTTTACAAATAAAATAAAACACAAGAGGTATTAATTTTAGGTAATAATATCACATTAACAAAAAAAAGTTGCAAAAAAAATCGCTGTTGTTACTAATACAAAGCACCTGTCAAAACATTTTATTAATAAGTACTTGTGTACTCTGTTATAAAATCTATTTTACCAAAGTTAACTATATTTTTAAATTTCCCTTTTTAAAAAAAAAATAAAATGGAAATGTCCCTTTACAATGTCACTATACTGCCAACCAGTGCGTTGGATATTATATGTAGCTCTGATCCCAGTAAATATCTGAACTATCTGTTGGATGGCGGACTTCTTCTTTTCTAAATTTAACCATTTCTTTTCAGCTGATCAACCCACTATGGAAACCATTAAACACCAGGCAATTATACACAATACCATGACTACAGATCTGAGATTTCCTCAACTTTCTAAGTGATATAGACAAACCCACACGCACTCCTGTTCTTTGTTTTTTTTGTATGTTTGCACTAAATGATATCAAATGGTCACTAGAAGAGTGCACTGAATCCCATCAATGCTGTCCCTGAAAGTGTGCACTGAATCCCATCAATGCTGTCCCTGAAAGTGTGCACTGAATCCCATCAATGCTGTCCCTGGAAGTGTGCACTGAATCCCATCAATGCTGTCCCTGAAAGTGTGCACTGAATCCCATCAATGCTGTCCCTGAAAGTGTGCACTGAATCCCATCAATGCTGTCCCTGGAAGAGGATTATCTGTTGTACAGCGACGTGCTTTATGGTTTTTACGACTCTGCCCCGGAAACAGTTTTTGATTGGATGGAAATCCCGTTGTTATTGTTGCGTTCCTTTTGTTGGCGTCTGTGAAAAGGGGGGGGGGGCAGGGNCAGGGTGGGGGTGGGGGTAGTGATTGGACTTGTGGCACGGGGTGGGAGGTGGGTAGTGATTGGACTTGTGGCACGGTGTGGGATGTGGGTAGTGATGAGACTTGTGTGATCTGTTTTATCAGCTCACAACGAAACCGGCAGAACATTTTTAGTAGATCTGAAGCACTTGAAGTTTAACATTTTTTAGGGAACGTTACTTTGGAAGTGTAATTTTTGAAGGAAAGCTTTGTGAAAATTATCTCAACAAAAATTATTATTATTATTATTAAAAAAACAACACCAAACAGCCTCAGCCGAACTAGGCTTTTGGGATCGAGTAGGTTTAAAAAGTCAGTATAATTGAATATGTTCAATTGTATATTAGTAGTAATCAGTTGAAAATTGTCTTCAGTTATTTCGTTGCAGTCTTTATGGAGAGTAGCGGCGACATACAGCCACGACTTCGTTTTGTCAGGCCCAGGGGAAAACACAGATTAAGTCGACCGAGAATTGGTTCTGTACAAGTATGGAACAAAGAGCTCTGCTCTGTAACGAATCCGTATCTCGTGTACAGTTATAATAATGTTGAAGTAGAAGTACGTTTCGTCACGAGACAAACATTTAAAAAAATGTACATTAGCTCTATATAGAATCTACTAGTGAATTTGCCTTAAAAAATGACGGAGGTTTAAAAAGATATATATTTCAGCTGAAATCTATTAATTTTGAAAGAATCACTTTGGAAAAAAAATTAATGTAATACAGAGCTTTCATTTATTTTATTATTTAAAAAAAACAAACTATTCATTTATTGCCATTTTGAACAATTTTATGCGGACGTTCCAAGAGTGTTATTTTGGTGCAGTAATTTTTTCAAGACTTTTTTTAAAGTAGTGCGTTGCTTTCTAAAATTATTAGCGTTACAGACGTACATACGTAGCAAATTATGTATATTGATGATATAATTATTATATTATTATTAATATTTCAACACATCAGTGAAAATAAAACCTGGGAGAAGTCGCAATCTAGACTTATTTTGACTCCTCTTAAAGTTATTATCTTATCTTATATGTTACAGACGCTCCTTCTGTACAGACGATTATTGCATCATTTTCAATGACGTCAAGCACTGTTACAAGGGTCAGTGTTACCAGAGTCAGTGTTATCAGAGTCAATGTTACAGGAGTGAATGTTACCAGAGTCAGTGTTATCAGAGTCAGTGTTACAGGAGTGAATGTTACCAGAGTCAGTGTTATCAGAGTCAATGTTACCAGAGTCAATGTTACCAGAGTCAGTGTTATCAGAGTCAATGTAACCAGAGTCAGTGTTAACAGAGTCAATGTTACCAGAGTCAATGTTACCAGAGTCAATGTTACCAGAGTCAATGTTACCAGAGTCAGTGTAACCAGAGTCAGTGTTAACAGAGTCAATGTTACCAGAGTCAATGTTACCAGAGTCAATGTTACCAGAGTCAATGTTACCAGAGTCAATGTACCAGAGTCAATGTACCAGAGTCAATGTTACCGAGTCAATGTTACCAGAGTCAATGTTACCAGAGTCAATGTTACCAGAGTCAATGTTACCAGAGTCAATGTTACCAGAGTCAATGTACCAGAGTCAATGTACCAGAGTCAATGTACCAGAGTCAATGTTACCAGAGTCAATATTACCAGAGTCAATGTTACCAGAGTCAATGTACCAGAGTCAATGTTACCAGAGTCAGTGTACCAGAGTCAATGTTACCAGAGTAAATGTTACCAGAGTCAATGTACCAGAGTCAATGTTACCAGAGTCCATGTACCAGAGTCAATGTACCAGAGTCAATGTACCAGAGTCAATGTTACCAGAGTCAATATTACCGGAGTCAATGTTACCAGAAATAAAAACATACTATCCGGGCTCAACTATAACTCAATTGTTTTACATCATGGACAGGAATTTTTTTATCATTGCTGAAGTAACTTCGAGTATGCAATCTTCTATATTTTTTTTATCAGACATGTTCAACCAAAGGGATGGGTTAAAATCCCGTCATGGCAAAACCTGAATGTGTTGGAAGGTGAGTACTTGCTGCCTAAAGGCTGTATTTTGTCATAGACGCACCTGGACCCCAGATAAATCAAGAATTCGCTTGCGTTATTTATGAGCTGTCAGCTAAACTTCCAAAGGAAAGTGATCGCTCTTCAATGTAATATTTTTTTTTGTTTCAACAGACGTTGAAACAGGCGTATCCTGGGGCAAAACTGTTTAACTTGGGCCCCTCGTTCAATTGGTATCCTACACTTCTTCCCTAATTAGATTTTAACGTTGTAAGCCTAATTTTGTACCCTGGTCCGCTCCCCGGGACCTAGATACTCCTCTGCCCCAAACTCGCAACGCCTCTGATTTATTAGAAGTAAAACTAGCAGACTCTAAGATATGTGATTAAAAACTGTTTATATCTAGCTGACAACGACCTTTGACATGACCGTTCTTCTGTTAGAGAAAACTGAATTATTGAAAGAAGGGACATCTAGTTACCGGGCACCACTATTTAATGCAAACATAGCACATACAAGAATACAAGTAAACGGATTTGTTACGAAAGTCAGTGCTAACCCTAAGATTCCACCATAAAAAAAATATATCCAATCACTCACGATATGAGACAGTTAATTCAGAGTTCATTTTAACGTTGTTTTTTTTTCTTTTCAAATTCTCCTGAGCGTCAAATGAGTCCGATGATTAATTTTATTTCATTGTGATTGTCGCTGAAGACATTTTTCTTTTAGCCTCCCATGTAACAGCGTGCAACGTATTAGGACAGATAAGAGGGCGATACATCTGTGACTAGAGCCGATACTAAATATAATTCACGGACTTCGTGGAAGGTTCGATCACTCGATGGATCGTTAAAGGCAGTGAGGTCACTGCCACCCTCGGTTTGTCAGCCCCTTCCAATCATGTTTCCATTCCGCCAATTCGCTTGCACTGAAAGGATTCCTTTTCCTCAGCCACTTCCTCACAAACAAAAACACATTTCTTTATCGGTCGCCGCCCCTGTAAACATTTCATGCCGATCACGTCACTTGCTGTTATGAATGATCAAACCAATTAATTTCATTCTCGCTATTAACTGCTCAGCTATTACCTCTGTATGACGATTGAAACTCACTGAACAATCGCCTAATAAAAACCCTAAAACCTAATGCTCATATCTCAAGCCCAATGTCCAGTTTACTACCAAGCCCACTGTCCAATTTACTTTCAAGCCCACTGTCCAATTTACTTTCAAGCCCACTGTCAAGTTTACTCTCAAGCCCACTGTCAAGTTAACTGTCAAGCCCACTGTCCAGTTTACTCTCAAGCCCACTGTCAAGTTAACTGTCAAGCCCACTGTCAAATTTACTCTCAAGCCCACTGTCCAGTTTACTCTCAAGCCCACTCTCCAGTTTACTCTCAAGCCCACTCTCCAGTTTACTCTCAAGTCCACTGTCAAATTTACTCTCAAGCCCACTGTCCAGTTTACTCTCAAGCCCACTCTCCAGTTTACTCTCAAGCCCACTGCCCAGTTTACTCTCAAGTCCACTGTCAAATTTACTCTCAAGCCCACTCTCCAGTTTACTCTCAAGTCCATTGCCCAGTTTACTCCCAAGCCCACTGTCCTGTTTACTCTCCGGCCCCCTGTCTAGTACTCTCAAGCCCACTGTCAAGTTAACTGTCAAGCCCACTGTCAAGTTTACTCTCAAGCCCACTGTCCAGTTTACTCTCAAGCCCTCTGTCCAGTTTTCTCTCAAGCCCACTCTCCAGTTTACTCTCAAGCCCACTGACCAGTTTACTCTCAAGTCCACTGTCAAATTTACTCTCAAGCCCACTGTCAAGTTTACTCTCAAGCCCACTCTCCAGTTTACTCTCAAGCCTACTGTCCAGTTTACTCTCAAGCCAACTGTCAAGTTTACTCTCAACCCCATTGTCAAGTTTACTCTCAAGTTCACTGTCAAATTTACTCTCAATCCCACTGTCCTGTTTACTCTCCGGCCCGCTGTCTAGTACTCTCAAGCCCACTGTCCAGTTTACTCTCAAGCCCACTGTCAAGTTAACTGTCAAGCCCACTGTTAAGTTTACTCTCAAGCCCACTGTCCAGTTTACTCTCAAGCCCACTGTACAGTTTACTCTCAAGCCCACTCTCCAGTTTACTCTCAAGTCCACTGTCAAATTTACTCTCAAGCCAACTGTCCAGTTTACTCTCAAGCCCACTCTCAAGTTTACTCTCAAGCCCACTGCCCAGTTTACTCTCAAGTTCACTGTCAAATTTACTCTCAATCCCACTGTCCTGTTTACTCTCCGGCCCGCTGTCTAGTACTCTCAAGCCCACTGTCCTGTTTACTCTCCGGCCCCCTGTCTAGTACTCTCAAGCCCACTGTCAAGTTAACTGTCAAGCCCACTGTCAAGTTTACTCTCAAGCCCACTGTCCAGTTTACTCTCAAGCCCACTGTCCAGATTACTCTCAAGCCCACTGTCCAGTTTACTCTCAAGCCCACTGTCCAGTTTACTCTCAAGCCCACTGTCAAGTTTACTCTCAAGCCCACTGTCCAGTTTACTCTCAAGCCCACTGTCCAGTTTACTCTCAAGCCCACTGTCAAGTTTACCCTCAAGCCCACTGTCAAGTTAACTGTCAAGCCCACTGTCAAGTTTACTCTCAAGCCCACTGTCCAGTTTACTCTCAAGCCCACTGTCAAGTTAGCTGTCAAACCCACTGTCAAGTTTACTCTCAAGCCCACTGGAAAGGCTGCAGGACCTGATGGCATCCCAGCAGAGGCACTGAAGGCGGACTTGGAAACCAGTGTGGAAATGCTACACCCTTTGTTTATGAAGATATGGGAAGAGGAACAAGTGCCTTCTGATTGGAAAGAGGGATACCTTATCAAGATCCCAAAGAAGGGAGATTTAAGCTCCTGCTCGAACTACAGAGGGATTACTCTACTGTCCATCCCAGGAAAAGTTTCAACCGTGTATTGCTGAACAGGATGAAAAACGCGGTAGACCCTCTACTGCGGGACCAACAAGCTGGTTTTCGCACCAACAGATCCTGCACTGACCAAATAGCGACACTGCGTATCATTCTCGAGCAGTCACTAGAGTGGAACTCACCACTCTATATCAACTTTGTTGACTACGAAAAAGCCTTCGACAGTGTGGACAGGCAAACCATGTGGAGATTGCTAAGGCACTATGGGGTGCCACAGAAGATTACGGATATAATCAGAAACATGTATGAAGGGATAAACTGCCGAGTTGTCCATGGTCAGCAGGTGACAGATGCTTTCCAGGTGAAGACTGGTGTGAGACAAGGTTGCTTGCTGTCACCCTTTCTGTTTCTATTAGCCATTGACTGGGTGATGAAAACATCTACACAGCAGAAAAGGAATGGCATCCAATGGACCTTGTGGGATCAACTTGATGATCTAGACTTTGCTGATGACCTTGCCCTTCTTGCACATACCCAACAACAGATGCAGGAGAAAACAAACATTGTCGCAGCCACTTCTGCTAGCATAGGTCTCAACATACACAAAGGGAAGAGTAAAATCCTCAAGGTTAATGCCACCAGTACATCACCCATCATGCTTGAAGGAGAAGCCCTTCAGGAGGTGGAGAGTTTTGTTTACCTTGGCAGCATGGTGGATAAACAAGGTGGTACAGATGCCGACGTCAAAATAAGGATCGGAAAAGCAAGAGCAGCCTTCCAGCAACTCAAGAATGTTTGGGTCGCCAACAACTTAGGCAGCAAGTTAAAAGTAAGGATTTTTACGCTATGGTGAAACCAGTGCTGCTATATGGAGCTGAGACATGGAGAACAACGGCTGTAAACCTGACCAGAATCCAGACCTTCATTAACAATTGTCTAAGAAGGATTCTCAGAATTCACTGGCCGGAAAAAATCAGCAACCAGGAACTGTGGCAGCGGACTAAACAGAAGCCCATTGAGGAAGAGATTCTTCAAAAGCGGTGGAGGTGGATCGGTCATACACTAAGGAAACCTGCTTCTAATACAACAAGGCAAGCCATGAAATGGAACCCACAGGGTAAACGGAAAAGAGGCCGCCCAAGAAACACCTGGCGCCGAGAATTGGAGGCAGACATCAAGAGGATTGGCCATGAATGGAAGATCCTGGAGAAAATGGCCCAGGATAGAGATGCCTGGAGAGCTCTTGTAGGTGGCCTATGTCCTAGGAGGAAGTGCAGACGCCGGCGATGATCGGTAGATGTCCCTCATGGACGAGAAGGCTCAACACAACAAACAACTGTCAAATTTACTCTCAAGCCCACTGTCCAGTTTACTCTCAAGCCCACTGTCCAGTTTTCTCTCAAGCCCACTCTCCAGTTTACTCTCAAGCCCACTCTCCTGTTTACTCTCAAGCCCACTGTCCAGTTTACTCTTAAGCCAACTGTCAAGTTTACTCTCAAGCCCACTACCCAGTTTACTCTCAAGTCCACTGTCAAATTTACTGTCAAGCCCACTCTCCAGTTTACTCTCAATGCCATTGCCCAGTTTACTCTCAAGCCCACTGTCCAGTTTACTCTTAAGCCAACTGTCAAGTTTACTCTCAAGCCCACTGCCCAGTTTACTCTCAAGTCCACCGTCAAATTTACTCTCAAGCCCACTGTCCAGTTCACTCCCAAGCCCACTGTCCAGTTTACAATCCAACGCTCTACCAGTCTAGTCTCTCACTTACGTCTCCAAATTCTTCCGATTTCTTTCGGAACCAACTGCCCAGATGACAACCTACCAACCAACTGCCCAGATGACAACCTACCAACCAACTGCCCAGATAACAAGCTACCAACCAACTGCCCAGATGACAACCTACCAACCAACTGCCCAGATGACAACCTACCAGCCAACTGCCCAGATGACAACCTACCAACCAACTGCCCAGATGACAACCTACCAACCAACTGCCCAGATGACAACCTACCAACCAACTGCCCAGATGACAACCAAACCACCAACTGCCCAGATGACAACCAAACCACCGATTGCCCAGTTAACAACCAAACCACCAACTGCCAAGATAACAACCAAACCACCAACTGCCCAGATTAAAATCTACCAACCAACTGCCCAGATGACAACCTACCAACCAACTGCCAAGATGACAACCTACCAACCAACTGCCCATTTGACAACCTACCAACCAACTGCCCAGATGACAACCAAACCACCAACTGCCCAGATGACTACCAAACCACCAACTGCCCAGATGACTACCAAACCACCAACTGCCCAGATGACAACATAACCACCAACTGCCCAGATAACAACCTAACCACCAACTGCCCAGATGACAACCTAACAAAAATGCCCAAATGGCAACCTAACAACCAACTGCCCGGATGACAACCTAACATACTGTCAAACTTCTCCACAACCAATTGATTCCCCTACCCTAAAAACACTTCCAAAAGAACCCAATAAAACCCAATAGAACCCAATAAAATGCAATAAAACCCAATAAAACCCAATAGAACCCAATAAAATGCAATAAAACCCAATAAAACCCAATACATCACAATAAAACCCAATAGAACCCAATAAAACAACTTACACCTCAACAAATCCAAACACGTCTAACCCACGTCCCCTCCCCCAAACCCCACACCCCATTATTGCCCAACCAATCACTTTCAATTCCCTTTGTTACGTTCAGTTATCGTAATTTATTATGATGCAATTTGCGCAGAGACAAAGGGGAGAGAAGTGCCCGGAATAATAAAGTCACGTGATTAATTCCGAGCAGTGCCGAGGGGGAAAGGGTCACCAATAGGCTTTCCCCAATGTCAAACAAAGTCAAGTCTTGATTGTGCGTGTGCGTATTGGAAATAAGGGGCCCCCAACGGCTGACACTTAATAATGCAAAGCACGAGTGAGAAAGCTTAGTAATAATTTATTTTTGAGGCAAAAATAATTTTTATGTCTGTTTAGTATATGATTGGCACAGCTCAAATATTGTCCTTGTCATTACAAATAAAACATCATCATTTTTCCTTTATATTCCTGGTGGAACTTCAGACTATAGTCAAAGCCTTCCATTTTCCCCAATCTCTCACCAGTATTCTCAACTCTTTCTTATTCTCTTTGCGTCACCCAACACAATACGTCTCCTTGTCGCCATTTGCTTTGTGACTTTCATTGTATTGCTAGCCTTACTTAACTCTTAATGTGCCATTAGATTTTCAGAAAATATTTGCCACAGTCCCGTAAGAATTTCCCGAATTGCGATCAACTGGTTATGAAATTTTAAAAATTGCGTAAAAATCCATTTATATTATTATTGTCATACTGACTTAATTTTTTAGGCTAAGTATGGTTATATTACGCATCTAAAATATTGTCTTGAGTTACATACTATATTTACCTGTAGTTTAGTACTATTATTTTTATATTAAAGTATAGGAAAATCGCATCTTCAAAAAAAAAAAAAGTAAAAGCTACCAAAAAACTTCGCGAATCGAGCAATAAGACTAGCGCGGGCAACGGCGCCATTGCCAGAAGTTGAATACATCATTTTTCAAGCATTGAAGAGTTTAAATTTCCGTGAACTCATTTCTAACGAGAGTGCTATCTAGGGACGCTTTACAACGCTTTGGTAATAGCTGTGAGGAGCGCATTACAACACTTAAACACATTAAGAGTACAGTCGAACCCACTTATCTCATCCCCGATTATCTTGCCAACCCTATTATCTCGACGCTTTTCGGGTTTGACTGTAATTGTTATTGTCTTTCCATCGGGTGTGTCCTTTTCATTCCATTTTCTTTCAAGGACATTTTTTTTTGGTTTCATGTTGACAGATCTCCCATAGCTTGGATTTTTTCAATCTTGTCGCATTTCTTTTGATAAAGGTCTTCATTCTGTTAGTGGTAGTTTATGTTGTGTGGGGCGCGGTGGTCAAAGTGTTAGTGCGCTGCGGTACAAAAACAATTCTAAAATAAAAATAAAAATCGGTCACGGGTTCAAACCCCGGTTCTGGCACCCCTACGGGTAGATGATGCTCGTTAAAACCTTGGCTGGTAGTTCATCTAGGAGAAGGAAACTCCGAGTACAAATCCTCCGCTGCCTTGCGGCTATACCTGCCTTGCGGGAAAGGCTAAGGGAGTAAACCCTGAAAGAAAATCAGGAATTGGAGCACCTACAGGCGGTCTATACATAAGACTTATGTACATACCGGCAGCTCCTGCGACGCCAATGGCAGCCAAGCTGCATCGACGCAAGTCGTTCCCTTGGTTACACCATTGACGTGGAGAGGGGGGATATGCTGTATGGGCAGCAGCTAATTCTCCATAATACCCGCCCAGGCTTGCATCACCTCTGGAGAGGACACTCCAGCGTCGCCGCAAGGTGTCGACAAAACACGGGAAGCAGCAGTTACCGGTTATAAGCCAAAGCTCAATTGACGTAGAGCTAGGCGCCAGGGGCTGCTTCCGACGGTGGGAGAGACTACCAATGTCTCACTGGACAGCTACCGCCCGCCTCAAACTGGGCAGCCCCCAGTCAAATAGGTGCTATCCCGTCATGGCCTGCCTTCTCCACTGGGTGCGTGGAGATTAGAGTACCACTCAACAAGTGGGCCACTAAGCCCTGCACCAAGAAATACAAAAAAGAAAAAGAAGACCCCAGCTCTTCGAATCGCTAGCTGGAACGTGAGGACTATGTGTCCCGGCATCACTGATGATCTGCAGTCCATAAACGACACACGGAAGACAGGAATAATCGATAGAGAACTTAAAAGGCTAAAGATTGACATAGCATGCCTTCAGGAGACCAGGCTCCCAGACAACGGTTCACTCAAANACAAAGGCTTCTGGAATTGTGCTGCTCACGAGGCTTGTGTGTGACCAACACTTTCTTCAAGTGCAAGGATATACATCAAGTATCTTGGAGACACCCTCGATCCCACCAATGGCACCAGCTGGACCTCATTATCACCAGGCGTGCACAACTAGCTAGCGTCCTACTCACTCGCAGCTATCACAGTGCCGACTGTGACACGGATCATTCCCTTGTCGCCAGCAAAGTACGAATAATGAGGAAAAACTCGTACCACACAAAGAAAAAGGGAAGTCCACGCATCAATACCTCCTGCATGAAAGACCCTGCGATAGCGCAGCTGTTCAAAGACAAGGTGAAGGAAAGTCTCTCAAAGATGTCCCCATGCGTCACCATTGACTCCAAATGGACGCAACTGAGAGACACAATCTATACATCCGCAATACAAGCCTTTGGCAAAAAATCTCACAAAAACACGGACTGGTTTGATGAACATTGGGACGAGATGAAACCCGTCACTGAAGCAAAAAGGAAAGCTCTTATGGCTTACAAGGAAAAGCCTACACCTGACAATTTGCATGCTTTAAAAACAGCTAAGTCACTTGCCCAAAAGGTTGCACGTAAATGTGTCAATACCTACTGGCTTAAGCTCTGTTCCAGTATACAATCAGCTGCAGACATGGGCAATGCAAAAGTCATGTACGAAAACATCAAAAAGGCAACGGGCCCCTTGACGTCAAAAGCTGCTCCCCTAAAGTCCAAAAATGGAGAAATTATTCAAGACCAGGCAGCACAGCTAAAACGGTGGGTTGAGCATTATCTGGAATTGTATTCAACAGTTACCACAGTCTCCAGCACCGCTCTAGATGACATCCCAGATATGCCACTCATGGAAGAACTTGATGTCGTGCCCACACAGGAAGAGCTGAGCAAAGCAATTGACAGTCTAGCTTGTGGAAAAGCGCCTGGGAATGATGGAATACCACCAGAGGTTCTAAAGAGTGGCAAGACAGCTTTACTCCAACCATTGCACGAGATTCTGTCCCTCTGCTGGGAACAGGGCTACATCCCCCAAGACCTAAAGGATGCAAATATAGTGACACTATATAAAAACAAAGGTGATAGGAGTGATTGCAATAATTATCGCGGCATTTCACTCCTTAGTATTGTAGGAAAGACCTTTGCCCGCGTTATACTAAAACGTTTACAAAGCCTAGCATCCCGCGTCTATCCAGAATCTCAGTGTGGTTTCCGGTCCGGTCGGTCTACCATAGACATGGTGTTCTCCATACGACAGCTCCAGGAAAAATGCAGAGAGCAGCAGATGCCACTATACATTGCATTTGTGGACCTTACAAAAGCCTTCGACTTAGTCAGTCGCAACGGGCTATTCCAAATACTGGCAAAAATTGGATGTCCCCCTCACCTACTTGCCATCATCAGACAGTTCCATGAAAATATGCTTGGCACAGTACAGTTCGATGGAGCTAAGTCAGAGGCCTTCCCTGTCAGCAGCGGAGTTAAACAAGGTTGTGTACTCGCACCAACACTCTTCGCAATATTCTTCTCTGTACTTCTTCGATACGCATTCAAGGATAGCAGTGAGGGAATCTGGTTACATACCAGAGCTGATGGAGGACTTTTCAACACTGCCCGCCTCCGAGCCAAGACCAAAACGACGGATGTCCTAATTCGAGAGCTACTATTTGCGGATGATGCGGCACTAACAGCACATACAGAATCTGGTTTGCAACAACTCGTGTCAAGCTTCTCCAATGCCTGCAAAGAATTTGGTCTGCAAATCAGCTTGAAAAAGACAAACATCATGGCCCAAGACACTCGACCTCCTCCTACCATAAATATCGATAATGAAAACTTGGAGGTTGTGGACAGCTTCACCTACTTGGGATCCAAGGTCTCCAATACACTGTCCATTGAAGAAGAAATAAACAGCAGAATTGGCAAGGCAGCCGCAACAATGGCTAAACTAAATAAGCGGGTCTGGCAAAACACCAAGCTAACGGAGAAAACCAAACTGTGCGTCTATCGAGCCTGTGTCATCAGTACACTACTATATGGGAGCGAGACATGGACCACTTATACATCACAAGAGCGTAAGCTTAACAGCTTCCATTTGAGATGCTTGCGCCGCATCCTTGGTATTAAATGGCAAGAAAAAGTGCCTAATAGTGAGGTACTAACGCGTGCCAATACCCAAAGCATGTTCTCAATTCTTAGTGAAAGACGCCTGAGGTGGCTAGGACATGTCAAAAGAATGAGCCCCGGCCGCATCCCGAAGGACCTCCTATATGGTGAACTTGCTTCAGGAAAGAGGAAAACAGGTCGCCCACGCTTGCGATTTAAAGATGTCTGTCAAAGGGACATGAAAGCAGCCAAAATACATACAAGTGACTGGGAGTGTAAGGCAGAAGACCGATCTACGTGGCGCACAGTTGTCAAAGAGGGCGTCATAGTAGCCGAGGAGCGAAGAATGGAGGAGGCTGCAGACAGAAGAGCTAGGAGAAAGGCCAAAACATTTGGAAGCACAGAACTCGTGTGTAAAAACTGTGGCAAAGACTGTCACTCAAGGATAGGACTGCACAGTCACTCGAGGGAATGCAACCCAACCCCAAGGTGATGCACCATCGTCTCGCGAGACGGAAGGATGCCGGAGTGCCGGAGTGGTTTAAAATTAGTCTCAGCATGGTGAAGATTTTAATCTTATAGTCTAATATAATCTTATAGTCTAATATAATCTTATAGTCTAATATAATCTTATAGTCTAATTTAATCCTATAGTCTAATATAATCTTATAGTCTAATAAAATCTTATAGTCTAATATAATCTTATAGTCTAATTTAATCCTGCGAGCAACAAAGCCCGTCCAAGGACGTTCCACCGTCGTTTCGGTAGCATGCTGTACCTCCCCTCCAACAATCGTCTCGACCGGCTATAATTGCGCATCACGTCAAAATAGTATTCATTATAGTTATCAGAAATATCTTGTAAAAACAAAGATTTTGACTATAAATTCAAACGCGCACGACTCAATTCTGTTTTTTATTTTTTACTTGTTTATAAAATTATTAATATTGATTTAATTTGATTTCAAAATTTCCTTACGACACTGATATATGGATACTATTCGGATCTGCGATAAATATTTGCCGAATCTGGATATTGGCGGAAATCTCGATATCCGGTCCGGATATCCGGTTGTCCCCAAGGTTATTAATACAACAGGAATAGTATTTAATTTTATATGTGTTTATTTATGTGTTTATATGTGTTTATTTATGTGTTTATATGTGTTTATTTATGTGTTTATATGTGTTAATGTGTTTATCTCTGTATTAAAAATAGTTGATGTAGGCCATCGCTTTCCACGTAAAATGCACACTCTAATTACAGAATTAGAATTATAATTTTTAATTAACGACGAAATATGTAACACAACAATATGTAACAAAATTCACAACTTCATTTACACGTTAAAAACAATGAACCCCTTGCATCGTGTGACATTTATAAGGAAACATTTTCTACGTATCTATGATTTAAAGAAAGTCTCCGTAAAAAAGCCACAGCTCACTCTGAAATGCGTACACATAAATGTACGCTGTATTTTGAAAATAAAATAGTTTTGAAAGCGCACTGCTCAAAATAAAGTCTTGGAAATAAGACTGCACAAAAATTTACTCGCTTTGAACGTCCGCGTAAACTTGTTCAATTTGCAAATGAGATTTAATTTTTCTGATTGGCTGCGTGAGTTTGAGGGACCAATCGCTATCGGTGACCGCGCGGAAAATTGCCTGACACACGAAAAATATTCGAGAGTTTTCGCTAAACACAATAATAATTTTAACTTATATATTAAAATGATAACATTTTTTTGACATATTAGACTGACTGTGATATATCAGTGTCATGGACTTTTTCTTTTTGAGAAGAACATTTTTATTTAAAAATTTGTCCATGGCTAAATTGAAAAGTTTATTTCTGAAAAAAAAAAAAAAACATCAAATGCATGCACATATTTGTAACTTACTTTTAAATTCTAAACGAAACCCAACAAAACTTGCATGTTGAACAAAATATATCTCTTATAATTTTAACAATGTTCCTTTGTGGCGGGTCCTCGGGGAGGTTGATACGGAGGCGAAACTTGGAGTGAATGAACCTGAGAGAGTTACTGTTAGACCTTAACATTAATACTTTAAGTTTTATTCTAATTACAATTGATATTTTCACGGCAAGTTTATGAACCAACGATTCGTATTCATTTCAGTAATTTTTATCATCAAAATACACTCAAGGCAATGGTTCACATGAACTGGTAGGCAGTAATTAACTTAATTATTATTTTATCAGATAAACTAATTAAGTCAGCATTTTAGACAAGTTAAGATAGAATTATGTTAACACGCGTAAAATGTCGGCTTAGCCTACTTTAAAAAAAATACCTTGAAGTTCATTCTCTTACCGAAGGTAAAATTTAAAGCCAATTACACCGCTCGAAAGTTTTTTTTTATAAAAATGGCGTACACAGACGTCAAACGGTTCTAACGTCCTCCCCACACGAAACACACGTGATTATTGATTATGTCGGTCATTTATTTTACAATTCTTTTTTTGTATTTATTTTAAAGTCATAAAAACCTCAGAGCTCAGAACCCTAGCAATTTGAAATATTTTTTAATAAATCGGTCTAATAATAACGTTTAAGTCTAAAATAATCTTATAGTCTAATATAGTCTTATGGTAAAATATAGTCTTATGTAGTCATGTAATCAGATATATATAATATAAATTCAAATATATTCAAGGCTTCTAGAATCTTTTTTGTACAAATTAACTACATCTAAGAGAGTGTGTCCTTTTAAAGTCATGTTAGTATAATATATAATGTAAAGTATAATACTTGTACAAAATAAAAAAAGAATATAAATGATAATGCCATTATAAAACCACTTCGCTAATTAATTGGAACAAGTTTTACCTCTCATACATACAGGCTGACGTTACTGATTGCCGCCCCTTACTAGCGTGAAAAATGGGGAAGGGTTGGTGGTCATCTATCAGAACAAAGAAAACTGCTACAATAGGTTAAACACGGGGGGTAACTCAAACAATCACAGTCTTGACAGGATTCTCTTTCCCAAAAAGGGTTTTGCTTCCTGGAGACCATCGAATCCAGTTTGCACCAGAAACCCGCAATGGTAACGAATGGCTCTCCTTTCTCCGAATCCAATTCGTTCTATAAGTCCCTAAAGCCGACTAATGGCTCTTGTTTCAAGTCGTTAACAAAAATTCTCATAGAACGGTCCTAAGTTCTGAAACGAAAGCCAAGGAGAGAGCGTCAAGGGGTCTCAAAGCAGTTAGTACAGGCCCGGGGTGGGAGCCGAGAGAGCCATAATTACCACATATTTGGAAAATTAATTCTATGAGAGCCATACATGATGTTTAAAAGTAAACATTCAAGTAAATGTGTGCATTTTGTGTCATTTCAACACTAAAAGTACACTAATTATTTCTCTGAATTCTTTTTTATAACATTGTTATGGTGTTGCTAATCAACAATGAGTACTTCTCACCATTAATGTGACTCAATATGACTTATGGGGTGCTTCATGATTTTGCTGATGGCTCTGTGGTCCGGTTGATACGTGGTGAGGTTAAGCTTGATGCAGGCGCTTGAGAATTCCATCCGTTAAACGTGATCGCTGATAGGTCTCAATGTTCTTTAGATGTGAGAAAGACTGATCGCATGCATAAGAAGAGCCAAACCTTGTCAGTGCAGCAATACTCGCACGCTGTGGAATGTGGCGGGAAACGCGTTCAAAGTTTTTACAATCATCTGGTCTGCGTGTTGATTTTTTTTTTTTTCATTTTCGCCCACTTCTTTTGGCTCGCCAACTCTGCTTGCTGTCGTACAAGTCTTTCCAAATGTTTATTCAGCGACTTGAACTTATTCACCAACATGTCGGGGGTCTTCAGGTCAGCAGCTTGAAGCTGGAAATATCTGACGGAGACACCGGGAATGCAACTCAGGTCAGTGCTGTCCACTGCACTCTCGTTTAGATGGCTGGGGAAATTAAAAATGCGCGTGTGTTGGCAAATTTTCTCGAAAGCGCGCTTTCATGGCTGCAGGAGATTAAGACGTGAAGCCTGCAAGCTGCTGAATATTAAGATATTGAGCAGGGTCACGTGATGTGCAGGTATCTTTGAACTCTTCCAGTTTTTCAACCGAACTATCGGACCGGCTAATAAATGGGACTATAGGACCGGCAAAAGCGCACTAATCCACCGGCAACTGTGAACAACCGGACCGGCTAAAGGGGCATTATTAGACCGGCAACTGAGAACAAGCAGACCGGCTCTAGGGGCACTATTGGACCGGCAAAAGGAGAACAACCGGACCGGCTAAAGGGGCACTATCGGATTTTTAATATTTTTCCTTCCCGTAAATTTGCATTATTCGCAGCCCCTTCGTCGTTATTTAGCTGTTATGTAAATATCACCTGATCTCCCCCCACCCATCATGTTGTTTATGCCCCAAACATGTTCAGCCCTGTCCGGCACATCACTAAATTTGCGTTTTGTTCCTTGCAGCCAGCAAACTCGACCTATAAAATGATGCACCCTCCCAACTTCATTTTTTACCGTACAGATCCGCCTATGTAATAATGCGTATGAAATTTTGTTATTTCTCAGACCGGAAAACGTCCACTCTATTTGTGTATTGTTACTATCTTTAGACAAGGTTTCGTTAAATATAGCGCGACATTAATTTTGAAAATATATTCGCTTAAATTTCTAAACATGCGTTTGTCTCCTGAACAGGAGCGGCGTTTGAGGGTGGCAACTGGGGCGACTGTCCCAGGCCCCGCGCTTAGGTAGGCGCCGCGTTTCGGTCCTGAACATGTCTCGTCATGGTTAAAAGCCTATACATGTAGAACCAAAGAGTGGATGGTAGAACGTATGCTGGAATCGATTGTAATGAACTTGTGATAATTTAATAAAAAGGTGACACGCGGTATTAAAATTACACAATAATCAAGATATTTCATATTTTTAAATACCATTGCATACTGGTGCTTAGCGATCTTTACTAGTACTCTGGCCCCGCGGGGTCATTGCTGGCACTAGGCCCCGCGCTTACCTAACGCCGCCAATGCTCCTGAATGTCGACTAAGCTGGCCCATGAGCTGTGTGTGTAGCTGTGTGTGTGGTGTAAGTCTACTTGTGTTTGTGCCTACAGGCGCCCATGTGTGAACAATTACCCGAGGAACAAAAAAAGACTCTTTGCAATTAACCACGGCTACCACTTGAGGATATCCTTGCGCCAATCTCAGTCGTGTAACAACAATTCTCAGCGTGCGGGCATAATTGTAGTGGACAAACATCTGGGGTTTATGCTAGAGGACAAACATTTGGGGCTTATGGTAGAGGACAAACATTTGGGGCTTATGGTAGAGGACAAATATTTGGGGCTTATGGTAGAGGACAAACATTTGGGGCTTATGGTAGAGGACAAACACTTGGGGTTTATGTTAGAGGACAAACATTAGTGGCTTATGTTTATAATTGTTTTTTTTCCGGGATTTTTTCGTGGGGGGG
>MUZC01000021.1:69522-81773 GCA_002072015.1 Radix auricularia
GACATAAACCAATGTTACATATTCAGACATAAACCGATATTACATATTCCGACATAATCCAATGTTACATATTCCGACATAAACCAATGTTACATATTCAGACATAAACCGATATTACATATTCCGACATAATCCAATGTTACATTCATGCATTATAAAACTCCCATCAAAATGGACATAATTTCCTTATTTTTATCATTCCGAAAATTCCGGTTAAAAGCGTTTCAAAGATACGGAGATGTTAGAATGTCATACAAGTAATGTTCGCATATCAAAGTCCATACAAAGATATAATGCGCTTTCATTTTTGTGATGCCAAGTAAGCAACAAACAAAAAAAATCAAACAAAATATATAAAAAAAAACATTAAAAAAAATAATAAAAAAAAAACACCCAAGTTTGAACAAAAAGAAAACACAAGTCATGGTAATATCTAAACAGAAAACAAAACCCAAAGCCATCTTGTAGATTAGTAGTAGATGGAGAAACATTAAAACAAGTCACCAAATTTAAATATCTGGGAGCAATGTTGACCTCAGACGCAAGATGGTCAATGGAGATGAATAGCACAGGCGAAAGCAGTATTCAATAAAATGGAGAATCTCCTGACCAACAACTCCATAACAATGGAAGTGAAGAAAAGAATGCTTCAGTGTTACGTCAAACCAGTTTTATTTTATGGGTGTGAGGCCTGGACAGTCACTAATGAACTACAGAAACGTATAGAAGCCTGTGAAATGTGGTTCTTTAGGCGAATGTTAAAATTACCATGGACGGAGGAAGGATGTAATGAAGAAATTCTGGAAGAAGTAGACAAGAAAAATTTATGTCTAATTCTAGAAAGAGACAATATAAATTTTTTGGACACATCATGAGGCGAGGCAAACTAGAATATAGAGTAACAACAGGAAAGTTAGAAGGCAAAAGGGATCGAGGCAGACACAGAGAAAAGATGCTGGATGTGCTGACAAGATGGCATGGGACACAAGCACCAGCAGAGCTGATGGGCAATACCAAAGACAGAGAGCTGTGGAGAAGTATGACCGCCTACACCTCTATGCATGGGACCTGATGGATGGATGGACGGATGGATGGATGGATGGATGGATGGATGGATGGATGGATGGATGGATGGATGGATGGATGGATGGATGGATGGATGGATGGATGCCATGTAAAAATTATTCATTCATAATCCCGTATCTTAACCGAAACTGTCATATCAAATTTTGTAAATCTTTTTGCGTGCTCGGTACATAGACTTTCAAGACTATTTTTGGCTGTAGCCTGGGCTTTGAACCTCAACATTGGAATTCATGCTCACGTCTGCTATTAATATCACCACAGGCGTAATAGCCACTTGTAGCTTTTATAACTGAACAGCTGCAGTGGAAAAAATAAAATTAATAAAAGCCATTGGCATTTTGCGAAGCCCGAATCCCAAACTTGTTTGCAACAATGGGAAATGAGATGTGAAGAGGGGCGATCAATTAGTTGGACAAGAGATCAAATCTCTGCAATGTGGAGTAGAGCGATGCGGGGATATGATGAAGAGCTGCCTATTTCATAGGGCGCCAACAATGAAAATGGACGGGGCGGTGAGTGGGGGTGGGGCTGGTTCAAGGGGCAGTTGCACTAAGTGGGGTGTGGGAGAGCGGTGGCCCTGTTATGAGTGGTTTCTGCCATTTGACGCCTGCTGAAGCTGTCAATTATTCAAAGAGCTGGAATGAATATAAATGACAATGTTTGTTCTACACCCCCCCCCCAGACAATAGCACTTATAGGCACCGTTATTCTTCCCCCAACCCCACCCCACTCAACGGTACAATTTTTGTGTATCAGGCATTGGGATATTGACCGATATCGGGGGAGTCATGGCTGGAGAGGTCTCATTGATGGATGTCCAGGTCCAGTCAATTATTTCAGCCACTGTCTTGTCAATGATTCATGTCACTGTCCCATTCATTTATTAGACCCAGCGCCACGTCGTACGACTCTATGGTGGCTGGCTACTAAACAATTGGTTGGAGATTATGTATTGTTTTCATTGATTGGTTGCGGACATGCGCAGTTTCGGGTCATGTTTTAATTAAATCTGCGGCCGGCCCACTGAATTGTTCATTGTTCATTTTCGTTGTTGCTGTTGATTTATCTAAGAGGGGCTGAATTTGATCCGTAGATGTTTGTGAAAGTCAAGGGAGATCCTAAACCCAACCCAAAAATATAGGCAGCTGAACACACACCATTAGTTAATGACTATCCGATAATTAATCTCCTGTCTGTGCTCGTAGAGAACTCTGACTTGAAGATAGCGCGCTAAGCTTTATGTTCATTCTTACATTTTCTCTGACTTGAAGATAGCGCGCTAAGCTTCATGTTCATTCTTACATTTTCTCTGACTTGAAGATAGCGCGCTAAGCTTCATGTTCATTCTTACATTTTCTCTGACTTGAAGAAAGCGCGCTAAGCTTCATGTTCATTCTTACATTTTCTCTGACTTGAAGATAGCGCTAAGCTTCATGTTCATTCTTACATTTTCTCTGACTTGAAGATAGCGCGCTAAGCTTCATGTTCATTCTTACATTTTCTCTGACTTGAAGATAGCGCCAAGCTTCATGTTCATTCTTAAATTTCCTCTGACTTCAAGATAGCGCGCTAAGCTTCATGTTCATTCTTAAATTTTCTCTGACTTGAAGATAGCGCGCTAATCTTCATGTTCATTCTTACATTTTCTCTGATTGAAGATAGCGCGCTAAGCTTCATGTTCATTCTTACATTTTCTCTGACTTCAAGATAGCGCTAAGCTTCATGTTCATTCTTACATTTTCTCTTACTTGAAGATAGCGCGCTAAGCTTCATGTTCATTCTTACATTTTCTCTGATTTGAAGATAGCGTGCTAAGCTTCATGTTCATTCTTACATTTTCTCTGACTTGAAGATAGCGCGCTAAGCTTCATTTTCATTCTTACATTTTCTCTGATTGAAGATAGCGCGCTAAGCTTCATGTTCATTCTTACATTTTCTCTGACTTGAAGATAGCGCGCTAAGCTTCATGTTCATTCTTACATTTTCTCTGACTTGAAGATAGCGCGCTAAGCTTCATGTTCATTCTGACATTTTCTCTGACTTGAAGATAGCGCGCTAAGCTTCATGTTCATTCTTACATTTTCTCTGACTTGAAGATAGCGCGCTAAGCTTCATGTTCATTCTTACATTTTCTCTGATTGAAGATAGCGCGCTAAGCTTCATGTTCATTTTTACATTTTCTCTGACTTGAAGATAGCGCGCTAAGCTTCATGTTCATTCTTACATTTTCTCTGACTTCAAGATAGCGCTAAGCTTCATGTTCATTCTTACATTTTCTCTGACTTGAAGATAGCGCGCTAAGCTTCATGTTCATTCTTACATTTTCTCCTCAAATCGCAATTTTATGGTGTCTTCATAACAATTCATATACAAAAATATAGAAAACAATTTTCCAATAGTGGATCCGTACACTATCACCCCCCCCCCCACATCTAGAATCACTATCGAATAATTCCGAATATGTCATATTATTGTGATGGATCTACTCTACTGGACTACTACTCTTACACATACTGGCGTACCAGAGTCAGTGTACCACTTTGGTGTGGTGGACAATAAAGGTCAGCCCACCCCCACTCCGCCCAAAACAAGAAAAAAATGGAGCTTCCTGGCATTGCCCACAACTGCGCTCCAATTCTTGAGATTGGGACATCCTACTTTCGGTATGATACTAGTGACATGTAACTAGGGGCATTATACTGATGACATTTTACGAGTAACATGATAACAGTGACATAAGAAAAATTGGCGCGATACTAGTGTGTTGATATTATTGGACTCATTTTTGGTAACCAAGTTATAACGGCAGGATACTGCCGTCATGTTATTGATAACATGATCTCAGTGGTGTGATGCTAGAGGAATAGTTCCTCGCGTATCTCAATAGAATATCTCTACCGTTCCTCCTATTTACATAGCGATTCCCAGGTTCACGACTTACACAACCCCCGCCCCTTACCTCACACACGAATATCCAGAGCCCCACATAAAAATTACCAGGTCATTCTATCGAATTCCGACCAGAGAGACTCAAATTCTCAGTTTAAAGTAAAGCACAAATTTGTCTGCGTTATCATTTAAACGGCTTCTGTTTACAATCTATCGAGCCGTTAGGTTGAAACAATGTCAACGTATCACCTTAGTGTTCCCTTCCTTGACTGTTACTAGGGAACAGTGACGTCATAAAACCTTAATTAAGTTACCCACCATTAGGGCCGTGAAGTGAGCTTGTTGTACTTTGATGGTACCCACTATTAGGGCCGTGCAGTGAGCTTGTTGTACTTTGATGGTACCCACTATTAGGGCCGTGGAGTGAGCTTGTTGTACTTTGATGGTACCCACTATTAGGGCCGTGGAGTGAGCTTGTTGTACTTTGATGGTACCAACTATTAGGGCCGTGCTGTGAGCTTGTTGTACTTCGCTGTTACCCGCTATTAGGGCCGTGGAGATGGTACCAACTATTAGGGCCGTACAAAAATCTTGTTGTACTTTGATGTTATTCATAATTCATGCCGAACAATGCTAAGGTCAACTTTACTATTAAATGGCTAAGGGCTCAAGGCGTGACTAGGCATAAAGTCTGATTGACCAAATATTAGGGCCGTGTATTAATAATTTGATACTGTGCCGTTCTTTTACAATTCAATCCGTTGTCAAACCTTTACCAGTGGAATCTAGCCCTGCGCCACCCTGCACCTCATTCTGTTGACTACCCGCAGTACTGAGTCAGCTCGAGGTAAGGGAAAAACAATAACAAAATATCTGCAGAAAACTGTGTGGCCATTTCTGAATACCTTGGTCTCACAAGTAACCATGGCAACATACAACCCTGTTAATGCAACAGCGGTATTTTCCTTGAGTAAATTGACCACCTCCCTAACACACAAACACGATATTTACCATCTCTCTAACACACAAACACGATATTTACCATCTCTCTAACACACAAACACGATATTTACCATCTCCCTAACACACAAACACAATATTTACCATCTCTCTAACACACAAACACGATATTTACCATCTCTCTAACACACAAACACGATATTTACCATCTCTCCAACACACTAACACAATATTTACCATCTCTCTAACCCAACAAACACGATATTTACCATCTCTCTAACACACAAACAATATATTTACCAACCCCTTACACAACAAACACGATATAAAAATACCAAAGGGAAAAGAAAAGTAATAATCTGGCACTTCTCACATTAGATCACGTAATTCTCATTCCGGTGAAGACACTGGTGGGGGGGAGAACGGTGGTCAAGCGGCAAGCGCGCTCGGCTGGTGTACTGATAATCGCTGGTTCGAGTCTATGTGTGCAATAGGGACATGCTCCCGTGGCTCATGGCCACAGCTCAGCCTCAGAAGGCTCTGATATGAGTCAGGGGGGAAAGCAATAAGGAGCAATCTACCATTATGATAAACACAAATTGATGGTAAACACTGAAATAAAAAAGAAGTTGTAGAACTTTTGGATAAACATATCAAAGTTTCTATAGAGGTATAATGGGTTCTGATAGAGTCCATCAGGCTGGGCCGATTAGAAAGCTACTTATTTTACGTGTGTGTGTTATAAGTGGGATTTGGGGGGGGGGGCATTGGGAAACGCCACCCTCTGTATTGATACCATATGGCAACCGCGTCGATGCATGGTGGGTGCGTTTTGTTTACCATCTCGGGTTGTGCATGTTTAGTAACGATCTCTTAAATCAGGACTGTTCTGTTCTGTCTTTTAGAAGCTACCTTAAATCAGGACTGTTCTGTTCTGTCGTTTAGAAGCTACCTTAAATCAGGGCTGTTCTGTCGTTTCACGTCTAATTTAGGACGTCTAGTAACTGATTAATATGAATTACTGACGAGGGTCTTAAAATTTATATCTAATTAACCTTATTTATTGTTTGTGTGTGTGTGTTGTAAATTAAAAACATTATACTTGTTAAATTTATCGCTAATTAGTGTGTGTGTGCTGTATATCACAGCTGACAGTTCTCTATAGGACGGCGGGTTTAATAATGACTCAATGCTTCAAAAGATTTTTTGTGTTGTTTTTGTATGGATAATATATCTACATTGAAAATAATTGACAACGTTTATTTGCACAATTTTTGTTCTTGAATATATGCTTCCTAGGGAGAAAAGTGTTTTTTCTTTGCAAAGTACATTGAACTAAATTTTAATATATATATGTGCAGTCTAGAAATTAAAATAGTTAATTTCAAATCTCCATAATAGTTCCCTCTCTCTCTCTGTCTCTCTCTCTCTCTCTCTCTCTTTCTCTCTCTCTCTCTGTCTCTCTGTCTCTCTCTCTCTCTCTGTCTCTCTCTCTCTCTCTCTCTCTATCTCTCTCTATCTATCTAAACACTAGTCAATGGTATGATAGTCTGCCCACAACATACGTGTATACAACAATATACTTATATGAGTGTTCCCTGCAGGACCGGCCTAAGGGAATTGGAGGCCCTAGACGAAATGAATTTGGTGGTCCTAAATGTAATAGAAAAATAAAAAATGTATCTGTAAAGATTCTTGTGCAGGCCCCAACTAATAATGAGACTAACCGGAGGCCCTAGGCGGCTGCCTAGTTTGACCATGCCTAAGGCCGGCCCTGTTTTCCTGACTATTCTTTGTTTTTAAAAGGAGGAGATGGTATCTACCATTGGGAACACATCAATAGATTTTATCACACCATCTGAAATCTTCATTGATGTAGAAAATGGATTTTTTTGTTTCTCTATTGCTTCCAGAAGCGTTCTGACGCCCCCCTCCCCACGCCCCCCCCCCATAAGACCAAATGTCGGACCACAGAACGTCTGGGCTTCTGACTATTTTGATTAGTAAAATAAATCTGGGAATAGATTTTTTAAATTATTTTTTTTGATTACTTCTTCTTCTCTATCTCTTTAAGATTATTCTTTTATTTGAACAGTTTTCTTGTACGTGTCTTCAGTTTGTTCTGTCACTGTCTCAAGGGAGGGCTGGCCTCACCCCTACCCCAACCCCACCTTAACTCCATCTTTCAATGACCACCAACCACCATCAAACACCACCAACCACTCCTAACCACCACTAACCACCACCATCCACCACTAACCACCACCAACCACCACCAACCATCACCTACCACGAATGACCACCACCAACCACCACCAACCACTCCTAACCACCACTAACCACCACCAACCACCACCAACCACCACCAACCACCACTAACCACCACCAACCACCACCATTCACCACCAACCATCACCTACCACGAATGACCACCACTAACCACCACTAACCACCACCAACCACCACCAACCACGACTAACCACGACTAACCACGACTAACCACCACCAACCACCACCAACCACCACCAACCACGACTAACCACGACTAACCACCACCAACCACCACCAACCACCACTAACCACCACCAACCATCACTAACCATAACCAACCACCACTAACCACCACCAACCACCACTAACCACCACCAACCATCACCTACCACCACCAACCACCACTAACCACCACCAACCATCACCTACCACCACCAACCACGACTAACCACCACTAACCACCACCAACCACCACCAACCACCACCAACCACCACTAACCACGACTAACCACGACTAACCACCACCAACCACCACTAACCACCACCAACCACCACTAACCACCACCAACCATCACCTACCACGACTAACCACCACCAACCACGACTAACCACCACAAACCACCACCAACGACGACTAACCACCACCAACCACCATCAACCACTCATAACCACCACTAACCACCTTCAATTATCACCAACCACCATCAACCACCACTTACCACCACCAGCCACCACTAACCACCCCTAACCACCACTAACCAACCCTAACGACCACTAACCAACCCTAACCACCCCAACCACCACCACCAACCACTTACCATCACCAACCGCCACTAACCACCACCAACCACCCCTAACCACCACCAACCACCACTAACCACCACCAACCACCACTAACCACCACCAACCACCCCTAACCACCTCCAATTATCACCAACCACCATCAACCACCACTTACCACCACCAACCACCACCATCCACCACCAACCACGACTAACCACCACTAACCACCACCAACCACCACCAACCACCCCTAACCACCCCTAACCACCACTAACCAACCCTAACCAACACTAACCAACCCTAACCACCCCAACCACCACCACCAACCACCACCATCCACCACCAACCACGACTAACCACCACCAACCACCACTAACCACCACCAACCACGACCAACCACCACTAACCACCACCAACCACCACTTACCACCACTAACCACCACCAACCACCCCAATCACCACCACCAACCACTAACCACCTCTAACCACCTCTAACCACCACTAACCGACCCTAACCACCACTAAACAACCCTAACCACCCCAACCACCACCACCAACCACTTACCATCACCAACCACCATCAACCATCACCAACC
Source organism: Radix auricularia (assembly GCA_002072015.1). Taxonomy (NCBI): domain Eukaryota; kingdom Metazoa; phylum Mollusca; class Gastropoda; family Lymnaeidae; genus Radix; species Radix auricularia. The sequence goes on from MUZC01000021.1 coordinate 78,108, forward strand.
GCCACTTACCACCCCTAACCACCACCAACCACGCCTAACCACCACCAACCACTAGTAATCCCCACCAACTTGCCACCACGGCCCAGCTTCATATTTCCCCACCACATTACATAGACATCTCGGATCTATTCTAAAATTCTCCTGTACAGTTATTTCCGATTCCTTCCGAGTCAACAAAAGGGAATGGGGCGTGTCTGAGTGGAGTATAGGAGGAGGGGGGTGGAGGATGGGGGAGACAACCTTAATTGTTTGTCTTGTATTCCGTCCTCAGACGTTTGGTGAATGCTCAGCAAACTTAATTATTAATCGAGTATCGATCAGCAGGCAGAGAATAGCCAAACTCTTAGACAGGCCCCACTCAACCGCCGATTGTCGGCCCTTGGATCAGTGGTCATCACCTTACTGTCAGGGCGCTCTCCGCCCAACTTGACCTGGTCAACCTCCCCCACCCCGCACATCCTCTACCCCCTCTAAAAAGTGTTATCGACTGCACTAGCCAGCATCATTCTGACATGTTTCCACCCCCACCTCCTCCAATCCGAGAAACGGTTTTCGGATTTACCATTGACTCGTGTTGTTGTTGCTAGGTCGTCTAATCAGCCGAGGAGGTGACGAGTGCGCTCTCAGGAAAAAAAAAACTCGCGGATGAGATTACCACTCGACTCCTGACCATCACCGCGCACACACTTAACTGGTCTGGTCACCCATAAGCCGATATTTCCTAGAAGAATGTTTCAGCTCTGAAAGCACAGGAAATCGTATTGAAAATAGAACTAAATAACACATTCTGAACCAGATCATTTTAAAAATAAAAGACGTATACATTAAAAAATAAATTCTTTTTTTATAATCCTTTATAAAGGATTTATAGTAATTTTTTATATTTTTTTACGTTTTAAAAATATTAAATCCTTTATATTAACTTGTGGTGTCTGAGCCGTGCATTCGACCGACCGTGAGACCGTGCCGAAAAAACTTTGGATCGATTTTTAACCCTTTTTATCGTAAACTAACAAGTTGAAATTTTGCAGGCAGACTCATACTCATGCCAATGATAAAAATGATGTATCAAAATTTAAAATCATTCGAATGGACAGTAATTGAATTATTGAATTTTAAAATTATTTTATTTATCTCTTTATATCATGTAATTTTTTTTTTGAGATAAGAGTGTTGCGGTGCGTAATATGTTCAACAACCTTTCATGTCACGCAGTAAGGTGCGCATTACATTGACAGTACTTTAAAAAAATCATGTTAAGCCTGGTCCCTTTTGGAACTCAGGACGTGTTAGCGCATTTTCGTATTATGTATCAGTACTTATGTTAGATATCAGCATTATGTAGTTATCAGTAATTGTGTTTAGATTTTAGACATATTTTTATGAATTTTCTTGTGTAATGAATATACCTGACATTTTTAAATTTAAAAGTCATTTCTTTACATTTTAAAATTTTTTATTTTCTCTTTAATCTAACTACAAGTCACCACAAATGATGACGTAAAAGTCTCTAAACCTTTACACATATTCTAATGACGTCAACTAAAAAAAACAACTAATTCTTTTGCACGCCTTCGCACCACTCTTGAATGCTTGAAAAATGCTCTATTCGACTTCCGGCAATGGCGGCCGTTCCCTGTGCCAGTGTTAACTCTCGATTGGCAAAGTTTTTTGGTAGTTTTAACGGGGTTTTTTAACGGATCGAGTAACTGAGTGTTGATGCACCAATGGCAGGTCAGGACATACAAAAAACATATATACATCATGGGTCTAGGACTTATGGATCCTGTGATCAGGGTGATGACAGACGGACAAAACGGGTGCAATAGCGATTTCGACATCTCGAAAATGCGCTAAAAATATTTTCACGTTAAGTACGTTTTACGAGACATAATTAGAATTTTATATTTTCGGATTGTGATGCCTTGAGTATTTTAATGAACATCCCTATAGTTATGTCTCGTATAAAGGATTTATAGTCGAAAACTTGGTTCTTTACGGGTTTTTAAAATTATAGTTTGATACGTAATTACAATAGGAAACAGTCCCTATTTAAATTAATCCATATAAAATAATATTTTGTAGGCAATGCTACGAGAAAATAGCGTTCATCAGGTAAAACAAATTTTTTTACGGCAAAGGGAACTTGGTAAAAAAAGTTTGTGAAAATAATTCTTGTCAAGAGCTTGATATGGGGCGGGCTAAATAACGAAAGCCGAACAAATTTATCAAACGATTTTGTTTTTCGTTCGATTTCAGTTTTTATGATCGTCAAAAGCTTATTTAATTTTTTTTTAAAAATTCACTGAAACTATCCTACCTTGTGGAAACTATAGTCATCCAAGTCTCAATGGGGTAAGAGCAATTAGTTAGGAATATTATCTTTCAGATATATAAAAAAATTCAACTACAAAGTGTATTAGATTGTTTGTTATGTTTGTATCGACAGTTTTCACGACCTTCGGTGATTGTAGGATGTTGTCGACCGGCCAGAGTTTCCACGCTGTCGGAGTCAAGCTGTTTGTGACACAAATAACAGCATAGTCCAAATGTTTGCAAACATGACCGTGGGGCTGACGGGAGAAAACAGGCCAAAAACAAATCAACAACTTGGATGTCGCGTCCCCATCTTGATTGTTATGATGTTATCCTAAAGTGGCAAATTGTCCGGAGATGGTGGGGGGGGAGGAGGGAGGCGATATTTTCATCCGTTGATATGAAAAACATTTACTTTACCTTCTTTGTTTATTTCCCGAAAATAATGGAATTGTTTCCCTTTTCACACATTAGCAACATTCCAACTATTCAGCCGTCAAAACATATGTCACATGGCGCATGTCACATTTGTTCATTACTAATAGACAGTCTGACATTCTTTGCCCGATAAACGTAGTTTATGTTTGCCATTCATATCAATCCATATATTTTTTTAAAAGGTCAATTTGTCGTATTTAATGTAGTTTCACATTCGGTTTTAAGTTAAGCGCAGGGAAGCCACGGCTGGGATACAATTTTATGGTAGCTCCCATTTTAACAGCATCATTGTGGTCTAGACTGATCTAAGTAATGTCTTTTTTAAAGCTTTAGTTTTGTTGCATGGTTTTCTAATGTTTTGACGTTATTTTGGTTTACAATAGTCAGCATTTACTTTTCTGGCTTTGCTGATTGAATCCGACCGACGACATTGGCAGTTATAAGAAGATATTTAACCGAGACAGAGGGACCCATAATTTTCTCTGACCCCTCTTTAAAAAGGGGGAAAAGCTCGATACCCATCGGGTCACCCGACAACAATCTTTTAAGCTACTTCCGGGTTACGTTTCCAAGTACAGATACCAAAAAAAAAAAAGTTCGTAACAGTCTGAGGTTTGGCTGTTGGATAGTCAACTGTGTCTGTTTGACAGCGGACTCTGTGTCTGTTTGACAGCGGACTCTGTGTCTGTTTGACAGCGGACTCTGTGTCTGTTTGACAGCGGATGGTGTGTGTCTGTTTGACAGCGGATGTTGTGTGTCTGTTTGACAGCGGATGTTGTGTGTATGTTTGAGAGCGGATGTTGTGTGTCTGTTTGATAGCGGATGTTGTGTGTCTGTTTGACAGCGGATGTTGTGTGTCTGTTTCACAGCAGATGTTGTGTGTCTGTTTGACAGCGGATGTTGTGTGTCTGT
>MUZC01000021.1:109608-119959 GCA_002072015.1 Radix auricularia
ATGTGTGACGTCTCGGTGTTTTATGCTAAATTTTAATTATTTTGATAATTTAAAAAATATTTTTTTTACTTAAGTTTGACGTACATTGGGGAGGGGGTGTCCGAGATTTGTTAAAGTTTGTGACAGTGGGGAGGGGGGGTTAAAAATGGTCAAAATTAGCGTGACACACTTTATAGACGGCTCTAACTTTGTGCAATGAAATGGGTTTGAATTATTATTATTTTAAAACGTTTTTCCATAAATTGAGATTCTATAGAAAAGAAAAATATAACATCGATATGAGTAAAGTTCTACCATCTGTTCTGGTTTTACTAGTTACTTCTTCAGATGTCAATTTTTCCAAGACGCTTGAAATTTTTAGTATGACTCTTCGAAATTATTTATGTTATTGCGATGTTTATTAACGAAGAAATTTGAATATTTTCATGCTCTTACGCTAAATCTTAATAATTTTCCATTAAAATGACGAATTCAAATTATTTACACATTACTTTAATTTGATAGGCGTAGCATTACCGAATGTTAATGAAAAACACACGTGTGCTACTTTAATGCAATAAAAACAAAATAAACTTAATTTTTAGCTAGTTAAACTACCTTAAAATAATTTTCTAAAACTGCAACAGTAATATAAATTACACAATATTTGAGCCACCATGTTATGTAGGTACTTGTTAGTTAGCGCCTCATTCTGCGCATTTAGAAATTCCACAGAAAAAAATGTCGTTGCGATATTAATAGTACCCATTATTCGGCTCAGCGGTGATGTGTTGTTTTTTGTGCAGTTTTCTTATAAAAGCGCCATTTGTGGCGCATATCCCTTAAAATTTTCAAACAAATCGATACCTCTTTTGAGCGACTTTAAATTTTTGAATTGGTTTGCGTTAGTTATAACAACCACTATGAAATCAAACAAATGTTCCGTGAATCCGTTAATTAACACTCGAAATTAAGAATATTTTTGTTTCACCTTGGTTTTCCCCCTTCAATAGAAAATTTGCGGCTGTCGGACAGGGCTTTATTTTTTCAAATGCCCACAAAAACCGCCCTTCAGATGACTGCCGCCCGGGGCGGACCGCCCCCACCGCCCCCCCTAGCTACGCCACTGCTCGGGGCTCAAGTGAACTCTCATTTTTTACATGAAAAACAAAATTGTCGTAAACGTATTGAGCAAAGTCTGCCTTTACAAAATATGTTTGCATAATATATCATCATGTTTTGGGGATCACATAGCATCGTGGTTTATAGGGGGTTTCAATGTTTGCACTTTTTTGGGGATTGTTAGACTTGGCGGCGCCCATCTCCTCTCTAAGTCAGCTTTGAACTTTTGGACAATAATCATTGATCAACGCCGACTAGACCCCACGCACCTCTGCATGTTAGGCGAGCGCAGTATTGACTTCACTATCCAGTCACCATTACTTTTTAAAATCCTCCTAACTGTTTTATCATAATTACTTTTTTTATCATCATTACTTTTTTTTTAACCTTATGGGTACCAACAACTGATTAACAACTGAAGCCAGTCTAGAAATGTGAAATTTGACGACTGGAGGGACCTCACAGAATTAATGAGCCGTTTTAATTGTAGCTACATCACAGTCTGACCAATGATATATTTGGCACTATGTGCAACATCAGCAGTTTTTGTGCGTCTAAGAACCCATTGTGGGTCAAGGGGTGTCGGTAGTGTTTGGTACGAATAACTAATAGGGAATGTTTGGTACGAATGACCAATCAAGAATGTTTGTTACGAATCACAAACAAAAAGCTAAAAAAAAAAGTTTATTTCCACAGTTAACTACTAATTACGACCCTAATCGAGATATCAAGTCCCAAATCAATTCAAATTCACGTAAAACTTCGCTAATACATTTCACTTTAAAAGTTGATTTGAAAAGGGAATTTATAGACAATCATTTGAAAATTTACTTCAATCCATATTCACCTGTAGCATTGCATACTACCACATATCGACAGTTCTGGACACTCGTAACTGAGGTATGACGTCACGATTCTTTGTTCTCTTTCTTAAAACTAAAAACGTCACGTCATGGGAAGGCTCTGTATAAACGTCGTATAAAAACTTAGAAATCGCCATGGATTGTAAAAGTTGATGGTTCTCAAAAGAAATGAAGACAAAATCAACCGATGGAGGTGGATTTATTATTATTTTCTAAAACCACCCATTGACACGAAACACAGACAAATTCCTTTTACTGGAGCTCTGGAACAATCTACTGAGGACTCTTTTCCTGATTTTTTTCCCAGTTTTCTTTCAAGTATTTATTAGGAAACTGCGTTGTATTATGTCTGTTAAACAACAGCCACAACAAGACAGACTCAGCTTGCGGTCCAAAATCGGGGCCTGCTAGAGAGTAACAATGTCTTAAAAATGTTCAAATGTCCTACCCAATAACCACAAAAAAAACGATGTTATTAAATTCGATTAACCGCCGAGCAAACGCGTGACGAAGCCCTTCAGGAGGACCGATCTCATCCTATTTTTCCAGCAAGCTGTAATCCCCACTTGATGACCCGTGAGCACGCAAGTTTCAATAAATCATTACATAGCTGCAAGAAACAAAGTCTTTTTCTGTCTGACCGCAGACTTGAAGGCCGTATCACTTTGCTGTACATTTTAGATAAATAATCAATTACGCCTTTAGTTATCTTAGTATGGGAATGTACTATTCATATTACGAAGATATTCAGGCCGTATCTCTTTTTGTTGTACACTGTAAATACATAAACAACTAAGCCGTAATTTTTGTGTATGTGAACATGTAAATCATATTACGAAGATATTCAGGCCGTATCTCTTCTTGCTGAACATAAACAAGTTTTCAGATTAGTTATTTGTTTGGGAATGTGTTAATCGTATTACGAAGATGTTTTTTTTTTAAAAAAAAAGCACACATTTAATTGAAGCTGCACATATTTGTACGATGATTCAATAAATAAGTTCATATTTTTACTTTAATTATTAAGGTTTTTATCTTGCAAATTTAACATTGATTAGGATTAATACTAATGTAAATTAAAAACTGGTAGATAAACTTTTCACAGTTGAAATGGTAGATATAAACAAATTATTTTAATCAAACTTCCTCCAGATTTCCTAGATTGCCAGAAATGGATGTCTTGTTTCGTTATGTTTGATCATTCTGTAAAATGAAACAAAAAAGCTGGTGAAATATAATGACACATAACAACACGTAAATAATTTGAATGATGTTAACATAACTTTAGGTTTTCACTTTCTTGATCAGTCTGAGATTATGTTAATAAGTCACAAAAAGAACATTTTATGATGAAGAAAATCTGAAAGCCAGAGGCACCGCAATATTTAAAATCATGGTTTGAAACTTGGATAAGTGGCTGTTAAAGGAGGCAGCCCCCTCCCCTTTAACGTGGTAGATCACTGGACATTCTTGACCTCCACAATCAGCATGCGCAGTCCTACGTCTTTAACGGCATCGATAACGAACGATCACTTGCGACCACCTACAGTTATCCCCCGTCAGAGGCGTCAAAAGGTTTGGTGTCACCCATTCCGGTAGACTATGATACCACTCCCTCACGACTTAACCCATAGAGTTTGCCAGTGACCAATAACGTGGACATACATATTTATTTTATATTTTAGTGTCGACCCTTGTGTTGGTGTCACCCCTTGTGCTGGTGTCACCCATTGTAATGTTTTCACCTTTGTAATGGTGTCACCCTTTGTAATGGTGTCACCCTTTGTAAGGTGTCACCCTTTGCAATAGTGTCACCCTTGTGTTGGCGTCCCCTTTGTGTTGGTGTCACCCTTTGTGTTGGTGTCACCCTTTGTGTTGGTGTCACCCTTTGTGTTGGTATCACCCCTTGTGTTGGTGTCACCCCTTGTGTTGGTGTGACCCCTTATGTTGGTGTGACCCCTTGTGTTGGTGTCACCCTTTGTGTTGGTATCACCCCTTGTGTTGGTGTCACCCCTTGTGTTGGTGTGACCCCTTATGTTGGTGTGACCCCTTGTGTTGGTGTCACCCCTTGTGTTGGTGTCACCCCTTGTGTTGGTGTCACCTCTTGTGTTGGTGTGACCCCTTGTGTTGGTGTGACCCCTTGTGTTGGTGTGACCCCTTGTGTTGGTGTCACTCTTGTATGGTGTCACCCCTTGTATTGGTGTCACCCTTGTATTGGTGTCCCCCTTGTATGGTGTCACCCCTTGTATTGGTGTCACCCTTGTGTTGGTGTCGCCCCTTGCGTTGGTGTCACCTCTTGTGTTGGTGTCACCCCTTGTGTTGGTGTGACCCCCTGTGTTGGTCTCAACCCCCTGTGTTGGTGTCACCCCTTGTGTTGGTGTCACCCCCTGTGTTGATGTCAACCATTGCTTACGAATCCCCGCACCCTCAATGACGCCCCTTTCACCAGCTATCCCAGCAACACTGGCAACACCTGAACTATCCCCCCCCCGCTACAACACCCCTTCCCACCCACTTCTCCCGGCTTGTTGAGTTAAGCAGCTAACAACCGTGGAAGGACAAACCACAGTACATTAGGATGAAGACGCTAAGTGCTGTACCTTGATGACCTCCATTGTACCAAGAGCCAATTGCACTCTGTAAAGATTCGTCAATAATTAGTTCAGTACAAATAGTTGTTTTCCACCTAATTAATGTAACTTTTTGATTTAACAAAGTTATCAAATAATTCATTAATCACTAGTTTAAAAAAACAACAACATTAGAGTGTTATAATTTTTAATAAAATCAGATCATAAAGTAAAAAATCAACAAACAACTTCACTTTACTCCTCGTAAGGTGACCATAGACCAAAGGAATTGTGAGGAAGGATATACATTTTGTTAGGATTTTACACACCTAATTGGGCATCTGCACATCTTACTGGCCGTCAGCACATCTTACTGGCCGTCCAAACATCTTACTGGCCGTCCACACACCTTACTGGCCGTCCACACACCTTATTGGCTGCCCACACATTTTACTGGCCGTCCACACATCTTACTGACCGTCCACACATTTTAATGGCACTCCACACACCTTACTGGCCGACCACACATCTTACTGGCCGTCCTCACATCAAATTGGGCATCTACACATCTTACCGGCCGTCCACACACCTTACTGGCCGTCCAAACATCTTACCGGCCGTTCACACATCTTACTGGCCGTCAAAACATGTAACTGGTCGTCCACACACCTAACCGGCCGTCCACACACCTTACTGGCCGTCCAAACATCTTACTGGCCGTCCACACACCTTACTGGTTGCCCATACATTTTACTGGCAGTCAACCCATCTTACGGGCCGTCCACACATCTTATTTGCTGTCCGTCCACACATCTTACTGGCCATTCACCTATCTTATTGGCCGTCCACACATCCACGTCTTTGTATGTTGTAACCCGATGAGATGAATATTTGATGTCATGAGGCAACACCCTTGTCCCGTATATTCAATGAATATTTTAACGTCCGACATAGGGGCGACAAAAGTATCACTTCTCAAATTTCGTTCGTCAAAAGTTTGACAAACGTAATTTAAGAATGTTCATAGCTTCGCCCACCAGGTGTTATCCGAGCTGTCTAGAAAGTTTTGTTGGAAAAGATGGCTCTACCGGGTAATACAATATTTAACGGAGAAATATTTTTGATGGAAAAGGTGGCTTTAACGGGTAATACAATATTTTTAACGGATAAATATTTTTTTGGAAAAGATGGCTCTACCGGGTGATACAATATTTTTAACGGAGAAATATTTTTGTTGGAAAAGATGGCTTTAACGGGTAATGCAATATTTTTAACGGAGAACTACTTTTGTTGCTTCAAACAGAAATTATCATAAATATGAACGTTTAGAAATAAAACCTCCCCCCTATCAACCTCCACACGAATAGACAATTTCAACATTAGGGCGTGGTGACCAACGTCACTGTTGGAGAACTGATTGTCGTGGTCATCATCACCTTCATTTGTCCTTTAGGTTTCTTGATGAACATAGCGTCACGGACCAAATCTTCTCACCACCTCTCTCCCGCCCATGCATATACATGTATACTCTCAGCGTCTCAGACCAAATCTTCCATTGAACACACTCACCATCTCTGTCCCGCCCATGCCTATACATGTATACTCTCACCGTCTCAGACCAAATTTTCCATTGAACACACTCACCACCTCTCTCCCGCCCATGCATATACATGTATATTCTCAGCGTCTCAGACAAAATCTTCCATTGAACTCACTCACCATCTCTGTCCCGCCGATGCATATAAATGTATACTCTCAGAGTCTCATCCAACACGCCAGGTCTTGGGTCCTGGCTGTGAATTCGGACGTGGAATGGGTTGCCTGAGCAAAGTCAACACTCTATCAACATTCGAAACTCAAATAAAACTGCATAACTATACATAAACCATGGGTAAGCGTAAGGCGCAATAATACTCTATATAGAAGGAGCGCCTGTAATAGATAAGAAACGATAAGGTCTTCCACTTCGCCGTTTCCCTTGTGGATTTCACTGCAAAAAAATCATTCAAATTGACAATACGAAGAAACTTCAACACGTTTCCTCCCCCAACCCTCCTACTCATTCGAGGCTATAGAGTAGTGGAGTGTCAAGGTTTAAAATTTCAAGGTTGTTAAACAAACATCTGCGTTATAAGAGAACATACAAGTGTCGTCACAAGAAGACTGCTGTAGCCACAGTGACACGTGTGAACATTCGCTGAGCGTTATATCAACGGTGAATCATCGGTTATAAAACTAACATAAAATGAATTATGTCTAAGTTAAAACTTAATTAGTTATCTTAATTCTTTCACGTACTTCCCACTTGATATTATTTAGAAGTCTATTTCTGTCAGTAAGTGTTAGTATATTTTTTTTAAGCAGCCCGGGTACCTATCTAACAATAATGTTATATATAACTTAGAAAAACAAGAAACAAATCCAACACCTATGTATTCATATGTAAACGCAAAAGATAATACAGCCAATACTAATTGGAAGAAAGAGTATCCTAAAGAAGTGATGATTGACTTTAAAAAAACAATTTAAAAAAATAAATTAATAAATTAAAAAAATGTGACTTGATATAAATGCATAAATTCAACGCATTCATTGCTTGTAAACGTCAGTGAACTCTTTGTCTTATTTACTACGTTACAATCACAAGCATGTGTATTCTTATCTTAGAATTTGACTTAAAATTGAATTTTGAAAATGAAACATGAAAAAAGTTTCATCATTGCCAGACAGTTTTAGAACATGGTTGTCAACCAGTGGTCATTTTTCAACCATTAGCACTCCCAAAACTGAACAGCAGTAGGAGGGTAATGGAAGAACACTGCGCTATTTCCGTTACTGCAGATCAAAATAACATCATGGCAGCAACACTGTTTCCGTTCAAGGGCCTTTTACGCTTTTTTTTTCGCTTCTAGGTTTGACTAAGAGGTGCGTCTCACAGTCCGCCTAGGCAGTGACTCTTTGTATCTGTCTAAAGCCGTTGCACAGAGATTATATCACAGAGGAATTGTCTTCCGATTGCGTCGTTCTGAAAACGGAACAATAAAATGTTGACTCACACTGAATGGGATTTTTTTCATTAGATAGATGACAGTTTGTACCCAATGGAAATGATGGTAAAATAAATAAATGTACTCTAGAGTTTAATTCTTCCCGCTAATCTGTATGGCCTTTCACACATTTGCTGTGACTTTGCGTTGCTTGATATATCTCAAAGTTAATTACACAGACAGAACTTATAGTAAGATACTATTATCAGGGACGTTTAATTAATAAATAAACATAGAGACAAATACAGTGAGACCCCTTAAATTGCGGTCGTTCAGGTCTATATTTATGTAATCGCGACTTTGGTGAATAGTAATTTATTGTAACAGATTTCAGTGTAACTATTTGAGCGATAATAAAGGTTACAAATAAAAATGTGTTTCTTCCCTTTAAAAATATTTAAATATTAAATTAAGATTAATCATCAACAAACTCCCGAATTCTAGTTTCATTCTTTAACCTGCCTCCAAAATTGTTGGAAAATCATACGTACGTATTATTTATTGCGTTATTATGTTACGTCAAACAATTTGGGAGCCATGGAATTGCCGCGACGTAAGCGATTTAGCAAAACATCGAAATGTGACTTGTTCCCAGACAACTGAACACTCGACAAGCGAACACACGACAAGTGAACACAAGACAACTGAACAATCGACAGGTGAACACACAGACAAGTGAACACACGGACAAGTGAACACAAAGACAAGTGAACACAAGACAACTGAACCAACAGACAACTGAACATCGGACAAGTGAACACAAAAATAATAGAAAATGTTTTGAAGAAGTAATAATTCGAAACGTTTTGTTTAGTACTATTACTATAATAGTATTAGTCATTAGTATTAGTAGCAACATTCCTAATCGAAAACTGCGTTGTCCTCTGCAATTAAATTGCGAAACTAAATGATAATATAATAATAAGTTAAATTAATAATTTGAGTTTAAATAACTTATTTAATTGTCTTAAATTTAGTTGAATTAGCCTTCTTATTTTTCCTTCCACACTTTGAAATTACAAATCAAAGTAAAACGTTTTAGGATATAATTTTTAATTTGAAATTTAATTTCATTTATTTAAATAATCCTTCTGAACACTTAAACTTAATATTAGTACTATGACTATACTATACTATACTATTACTATGACTAGTACTAGTATTAGTTAGTTAAGTTAGTATGACTATGACTCATGACTATGACGTTAAAAAATATAATAAATTGTTCATTGTTATACACTAACAGTCACACAAAATAAAATGTTGATTCATTGTTAATATTTTGTCACTTAATGTTTCTATTTATGTAGTTTGTTGTTGTTGTGTTTTGTTTTTTTTTACTTTACTTTATATATAGAACTGAACCCACACGGATTCTTCGAAAGATTTATATAGTTATATAGTATTAGTATTATTAGACTTACTTAGTTAACTTAATAGACTATGGACCAAATAAATATTAGTATTATTCTATTTTATTAGCCCAGTAGCCAATAACAATGATAGGTTAGTTATATGATGTATATAAATTTCATTAAATGAAATATTTTCGTTTTTTTTTCTGTTAAAAATCACATTTAAAATATTTTGCATAGTGGTAGAGACGTGTTGTTAAGCATTAATTTTTTTAGTAGACCTGGTTTAACAAAAACAAAATTATTCAAGTGCAGCCACTTAATTCAGATAATGCTTTAGAGAGAAACAAAAATGAACCAGGAAATATTATTCTTTGTTTATCATCACTATCACTGTTAATAAAATAAAAATATACTAATTAACTATCTAAACTCCAATTCCCACTAAAGTAAAGCCAACTATGTTATNAAATAATGTTTTAAAAGTTTTTTGTTCAGAATAAAAATTAAAGAATAAAGTCATATAACTGAAGAAGACAAATCAGTATAAAATAGTATTATTCTGCAAGAAATTTAATTCTTGTTAGAGTAAATGTTAGTTCTGGAAATAATTGTATGTAATTTATAAGAAAAAGGTGCAAAGATAACTGGTAAAAGGTTTTAAAATTATATAGTCGCTAATACTACGTTTTATTAAAAATAACAATGTGATGATTCTAGTATTTTTTAGAATAAAATTAATCACAAACTGAACATTGTAGTGAATAGTTCATTATGGGTTTTCAACTGATGAAACTTTCAGTTTTAATAATTTTGGAAACATAAACAGAGAGCGATTTCTGATGCCCTCATGCTGTGTGTCATAAGTCAAACTAAATAAGTGTCTAATTATTTACAGCTTAAAAATAACAGAAAGAAAAAGACACTTCACATTCCATTTATTCTTAGACAGAAACAGAGCTACTCCTGGTAAGAAATCACAACATTCTGAATTTGAAAAATAACAGTCTGAACTCTGAACTCAAAAATGTTAAATAGAAAACTGGTATGTTTATTTTCAAATAAAATGTCTGTTTTTGCCATTAAGAAAGCTTTAATACTAATACACTAAAAATGGGATTATAATTATACCATTTCCAATATTTGATATTTTGTAAGTTCTTCCTAGTAGGCCTATTATTATTTATTTTTGTTAAAATCATGAAAATACAACACAATGAAAATATATTAAATATTAAAAGTCCATACAATTCAGAAGCTTGAAAATATGTTCTGCATCCCTAATTTTGTTTGCATTTGAAGACGACAAAGGAAGAAACGGATGAGACATTTTTTATTTTTTTTTTGGGTATCCCCTGTATCTGATAAAGGATAAAAATGGTATGTTCTGAATGAGGTTTTATGAAAATATGTAT
>MUZC01000021.1:131925-157130 GCA_002072015.1 Radix auricularia
TAAGACACTGGCTAATGTGATGGTGACAGTCGAGCAATGGCTGCAGTACGTGAGACACTGGCTAATGTGATGGTGACAGTCGAGCAAGGGCTGCGGTACGTAAGACACTGGCTAATGTGATGGTGACAGTCGAGCAATGGCTGCAGTACGTGAGACACTGGCTAATGTGATGGTGACAGTCGAGCAAAGGCTGCAGTACATAAGACAATGGCTAATGTGATGGTGACAGTCGATCAGAGGCTGCGGTACATAAGACAATGGCTAATGTGATGGTGACATTCGAGCAATGGGTGCGGTACGTAAGACACTGGCTAATGTGATGGTGACATTCGAGCAAGGGCTGCGGTACGTAAGACACTGGCTAATGTGATGGTGACAGTCGAGCAATAGCTGCGGTACGTAAGACACTGGCTAATGTGATGGTGACAGTCGAGCAATAGCTGCGGTACATAAGACACTGGCTAATGTGATGGTGATAGTCGAGCAATAGCTGCGGTACTTAAGGCACTGGCTAATGTGATGGTGACAGTCGATCAGATGCTGCGGTACGTAAGACACTGGCTAATGTGATGGTGACAGTCGATCAGATGCTGCGGTACGTAAGACACTGGCTAATGTGATGGTGACAGTCGAGCAATAGCTGCGGTACGTAAGACACTGGCTAATGTGATGGTGACAGTCGAGCAATAGCTGCGGTACGTAAGACACTGGCTAATGTGATGGTGACAGTCGAGCAATGGCTGCGGTACGTAAGACACTGGCTAATGTGATGGTAACAGTGGAGCAATGGCTGTGGTACGTAAGACACTGGCTAATGTGATGGTGACAGTCGAGCAATAGCTGCGGTACGTAAGACACTGGCTAATGTGATGGTGACAGTCGAGCAATAGCTGCGGTACGTAAGACACTGGCTAATGTGATGGTGACAGTCGATCAGATGCTGCGGTACGTAAGACGCTGGCTAATGTGATGGTGACAGTTGAGCAATGGCTGCGGTACGTAAGACACTGGCTAATGTGATGGTGACAGTCGAGCAATGGCTGCGGTACGTAAGACACTGGCTAATGTGATGGTGACAGTCGAGCAATGGCTGCGGTACGTAAGACACTGGCCAATGTGATGGTGACAGTCGAGCAACAGCACGATGAGGCTCTGAAGATAATCGAGGCTTGTGGCAGCTGAGTGGTGAATCTCTTACTGATGGCTCTCATTACAAGGATGGATGAAGTGGGATCGGAGTGTTCATTCAATATAACAAACATCGAACTGTCAGGCTTTAGGCATAGGCAAACTAATCAGCCGCCGAGGGCCTCAATTTAGTCTTATAATTAGTGGGGGCCTTGCACAAGAATCTTTCCAAATTTATTTTATATTACATTCAGGGCCACTAAATTTAATCGCCTAAAGCCTCCAATCCCCTTAAGCCAGCCCTATGCCTGGATCGTGTGGATTAGCAGCTACCATCCATGATGCAGAGCTGGAGGCAAGCCCATGGGTTTTGAAAGAGGTGCGCCGAAGCTTAGTTAAGAGAAAGGCCTAAACGACCGTAAATGTCCTCACCACCTTACGGCTATCTCTCTCTCTCTCTCGTCCATGGACCAATCTTCTCTGATAGCAAAGACGATTAGTGTAAGTTTGAAGAAAGCAGTTGATATTCTGGCAGATGGCTGCAAAGTAATCCACCAGTTCATCATTTGAAAAAAAAAACCACTTCCAAGAGAATGGCTGCAGGGTTGGGATTCTGGAGACACGGCCGGAATAGTTGACTAGTTCATGCAGCGACCGAGTTACAGCGAACCCTGGCGGAAACTTAAGCATAGCGATAAGACACTGATCACCAAGATGAATACTGAGCATTGACCTAAACGAAAATACCTGAATAGATTTAAGACAAAAAGGGTAACGGCTGTCAATTTTGATGCAACTCCGAAAAGACGGTGGAGTATCCGCTGATTGAATGTTTCACGCTTATTGGGGATTTAGGCAGGTCGTCCCGAATACATGTGAAAATAATTTTTACGGCGATGTGAGCTAGTTGGGGCTTGACAATAGAATAATGAGCCGGGTCCTTCAAACGTGAGCTAGCTGGGGCTTGATATTAGAACAATGGGCCGGGTCTTTCAAACGTGAGCTAGCTGGGGCTTGACAATAGAACAATGGGCCGGGTCCTTCAAACGTGAGCTAGTTGGGGCTTGACAATAGAATAATGAGCCGGGTCCTACAATAGTGAGCTAGCTGGGGTTTGACAATAGAACAATGGGCCGGGTCTTTCAAACGTGAGCTAGCTGGGGCTTGATATTAGAACAATGGGCCGGGTCTTTCAAACGTGAGCTAGCTGGGGCTTGATATTAGAACAATGGGCCGGGTCCTTCAAACGTGAGCTAGCTGGGGATTGACAATAGAATAATGAGCCGGGTCCTACAATAGTGAGCTAGTTGGGCTTAAACATAGAACAATGGGCCGGGTCCTTCAAACGTGAGCTAGTTGGGGCTTGACAATAGAACAATGGGCCGGGTCCTTCAAACGTGAGCTAGTTGGGGCTTAACAATAGAACGATGGGCCGGGTCCTACAATAGTGAGCTAGTTGGGCTTAAACATAGAACAATGAGCCGGGTTCTACAATAGTGAGCTAGACCATAAAAGGAAATATCGTGTATCTAGTAATCCTACATATGGTATTTAATTCAAGCTTGGAAAGGAAACACAAAGATTTTTTAATACACCATTCAGATGGACATAGAAATAAAAACACTTTTCATATTCTATGTGCAAGAGTAAACGAATAACAATTCACGTTCGAATTCGAGCATGGAAGAAGTTGCCAGATCAAATAAAGGAAACCAACACTCTATCAACAGTTAAAGTTTCATACTAAAGCAAAAATATACAGAAACCATGAATAAACCCATAGAATAAGTGTCAACAATAGAAAAGATAAGATGAGGCAGAGTCTGGCAAGAAGTGTTTTTGTGCAGCAACTCGAGATATAGACAGTATAACTGTGGATGAAATCTACGAAACTTTTCTGCTATAATGGCATTGTCTATGTTAGCTTGATGTCTTAATGAAGTGTTTTATATAATGGAAGGCCTTTGAACTCAATAGTTCCATATAGTACGATATTTCTGCTGTTGTTTGTAATAAAATTAAATCTCAGTTATAAATTGAGGTGAATAAATTAATAGAGCGGAAATGTATATAGAAATCACCTGATCATCGACAGAGAAGACACAAAAATATCGGCCGACAGGCAATGCGGCGTGCATGAAATACATTTTGTATTCAAACCAGGGGCGCGTGTATGATCGGACACGTTCCTTATTCCAGTAATTTTGAGAAGATTAAATAAAATTATGTAATCTATCTCCCATGATAATTTGTTGAAAATTAAAATGATTTACGAATACAATTGTGTTACTTCATTGTTAAGGTTAGATAAAACAGTACATTCTCTTGCCTTTTATATATTTCTTTTTTTTTTTTTTAGTTCCATAACCTCTTTTTTTTTCGAGGTCGTAGAGGATTCTAATGTTTCCATTAGAAAATTCTTGGGTATCCCTCTCCAGGTCATTTCTCAATATTTTTTATAGTGGCTTTCCGTGGGCTCGATCCCAAGCCCCTCAGCTTGTGAGGCGAGCGCACTATCGACCTCGCTACCCAGCGAATACTATTTTAAAAAATAAATTTGAGTAAAATTATCGGAAATTAGAAGACCATGGATAATTTAAATTTATTTACTCTACTTCGATGAGTACTTGCATCGCTAATAATATTTCTGACATATCGGGAAAAATTGCAAATAAAATCGATCAAATTTAGTAAGGATTAACTGGTAACGCTACTTACAGAGCCTGAAGAGCTTTCACCATAGGAAAGTAAAGCGCCTACGTCATACATTAGTCAAATTGCTTTCAATGAGGCGTTTGTTTTTAAGCTTCTCTATTACTTTGCTCCTTAACCTACAGTTGCGTAGCTAGATATTTGGGGGCCCAATCATTTTGACCTATGTCGTAATGTATAATATTTTAAATGTAAAAAAAATATTTCAGACACTCATTTGCGGGCACCCCTAACTTGGGGGCCCAGAAGGACTTTCAAAATTGGACCCCTCCCCTAGCTACGCCACTATTAACATCCAATTCTTTCATTTTCATTCATTATATTTTTAAAGACTTCTTAATAAGTTGGCAAAATGTCTTCAGTTAGTTGACCAGAATTCTTAAGTTAACTGCCATGAATTTCTCAGTTCGCCGACGAAACTTCATCAGTTGACTGAAAAGGCTTAATTTGTTTGCTGAAAAGACTTAATCAATTAGCTGACAAGACACAATCATTTAGCTGATATAATTTTATCAGTTAGTTGAAAAGACTTAAACATTTAGCGGAAAAAAAAACTCACCAGTAAACTAAAGCAATGAAATATTTATTTAGACTAAATTATTGGGTCTTATTGCCTAGAGGAATATTGAGTGTTCCATAATGCAACTGGCGTACCTTATAAACTGCCTTAACTTTCAACATCTAAATAATTGACAACACGACGCCTAGAGAAGCTTCATGCTTAGTCACATCTCAAATTAACATACTTTTTAAAAAATGTATGCTTTTTTCTTTAATACATTATTTTAACAACCATTTTTACCGACTCACAGTTATCAAGTGTGTAAAGCATTTGGTACCCCGCGACACTGTCTGGGCCTTGAATAAGGTGAACAATGGTTCCGACGTCCCTTTGTTCCAGATCAAGTTTATTGAAGTCAACGATAATGGATGGAGGGAAAAGGGACCGCAGAAGTATAGGGGTAAGTTTAAGCTAAAAGCTAGGACAGGCCTTGTTCCTTTAACAGCGAAAATCTATTAAAAGAAATAATCAGGCCCGATTTCATTAAGATATTAATTAAAATATCCGTTTATTAGTCATGCTTTAATTCCATATCTATTTTTATAATTCCGCGCTAATGTGTTTCTGCTTAGTGGTCATGAGAAAAAAAAGTAGTTTAAAAAAAAAACGTTGATTTCTCACTCAAACATACTAAATTCTTAAAGGCATTGCTGCTTATCAATGTATGCTGAATATCTCTGTTTTACGAAAACCTTATTTACTAATAAACACCGATTAAAAATCATAATATAAAAAAAAAAAACCTTTCAAATTAATCACAGAAAATAAGAATGTTCCTTTGCTGTTTTGTGGTTGGTTTGTTTTTATATCATTGTTTATATATGTCGTGAATTACATGAGATAAAATCTTCCGAGCATTTTTCGGAAGTCTGACACGACATAGCGTCACCAGCAGAAAGAGGCCATAGTGATTAGATTATTAGTCGTGGAGGACGTACCTGTTGCTAAAGAATTTCACAAAGACATCATCATCCTCGGAAAAAAGAAATAAGGCTCTCTGCATGGACTCTGCCTTGACTTTCTAAAGATGCTGTTTTTTATTTGTGATTTAAAAATAGCCAAAAGATTCGATTTTCAGAAGGTTCTAATATCTACAACAAACAAAAGGCTAAAGAAATGAACCGTTGAAATAAATATAATTATTGACCAAAAGAAAGCATATGCTTTTAATCTACCTTGAAACTGTTGAAAACTTTCTAGAGTCTTATGTCCTTGCAGTCACAGTCACCAGCGAGGATGGTCCGTTTGACTATGCCAAAGTCTTGATATCACCAATAGGGAGGAAGTGTGGGAAAGGCTTACTCCAATTCAACCAAAGCGATTTTCTGGAGATGAAGCAGCCGGATCAAAAAGAATGCCCCACCCTTCTAATCACCAGGAATCAGGCTCCATTGACTGAGTTACCCCCCTTATATTGGACACTTCCATTGTGTGATTGTTTCGAATTTAGGTAAGAGAATTTTCGGCCTTTACTTTTGGGATACTTTTATTACATTGCTTTAATCTGTGGAATATTTTTAAAAAGAAAACTATTGGAAATATGCGCGAAATTTTGACTAAAATAAACTTTTGGATTAAAAAAAGGTAAAAAAAATAAATATAAAATACAAATAAATTTCATATTCTGTGTATAGATTACACTTTTCCGAATTTAACTTAAAGTTTTCTAAAACAAAATTTAATCACCCGTTAGCTTCTATTCCAAAGAATTGCCAGATATCCTTCATATAAGAAGAGCTGCTAGATATCTTACTAATGATCCTACATGTCGAAGAAAATCAGCAGTCCCGAGCCTGCACTCTTCATGAGGCTTCCGGGAAAACCCTCTCAGCTCCCTGGCCCACTAAAGGAAATAAAAGCTGAGAAGCCCCCCCCCCCTCACCCGGAGCGATTGCTTCTGTAGCGGAAACCTGGACCAGATATCTTACATATAATACACGTGATAGAAATCTTTGGTTATGTTACTAAAAACCAGATATCTTACATACAATACACGTGTTAGAAATCTTTGGTGATGATACTAAAAAAGTTTTTGACCATAAATCCCTTATATTTGAGGCAGAACTAAAAGTAAACATTATGCTCAATATAATATGCAACGAGCGACAAACACGAGGATGTGATTATCGATGGCTGGAGTAAGATCCACCGACCTTTTGATGGCTACATAGAAATACATAGAGAGAAACTAAAAAATCAATAATTAAATAAAAGTAGATTCGATCGATCTGAAATTTTGATTCAATTCATCGTTAGTTGCTAGAAGTGTATGTGCAAAATTTCTGTTTCGATAACAACACAGGCAATTATTTTACAATAGATGGGGTCCTTATTATTATACAGATACTATTTTACGTTGTACAGTGTCCCTATTGTAATAAGGCCTCTATTTTAGTATGTAGAGGGTCCTTATTGTAATAGGCCATCTATTTTACTATGTAGAGGGTCCTTATTGTAATAGGCCATCTATTTTACTATGTAGAGGGTCCCTATTGTAATAGGCCATCTATTTTATTATGTAGAGGGTCCTTATTGTAATAGGCCATCTATTTTATTATGTAGAGGGTCCTTATTGTAATAGGCCATCTATTTTACTATGTAGAGGGTCCCTATTGTAATAGAGCATCTATTTTACTATGTAGAGGGTCGTTATCGCAATAAGCCATCTATTTTACTATGTAGAGGGTCCTTATTGTAATAGGGCATCTATTTTACTATGTAGAGGGTCCCTATTGTAATAGGGCATCTATTTTACTATGTAGAGGGTCGTTATCGCAATAAGCCATCTATTTTACTATGTAGAGGATTCCTATTGTAATAGGGCATCTATTTTACTATGTAGAGGGTCGTTATCGCAATAAGCCATCTATTTTACTATGTAGAGGGTCCTTATTGTAATAGGGCATCTATTTTACTATGTAGAGGGTCGTTATAGCAATAAGCCATCTATTTTACTATGTAGAGGGTCCTTATTGTAATAGGTCATCTATTTTACTATCGAGAGGGTTCTTAATGTAATAGAGCATCTATTTTACTTTGCACAGGATCCTTATTGTAATGGAGCGACTATTTTACTTTATTGACCAACCAAAAGGCAAATCAATTTTAAACAAAAATGTGTGCATTAGATCTAAGGTAAGTGTGTGGAACAAAGAGTAAATGTGTGAAGTCTATTGAATGTGCTGTCAAGTGTGAGTGTTTGAGGTCAAGTCTGGGTGTGTGAGGTCAAGTGTAAGTGTGTGGGGTCAAGTGTAAGTGTGTGAGGTCAAGTGTGAGTGTGTGAGGTCAAGTGTGAGTGTGTGAGGTCAAGTGTGAGTGTGTGAGGTCAAGTAAGATTGTGTGGAGTCAAGTGTGAGTGTGTGAAGTCACATGTGAGTGTGTGATGTCAAGTGTGAGTGTGTGAGGTCAAGTGTGAGTGTGTGAGGTCAAGTGTGAGTGTGTGAGGTCAAGTGTGAGTGTGTGAGGTCAAGTGTGAGTGTATGAGATCATGTGTGAGTTTTAAAGGTCAAGTGTGAGTGTGTGAGGTCAAGTAAGATTGTGTGAGGTCAAGTGTGAGTGTGTGAGGTCAAGTGTGAGTGTGTGAGGTCAAGTAAGATTGTGTGAGGTCAAGTGTGAGTGTTTGAGGTCAAGTAATATTGTGTGAGGTCAAGTGTGAGGTCAAGTGTGAGTGTGTGAGGTCATGTGTGAGTGTGTGAGGTCAAGTGTGAGTGTATGAGGTCAAGTGTGAGTGTGTGAGGTCAAATAGGGTGTTTGAGGTTAAGTGTGAGTGTGTGAGGTCAAATGTGGGTGTTTGAGGTCAAGTTTGAGTGTGTGAGGTCAAATGTGGGTGTTTGAGGTCAAGTGTGAGTGTGTGAGGTCAAGTGTGAGTGTGTGAGGTCAAGTGTGAGTGTATGAGGTCAAGTGTAAGTATGTGAGGTCAAGTGTTAGGGTGTGAGGTCAAGTGTGATTGTGTTAGGTCAAGTGTGAGTGTATGAGGTCAAGTGTGAGTGTGTGAGGTCAAGTGTGAGTGTGTGAGGTCAAGTGTGAGTGTGTGAGGTCAAGTGTGAGTGTGTGAGGTCAAGTTAGATTGTGTGAGGTCAAGTGTGAGTGTGTGAGGTCAAGTAAGATTGTGTGAGGTCAAGTGTGAGTGTATGAGGTCAAGTGTGAGTGTGTGAGGTCAAGTGTTAGGGTGTGAGGTCAAGTGTGATTGTGTTAGGTCAAGTGTGAATGTATGAGGTCAAGTGTGAGTGTGTGAGGTCAAATGTGAGTGTGTGAGGTCAAGTGTGAGTGTGTGAGGTCAAGTGTGTGTGTGTGAGGTCAATTGTGAGTGTATGAGGTCAAGTATAGTTTGTGAGGTCAAGTGTGAGTGTTTGAGGTCAAGTGTGACTAAGTGAGGTCAAGTGTGAGTGTGTTAGGTCAAGTGTTACTAAGTGAGGTCAAGTGTGATTGTTTGAGGTCAAGTGTGGGTGTTTGAGGTCAAGTGTGATTGTTTGAGGTCAAGTGTGGGTGTTTGAGGTCAAGTGTGATTGTTAGAGGTCAAGTGTGGGTGTTTGAGGTCAAGTGTGATTGTTAGAGGTCAAGTGTGAGTGTGTGAGGTCAAGTGTGACTAAGTGAGGTCAAGTGTGATTGTTTGAGGTCAAGTGTGAGTGTGTGAGGTCAAGTGTGACTAAGTGAGGTCAAGTGTGATTGTTAGAGGTCAAGTGTGGGTGTTTGAGGTCAAGTGTTAGATTTAGAGTTCAACTGTAGACATGTTAACTCAAGGCATTGTGTGTGCGGGTAATAAGTCGGATGCAAAAGCGATTGTGTAGTTATTTTTTTTATTGTAATTAATCAAAGTTTATGCATCACAAATGTCACCCATTTCCTCATGGAATGATTTCTCAAACTTCTTGGTTTACTTTTTTATTTTATCTTTTTTAATTCCCATCTCAGTATTTTGTTTTTTGAGCTTGTTTTTTAGCGCATTTTCGAGATGTCGAAATCGCTATTTTTCACCGTTTTGTCCGTCTGTCATCACCCTGATCACAGGATCCATAAGTCCTAGACCCATGATGTATATATGTTTTTTGTATGTCCTGACCTGCCATTGGTGCATCAACACTCAGTTAATCGATCCGTTTAAAAAACCCGTTAAAACTACCAAAAAATATTTCGAATCGAGAGGTATCACTAACTCAGGGAACGGCCGCCATTGCCGGAAGTCGAATGCACAATTCTTCATGCATTGAAGAGTGGTGTGAAAGGGTGCAAAATAATTAGTTTTTTTTTTTTTAGTTGACGTCATTAGAATATGTGTAAAAGTTTAGAGAGTTTTACGTCATCATTTGTGGTGACTTGTAGTTGGATTAGAGAGAAAATATTTTTCTTTTAAATGTAAAGAAATGACTTTTAAATAGAAAAAATGTCAGGTATATTCATTACACAAGAAAATTCATAAAAATATGTCTAAAATCTAAACACAATTACTGATAACTACATAATTCTGATATTTAACATAAGTACTGATACATAATACGAAAATGCGCTAACACGTCCTGAATTCCAATAGGTACCAGGCTTAACATGATTTTTTTCTTAACTGTTCATTTGTAAAGGAATTTTTACCGCCTCCATTTAGATAGAAATCATAGCAAAATCTTTGGTAAGAAAACACACGTCGCTGAAAATTTTTAATCAGCAATTGTATTCGTTAATATTATTATTATATTATTATTATTATTCGTGATTTTCAATAAGTTCATGCTTGTAAAAGTTTCCAAGGTAAAGTGTCGCTACTTTTAGAATTATTGTATAAAACAAATTGAAGATTAAACTTGTATAAATCTATAGAATGTGTAAAAGGAAAAATTATTTGAAATATTTTTAACGTGCATTAAAATAATTGATAATTATCAATGTATGTAGTTCTAAGTGTGTCTTTAACGTTGAGCTCAATAAAGTCAATACTCCAAAAATTTTGTAATAAATAGAAGTCTCGTTATGTGCGCTGGTATACATAATTTGTGAGGTTATTTGAGTTGGTGAAAGAGACACATCTTGCACCCTCCACTGATTCGCCGCATTCGTTTCGATTGTTAGGGTTTTTGCATTTTTTTTCAAAATTTTAATTCAAAAGAAATAAGCGCAGATTAAAATTCATTTTAAACAAGTTCATACTTCAAGGTAGCTGTCAGGAAAAATTTGATTTTTATCCAAATCTCAGTTAAGGCTTTAAAAATATTTCCTCATATGTAGTATCATTCAGAGTTGTGAGCTTTGAACTTAAAATAGGCTCTAGATATAAAAATGTGTGGAAGTTCCAAGAATGCAGACAAATATGGACAGATAACAAATATTGTTTCGTTACGTGGCTACGACTGAAAGACTAAATCTTGCTTGACAAAGCATCATCATAATGAAGGAGCGAAATTCTGAAGTCAGTGTTTCTTTTATCTTACAGGGAAACCGGAAATCGCACCTTGAAGCCCTGTGCATGATCCGTAATCGTCAACCGACCTCACGAATACTCTCGAAACCTACTTATCTACTGAAACGCTACAAACTGTACTTATCCTGGTATGACCTCAACATTACTGATAGTGAAACGTTACTGAATAAATTGAGAGCGGCATATAATGAATGCTGCACTGCGGTAAAGGAAACTTATTTTTTTATTTTTAAATTTAAATTACTTTTTAAAACCATTAATAGAAGTTCATGCACTAGTTTTCCAATACAAAAATAAATTGACTTTTTTGTTAACTTAAGATAAAATCTAATGGCCCCGTTATACACAAGTGGGGAGTGTCTCGTTTGGAAAGTTTCGTGCTTACTTTTTGTTGTTGAAGGAATAGAGAAAACTAAGCACTAGTCCGCTCCTGTGTTCTTGGCCCATTGATCAACAAGTAGAGGTGGTATGTTTCAGTTATAAGGCATTTTATTTTTAAAAAGCAACATTTAACAACATTTTTAATATTTAGCGGATAATACTGTCATTTCTAGCACTCCAGCGACTAAAGTGCGTTATAAAGATAAAATCTTCTCTCATATCCAAATAATGTCACTCTCTTCAGATCGTATCGACTGCATCAAGAGAAGCAAAGATAAGCTTAACAATTTATTAAAAGCTTCAAGAATCATGACTTGAGATTATTTAAAAACTACATCGGGTAACTTAGGTAATTAGTTAAAATACCAACCCTCAGAACAATAGTACATAGACAGCAAGCGTGTTCTGGGTATTTACATCCTGATGAAAACATACACTCCCCGGAAAAATTTGTTGATGCTATAAAAACTATTTTATCATAAATCAATAATTCCAGTATACATGCTTATATTAGCTTTCATAAAAAAAAGATTTTATATCTTGAATAAAATTTAAGTATTCCGTTATTTCTTATAGGACTAACATATTTGTATCAATTACGGCTGGTAACGATTAATTTAATGAATTATGATTAAAGCGAAACATCAACAGGGAAGTAAAAAAAACAACCAAAACAACAACAACAGGTAGATAGATTGCCATGTACAAATTAAAATTTATTTTAGACTTTGAAGATTTGTCATTATTGTATATTGTTTCTTCATTTCTTTTATTAATATTCTCCTTGGCTTTTACTTCATTTAATTGAATATAGTTTTTGTGTGTTTTTTTCGATTTCAGAAGATAATTAATCATTAGGAATTTTCCGTCCCCAACAAACTGCCACCCTTAACACCCGATTAAACCTCATCATATTTTAATTCATAGAGTACAGTAATGTTTGCTTGGAAATCAGGAGCTGCTGTCAGATTTATTGAATAAATCAAAGCTACCAGCACATTAGTGTTAAGTTGTTTTTTTCCTTCAGTACTCCACGTATCCGAAGAGTTTATTTCCAATATGCAGTTTGAAATTTTAGCAGCTGGCGTTTTTATATTTTAGAATATATCCTCTTATTGTTTTAGCACTTGCAATATAAAAAAAATTATATAAAAAATTTCTGATAATTTTTTTTTCTAGCTTATTTACGACGGAAAATTCGCCGCCGCTAATAAAAAACCGACCGGGGCATTCAGTGGCGTAGCTAGACCCTTTGCCGCCCGGGAAGGTCTCCGATTTGCCGTTCTTTTAAAAGGCCATTCATTAATGACGTCACGCTCCGGGACAGGAGCTTATCACATTTGTGGCGAGGGGGAATGTTTAAAAAAGATGATGTCAACAGAAAAACGTGCAACTTTAAAAAAAAGTTACAATTAAATATTGGATTACTGACGTTATACATGACTTTACTGCGTGTAACAATATTATAATGCAGTCTTACACTAAGGACATACTGAAATGACAAAAAATTGATTTGATACATACTTTTCAAATAGAAAATACTGGTTTAATGGGGGGGGGTAGGTGGCCAAAGCTTTGTGACCTCATATGGTAAAACGGGTTTAAGTTTTTATGACCATGTGTGACGAGGGATAGAGGGTAAACAATCAGCAAAAATAGCTTGAAGTCATTTATGGCTGACCCCTTGAGTCATTTATGGCTGACCCCTTGAGTCATTTATGGCTGACCCCTTGAGTCATTTATGGCTGACCCCTTAAGTCATTTATGGCTGACCCCTTGAGTAATTTTTGGCTGACCCCTTGAGTCATTTATGGCTGACCCCTTGAGTCATTTATGGCTGACCCCTTAAGTCATTTATGGCTGACCCCTTAAGTCATTAATGGCTGACCCCTTGAGTCATTTATGGCTGACCCCTTGAGTCATTTATGGCTGACCCCTTGAGTCATTAATGGCTGACCCCTTATGTCAATCATATGATGGATTGTTTATCATTTAATAAACATCAATAAACAGTTGTAATTGAAGCGAAGTGAAGGTGGGAAACATTTTTACCATTGCATGTCATATTTATGTAAGCAGTAAATAAAGAGGCTCCATAAAATGAAATTGCTATAAATACATACTTATAAAATGCAAGATACTTTTTAAAGGCCACAATAAAAATACTGGGGTCGCAGGACCATACCGCCCACCCCCTACCCCCGCCATGAAGCAACACATAATCCCAAAATTATTACCAACTATTATACTTTTAGTTTGTATTAATAGATAAATAATATCTTACAATGAAATTGTATACATTAGTATGTCAACAGATTTATACATTTAATAAGTTTCATAGTAGAAAAAATCGTGTATAATGCTGTCAAATTTTCAAATTATTTGTAATATCTTCTTGTTCTATGGTCAATATTGCAAGATTTAATCACTTATTGTGGAACGAAGACATTTTTTATCTACTTCGATTTGGAGAAGCTCCTTTTACAACTAGCAACACTGATAGCAATTGTTGAGAAAATTCTTAGCAAAATTAGAATTTTTCTGTTGGTTGCATACCTTTCCAATATATACCATTGAACATTTTAATAGATAAAAAGGTCATTCCTTTCGTTT
Source organism: Radix auricularia (assembly GCA_002072015.1). Lineage (NCBI taxonomy): Eukaryota > Metazoa > Mollusca > Gastropoda > Lymnaeidae > Radix > Radix auricularia. The sequence goes on from MUZC01000021.1 coordinate 145,728, forward strand.
TTTTAATGCCTCTTTTAGTAGGTACAGGTATAAAAACCAGGATCTTTTTTCTTTCCATATTGAAATTTTCTTTATCAATGTGAAAACAGTAATTTATTTGATGTGCAAATTCTTCAAATAGTATGTTACATGATATTATAATTATGGTATTATATGCAAATATTTTTTAACAAGGATATGCACCTTATCAAAGCGACCTTTTATTTTCTTTAAAATTATATCCATGGATAAAAACAATTGCCGTTGCACTTCTTGTTCTAAGGATGTAAGCACGTCTTCTAAATTTTCAACTCTCAAATTTCTTCTCAAAATGTTGTGGCTGATATAAGAGCGTTTTGTATTAGCATATCACTTTGTTCCATGAAATAAGTTGCATAATGTTTTTAAAAATAAATAATCTAAATTGAGATTATAACATAAAACATACAAAAGAAAAAGTTTGCATAGAATCATGGAGAATTCCAGCATCTGATCTCGTTTTACTTAATACTTCTTCAGGTGTTAATTTTAATTATGTATGGCTATAGCGATGAAAATTAACAAAGAAACTTGAAAATGTTCATATTCTTGTCATAATTCAAATTATGTGCATATTGATTGAATTGGATTGGCATAACATTTCAATAAATTGCCGTGTTTTAATTTATGGCACTTTAAAAACGAAGTAAATTTAATAATTCCCTTCCCTTACAATACTATTGTGAAAATTGAAACTGTAACATAAATTGCTACTTGCAAGTCAAACACAAGTTTGCACGTTTGAACCATCATGTCATATAGGTACTTGTTCGTGAATCATTCTGCACATGTCGAAATTCCACACAAAAACTTCCCTGGCGATATTAATAGCGTTGACGTGTTTTTGTGTGTAGTTTTAATATAACTAATACGTATACCGATTGATTTTCCAAACAAATCGAAACCGTAAAGGAGCGAATTTTTTAAAGTTTTCGTTACTAATAACATACAATATGTAATCAAACAAATGTTTTGCTACCCTTTTATTAAGATTCGAAATTATGATTTTTTTTGTTTTACCATTAGTTTACCTCTTTAAAAAATTAAAGGGTTGTTGGGAGAAGGCAGTGCCTTTTAACTGCCCACAAATACCGCCCTCAAAATGTGTGCCACCCGGGGCGGACCGCCCCTATAGCTACGCCACTGGGGGCATTACCCCCCACCCCTCACTAAACCAATGGGTAAAAAGAACAAACAGCAAAGTATTTTTAATATCTGTGGATTTAAGTTCTAAATTAGAAATACAGCATAAAAATAAATGTGTACAACAATGACTTTAAAATAACACTTTGTTGTTCATATCCAAGAACAGACGCATAGACATTCTTATGCCATCTGGGCTTGGAACGGGTTGTCTGAAGAAACTAGGAGAACCAACATTATTTCAACATTACTAATAGAAATGTCAGACTAGTCTTACACCATTGATACGCAATAATAATCCGAAATAAGGGGCGTGTTTATCATATAAGATAATGTTTGTACTATACGTGCTGCAGGCAGGATTTGGTATTAAAGTCCATACATTTTTAAATTAACGTTTCGCACATTTAACACATATCTGTAGAGGTAGGTTATAACTGATCAGAGTACCCGTGTATTTAGGAGTTCTTTCATATTATATTCCGCAGGAAAATTTAGATAATTACCCTCTTATTCTGTTAACGGATTTACGCCATGAAATAAAAGCGTCAAAGAAGGCAGTTTTCCCTTTGGTCACACGCCCTTGCTGGTCAGACGGCACAAACCATGACTGGTATTAATACTGTCAATATATATCGTCATACGAGGTGCAGTAAAACGTGCACTGGCGCTTAATACATCACAATGTAACTTTATGTATTCTTTTTTTTTTTTACATCTATACAGGACAATGTCACGGAGAAAATGAAGTGTTTTACGCGTGTAAGATATCACCGAATCGACAGAATCTGTGGTGATGAGCCCTATAATAGGATTCTACCGTTGGTATCGACCAATTTCATGAGAGACCGGGAAGAGAAGTGTTGTATTCTTAAGACATATTACGGCCACAGTAAGCAAGTGTACGGTGTGCTTCGGTACACAAGTGTGTTTGGTGTATTGTGTATGAGTGTGAGTAATTGTGCGTTAATATGAGTGTGTAAATGTTTAGTTTTAATTTAAACGTGAGTGTGCATGTTTGAATGTGTATGCGTGTATGAAGTAAAAAGTATAAAAGTGTGTACTTAAATGTGTAACGCATGAAACATTAGGGGTTAATTAACTACACTTCCACGATGGTAGCAGTTGAACAATTATTTTAAACATTCTTTACTGTTGACTGGGAGGAAAAAAATGTACTTTTTCCCAAATATCAACTATATAAAAGTTAAAAATTCTTAAATCTTCCATTCCCTATGTAGATAGAAGCATAAAACTTTAGGAAGTTGTTGGGTACCCTTTCGCGACAAAAATTAGCGTAATATAATTTTAAAATTCACACTCATTGGGGCCGGGACCTCAAAAACGTGTTTTTTCCAATTATGTGCTATATACAAATTGAAAAGAACTATTTTTCCTATTTCCCAAATAGATAACGCATAAAACGTTGGGGATTTTTTAAATACACTTCCACGAAGGCAGCAGGTGAAATAATGTTTAAAATATTACTTGGTGGGCGCTGGGGGCCAAAATATAATTTTTTTATGCACTCACTCACTTATCACTAATACTCCATCTTCCCGCAGCAAAGCGCAGACAAATTGCTAGTGTGTTAGAATAAATGTGTAACAAAAAGTGTGTGAGTGTATATGTGTAATTTTAAACATGAAACTGAAAGTGTGTACAGGTATATGTGTTAATATAAACATGTAACTGAAAGTGTGTAAGTGTATATGTGTTAATATAAACATGTATCGGAAATTGTGTGTGTACATATGTTAATATAAAATGTCACTGAAAGTGTGTGAGTGTATATGTATGAATATAAACATGTAACTGAAAGTGTGAACAGATATATGTGTTATTATAAACATGTAACTGAATGTGTGTGTGTGTAAGTGTATATGTGTTAATATAAACACTTAACTAAAAGTGAGTGAGTGTATATGTGTTAATATAAACATGTAACTGAAAGTGCTTGAGTGTATATGTGTTAATATAAACATGTTACTGAAAGTGTGTGTGTACATATGTGTTAATGTAAACATGTAACTGAAAATGCGTGTGTGTATATGTGTTGATATAAACATGTTACTTAGCGTACGTGTGTACATATGTGTTAATATAAACATGTAACTGAAAGTGTGTGTGTGCATATGTGTTAATATAAACATGTAACTGAAAGTGTGTGTGAGTGCAAATGTGTTAATATAAACATGTAACTGAAAGTGTGTGTGAGTGCATATTTGTTAATATATACATGTAACTGAAAGTGCGTACAGGTATATATGTTAATAGAAACATGTAACTGAAAGTGTGTGTGAGTGCATATGTGTTAATATAAACATGTATCTGAAAGTGTGTTTGCGCATATGTGTTAATATAAACAGGTACCTGAAAGTGTGTGAGTACATGTGTTAATATAAATATGTACCTGAAAGTGTGTGAGTGTATATGTGTTACTATAAACATGTAGCTGAAAGTGTGTACAGGTATATGTGTTAATATAAACATGTAATTAAAAGTGTGTGTGTGTGTGTGGGCTTATGTGTTAAGAGAAACATGTAACTTAATGTGTGAGCAGGTATATGTGTTAGTTTAAAACTGTACCTAGATTTTTTTTATTCTGACTTGGTCACTTTATATATATTTTTTTTACGGTTTTACTTTTTTTTTATTTTATGATCCCAGCATAATCGCTGTGATATTTTTTGCGATAACGTTCCGGCCTGCTCAGAGACTCGTGCATTCTGACCGATCCGATATAAACCGTCTCCATAATGGTATCCCCGGCAGCTGCTGGTATCTCTCAACGCCATTCTTCCATCTTATTCTCGGCTGCCTAGCATCCATCCTCCTGTATTCCAATACATACGGTCTCCATAATGGTATCCCCGGCAGCTGCTGGTATCTCTCAACGCCATTCTTCCATCTTATTCTCGGCTGCCTAGCATTCATCCTCCTGTATTCCAATACATACGGTCTCCATAATAGTATCCCCGGCAGCTGCTGGTATCTCTCAACGCCACACTTCCATCTTATTCTCGGCTGCCTAGCATCCATCCTCCTGAATTCCAATACATACGGTCTCCATAATGGTATCCTTCAACGCCATCCTTCCATCTTATTCTCGGCTGGCTAACATCCGCCCTCCTGTATTCCATCTATATGCCGTCTTTGCTGTCCTGCAGGTTCTTATATATACAGATTATGGATTATTTTTAATGTAATCGTTAACTTTTGAAAAATTACTGAATAATTAATTAATCGATAATTTTGATTAAGCTAAAAATAAGATGTGTGACGTCATTTAACTTAAAATTTCAAGGAAGGTAACAAAAACAGCTAAATATCATTTTTGAATTTTAAATTTAAAACCTCATTTTAAAGTTTACACTTAGAAAGTCCTCTTTTTTTCAAAATGGAGAAGTTTGTAGGTAAAGAAAAAGCAAACTATTATTAATAAATTGTCATTCATTAGTAAATCGAAAAAAATTATCTGAAACGACCTCTTCCTTTTAATTGCTATTTTATCGATTAAAATAATCTTAATCAATATTTTTTGCAATTAATCGAGAAATTAGTCGTTAACCTCCGCAGCCCTACCTACCGTAAACCCTTTCATTTTAAAATGTTTACAATACCTTGAGTTCTTATATTCCCGGTCAATCAATCGACCCCAGTCCTATGTATTTCAATGCTGTCCATAGTGTTGCTGTAGCTGTATATAAAGGATACTTACCTAGTGTAAAAAAAAAACTCACTGAAGTCGTCCAATTTCTCCCCAACAGCTTCGCGCTACGATTGCATCGCTAATGGCAGTTACCTCCCTGATGATACCGGGGACATGTCGTTGCATTACTCTCTGGAAGAAACTGACCCCGCAAACGACCTGCCCATCTTCACTTTTCCTGAGGTTTGAACTAATTACAAAATTCGTTCATCTTATTTATCAAGAACTCGTTTATTTGTATAATTTTTAAATTTATTTTTTAAAAAAAAGTAAATTTCTTTACTACATATAGATATATACCAGCAAAGTGTCAGAATTTTGCAGTGTAAAAGTTATAGCGTTAAGAACCAACGTGATAAACTTTTTTTAAGATTGGACAATAAGTAACGCAGACCATTGGAAAAATTTCAAGATTTCAAAAAATTGCATTATCATCATCTCAACAAAATAAGTACGTTCAATAGGTTGCTTTAGAGCAGGGAAGCCGCCTACCAAATTTCGTTGAGATCAGGGCCATTAAAAATAATATTTAGCATTCGGTGTTTATCGTTAAAACCGTCGCTCGTGGAATTTCAAAGTGAAATCGTCTTAATTTTAGAGCAGAGGCTTTTAATTGCCTTTAGTTTCTAAATATGAATAATCTACATCGTATGTACTAAGTTTGATTAAGAAACATACATTGTAGCCAGAACCCTTCGCGTATGGTACTTAAAAACTCTATACATATAATACGTGTAGGCCGAATATCTGGCATGACGGATATCTGGACGTGATAATGGAATTTCCGCCATCATCCGGGTATGCCAAATACTCTCGGCAGATCAAGATAAGGTCTGGATATAAATTGTAATTTGATTTGCGAGTTTAAAAATAAAATAAAATCAATTTTCTCACGTGTTATATCTTATTCAGTCTTTTCATTTTTTAGCGCATTTTCGAGATGTCGAAATCGCTATTGCACCCGTTTTGTCCGTCCGTCCGTCTGTCATCACCCTTGATCTCAGCATCCATAAGTCCTAGACCCATGAGGTATATATGTTTTTTGTATGCCCTGACCTGCCATTTGTGCATCAACACTCAGTTACTCGATCCGTTAAAAAAAACCCGTTAAAACTACCAAAAAATATTTCGAATCGAGAGGTAACACTAGCGCAGGGAACGGCCGCCATTGCCGGAAGTCGAATGCAAAATCTTGCCAGCATTGAAGAGTGGTGGGAAAGGGTGCAAAAGAATTAGTTGGTTTTTTTTAGTTGACGTCATTAAAATATGTGTAAAAGTTTAGAGTGTTTTACGTCATCATTTGTGGTGACTTGTAGTTAGATTAAAGAGAAAATATTTTTTTTTAAATGTAAAGAAATTACTTTTAAATAAAAAAAATGTTATGTATATTCATTACACAAGAAAATTCATAAAAATATGTCTAAAATCTAAACACAATTACTGATAACTACATAATTCTGATATCTAACATAAGTACTGATACATAATACGAAAATGCGCAAACACGTCCTGAATTCCAATAGGTACAATGCTTAACATGATTTTTTAAACTTAAGTTGTTTGTGAATATTATAATTATTTGATAAAAGAAGTAAGTAACAAGTTAGGTTATACATTAAATTATTAATAGAAAACAAAATAAACAAAGTAACAAGCTATGATCATGAATTCATTACGTTAAATGTCATCAGTTTCTAAATCTATTTATATAATTCTCATCATGGTCCCACCATGCCGGACACCAAGGAAGCAGTAAGTAGCAAGCTGTCTGACCCCACCGACCAATCAAGTTGCAAGAAAATGTAGTGCACTGCGTGGGGGCGGGGGTGGTCATTGAGATCAACAATGCGTTCAATTGAGGTCAATTACTATGTTCTTTCAGAACAACAAAAAAAGATGTATTTCGTAGTGTAGTGGTTATTACATTCGCCTAATACACGGAGGTCGCAGATTCAATCCCTGCTAAGACGTTAATTGTTTAATGTTTAAAAATGTTTTTTTTGTCCCCGTTCATTTCCCGACTTTCTTTTCAAACATGACATCGCAAGATTGGTATAATAACGTTGCTCTCTCCATTGCATTAAGTGACAGAAAAGTAGTCATACACTCTCCTCAACTGTTACTTTCATAACATGTCCCCTGTCACTAAATCATTAGATTTGTATGCTACGACACTGGTCGGCTAGTAAAATATAATTTAACACCAAAATTGACTCAAAATAAAATTTATACTTCACACATTTCTATCATTGCCTTAATTGGATCATATTTTTGCAGGACACTGATGTTGAGGAAATGCTAAGATACCTGAAATTTGGGAGCTGATGTGTGCTGGCTAATCATGGAGCTGATGTGTGCTGGCTAATCATGGAGCTGATGTGTGCTGGCTAATCATGGAGCTGATGTGTGCTGGCTAATCACTTCGGCGACCATGGCAAGCCTTCCCATGCACACTGCTCGTCCTGTTGAAGCAGGGAGATAAATAGATCTGATTTTAAAAAAAATTTGTTGAATAAACAGATTTTTTATCGGAGTAATTAGATGTGTCAGTTCAATTGATGTCATATATGTCCTTTTCTACCAAGAGTTATCGTTCTTTACCATGTATGTCTTTGCACCATCAAACATCACTTTCTACTACTCGGCGGACATCTCAATGACTTATTGTACATCTGGATTGAATTTCTTTAAGGCAGCACAAGAGCAGGGCCACGGCCATGAGGTGAATCCAGGAATTTATCCAGGGACCACGCTTGTTTTTTTAGTTTTTTTGTTTTTTTTAAAAATTAAATCTAATGCTTATACTGTGTGCGTAGATATATATTCGGACAATCATTCAAGTGACATGTCCAAAAAAAATTTAAAATTTTAGCTTACAACGAAAATTGACGGAAAATCTGGTACGCAAACTTAGCTATTCGCTGTAGGTGTGCCTTGGAATTTCGTGTTTTACGTCACAGTTTTCTTAAAATAATATTTTAAGTCTTCAAATACGTGACATAAATATCTTCCGGTGACTCTCTCACTATTTGAGCAGATGTAAATGAAAACAGAACAGCTGATTGAAATTGCAACAATCAACGCCATGGCTCAACAGTTAAAACACCGACTTTCTCGATCCGCCCTTGGTTGCCTGCGAACGTTTGTATGGATGGCGCTTTTTATGAGAAAACAAAATAGGGATGGAAACAAATACAATTCTTGCAGGAAAATTTAAATGAAAATATATTTTAATATTTAGAATTACAAGATAATTAATACATAAATAAAAAATTCCTTTCTTTAAATAATATACATGCCATATGTACTCCGTTCTGAAATCAACCTTTTTTGTGTGGATAAAATGTATAGGAATTGTTGTGGATCGGCCAGCGGCGTAGCCAAAGGGGGGGGGCGTGCCCCTCATTTATAGGGCGGCATTTGTGGGCATTTAAAAAGTAATTATTATTTATTTTATGACATAACTAGAGGCAAGTACCCGGCTTCGCACGGGTTTTAAATAGGGATTTTTGGAGAAGCGTACACAATGCTTTTTCGCAAATTAGCGTTAGGAGAGTGTACTTAACAAATTCCCAAAGTTTCATTCTTCTACCTACATAGGAAAAGTAGAATGGGTGGTTAAAAGTATTTATATAGCTTGTAGTAGTAAAAAAAAACTACATTTAGGCCCCTGGCTCCCAGTAAGTAAGTGATAATTTAAATATTTTTTCACCTATTACCATTGCAGGCGTGTACTCAACAATTTCCTAAAATTTCATGTTTCCACCTAATCAGAAATAGGAGAATTAGTAATTTTCAATTTTTATATAGCCCATCTAAGTAAAATACGTTTTTGGGCCCCCAGCCCCACATGAGCGGGAAATTTAAACGAAATCTGCTTAAGAAACTTCATCATGTAATGTCGTACACGTGTACCGAATTTCAGAATATTTCGTTGCCTGAATTTTGTTAATATAGCTCATTTGAGAACAAAAGTACATTTGGGCCCCCGGCACCCCATGAAACAGAAAGCCATTATTGCCAGGAGAGTCTGCTCAATAATTTCTAAACGTTTCATGTTTTTACTGACACGGTAAATTGGAGAATTAGTGATGAGTTTTTTTCTAATATAAGGAAAAAAACATTTGGGCCCCCGGCCCCCCATGAGTGGGAAGTTTAAAATTCTTTCTCGCAAAATATCGTCGGGGTAGCGTACTTAACAACTTGCCAAAAATTGGAGAATTAGTGATGAGTTTGTTTATAATATAAGAAAAAAACTTTTGGGCCCCCGGCCCCCATGAGTGGGAAGTTTGAAATTCTTTCTCGCAAAATATCGTCGGGGTAGCGTACTTAGCAACTTGCCAAAGTTTCATACTTCCACCTACACGGGAAAGAGTTGAATGGTTGATTTTCAATTTTTAGATAGCTCATATAAGGGGAAAAAAACATTAGGGCCCCTGGACACCAGAAAGTGATAATTTAAATATATTTTCGCCTGTTATAATTTGGGTAATGTACTAAACAATATCCTAAATTTTCATGCTTCTGTCTACTCACGAAATAGGAGAATTAGTTATTTTTAATTTTATATACCTCAAATAACGGGGCAAAAAACGTTTATGGGCCCCCGGCCCCCATGAGTGGGAAATTATGGAACGATTGCCATTATTGTCGGGAGAGTGTGCTCAAGAATTTCTAAAAGTTTCATGCATTTACACGGTAAATTTGTGAATTAGTGATGAGTGAGTTTCTAATATAAGAAAAAAACAACATTTGGGCCCCCGGCCCCCAATGAGTGGGAAGTTTGAACTTCTTTTTAAAAAATTAGAGTTAGAAGAGTATACTTAACAACTTCCCAAAGTTTCATTCTTCTAACTACACGGGAAATAGTAGAATGGGTGTCTTTCAGTATTAATTTAGTGTATATATAAGTTTTTAAAAAACACATTTGGGCCCCTGGCTCCCCATGAGTGGGAAGTTTAAAAATGTTTATTGCAAAATATCGTCGGGTTAGCGTACTTAAGTACTTGCCAAAGTTTTATGCTCCTACCTAACTCTAAAATATGATAATTAGAGATTTTTAGTTTTTATATATTGTTTATATAAGAGAAAAAACTAAATTTGGGCCCCCAGCCCCCAGAAGTAAGTAATTTAAATATATTTTTGCCTGTTACATTTGCAGAAGTGTACTCAACAATATCCTAAAATGTTATGCTTCTGCCTCCTCGAGAAATAGACAAATTGTTGATTTTCATTTTTTATATATCTCAAATAAGGAAAAAAAATTTGTTGGCCCCCCCTGCGCACCTGAGTGTGAATTTATGGAACGAAACCTATTTAAGAACCTTCCCCATATAATTGTGTGTACGTTTACTAAATTTCACTTTACTGGGTTGTCTGGATCTTGAGTTATTAGGGAACAGACAGACAGACAGACAGACAGACAGACAGACACACAACAAATGCGTCTTATATATATACTAGAGGCAAGTACCCGGCTTCGCACGGGTTTTAAATAAGGTTTTCTGTAGAAGCTAACACAATTCTTTTTCGCAAATTAGCGTTAGGAGAGTGTACTTAACAACTTCCCAAAGTTTCATTCTTCTACCTACATGGGAAAAGTAGAATGGGTGATTTTCACTATTTATATAGTGTATATAAGTAAAAAAAACAACACTACATTAGGGCCCCCAATGTGTGGGAAGTTTAAAATTTGTTTGTGCAAATTAGCGTAAGAAGAGTGTACTTAACAACTTCCCAAATTTTCATTCTTCTACCTACATGGGAAAAGTAGAATGGGTGATTTTCACTATTTATATAGTGTATATAAGTAAAAAAAAAACACTACATTTGGGCCCCCAATGTGTGGGAAGTTTAGCATTTGTTTGTGCAAATTAGCGTAAGAAGAGTGTACTTAACAACTTCCCAAAGTTTCATTCTTCTACCTACATGGGAACAGTAGAATGGGTGATTTTCAGTATTTATACAGCGTGTAGTGGAAAAAAACACCTACATTTTGGCCCCCGGCTCCCAGTAAGTGATAATTTATATATTTTTTCATCTGTTACCACTGCAGGCGGGCGTGTACTCAACAATTTCCTAAAATGTCATGCTTCCACCGAATCAGAAATAGGAGAATTAGTAATTTTCAATTTTTATATAGCCCATCTAAGTAAAATACGTTTTTGGGCCCCCGGCCCGACATAAGCGTGAAACTTAAACGAAATCTACTTAAGAAATTTCCTCATGTAATGTCGTATACGTGAAGTATAATTTCACAATATTTCGTTGTCAAAATTTTGTTAATATAGCTCAATTAAGAAAATAATAATAATTTGGGCCCCCGGCACCCCATGAAAAAGAATACCATTATTGCAAGGAGAGTCTGCTTAGTAGTTTCCAAACGTTTCATGGTTTTACCGACACGGTAAATTTGAGAATTTGTGATGAGTTTGTTTGTAATAAAAGAAAAACAACATTTGGGCCCCCGGCCCCCAATTAGTGGGAAGTTTGAAATTCTTTTTCGCAAATTAGCGTTAGGAGAGTGTACT
>MUZC01000021.1:165457-183710 GCA_002072015.1 Radix auricularia
AAAAAAACGTTTTTGGGGCCCCGGCCCCCATGAGTGTGAACTTCAAAAGTCTTTTTCGCCAATATTCGTTGTGAGAGGGTACTCAACAACTTCCCAAAGTTTCATGCTTCTACCTGTACTGGAAATATGAGAATTAGTGATTTTCAATTTTTATATAGCTCATTAAAGGAAAAAAACATTTTTGGGGCCCCGGCGCCCATGAGTTGCAAATTTAACTTTTTTCCCTCCAATTATCGTCGGGAGCACTTACTTTAAAAATTTCCAAACTTCCCTGCTTCTACCTACACGGGAAATAGGAAATTTGATGATTTTCAATTTTTATAGAGCTCAAATAAGAAAAAAAAATGTTTTTGGGCCCCCGGCCCCACATGAGAAAGATTTTTAAAATTCTTTTTCACCAATTTTCGTCGTGAGAGAGTAACCAACAACTTCCCAAAGTTTCATGCTTCTACCTACACGGGAAGTTGGAGAATTAGTGATGAATGAGTGAGTCAGTCAGTCAGTCAGTGAGGGCTTTCCCTTTTATTAGTATAGATAAGATACTTTGCAAATTCGATCAAGTAAGTGTTCTGAAAAAATGGACAATAAATTGGTCGTCCATAAAGTACGTCACGCCCCAGAGGCGGGGAGGGTGTGAAAGAAAGTGTGACGGGGAGGGGTTGTCGGCATGGGCGTATACAGTGGGGCAGGGGGGAATTTGCCCCCCCCCCTACATTTGAGAAAAATGTCATAATTTTTTTTTACCATAAAACTTAACTGAAGTCCCCGCAAGTTAATTACATTGAATATCAAAAATAAAAAGAATTATATCTGCAATTATAACTGATTACATTATTGATGGTTATAAATAAAATTTCTGTCACATTTTAGCAAAAATAGGCATGGGCGTATACAGGGGGGGGGGGCAAAGCTATTCTTGTCCAAGCATTCACCTTCCAATATTCAATTTAGAAAATGAATAAGTGTCAAATTAGAAACAGTAGCCTCAGCTGTGTCCTGGCTGTTGACTTGTACTGATGTCCTCGATGCTAATGATAAGTCAGATGCTGCAGACGCCCCAAAATGTTCTAATAACGGCATTTCGGAATCCCGCGATTTCACTTCTTTTGGTTGCTTTTTTTTAAAGCCTGTAAATAATTTTCTATCTATCTTTGGCAATCCTGCAGTTTCTACACGTATATTATTTCAGAGCAAAATATAATTTTCTTATGAGAACTTACGTTTGTGATTTATTAAATGGTTTAATATATGTTTTATTTCAGCTATTACAGCGCTAATTTGTGAGATTTTTTGCGGCGCTTATGTTATACTTAAACTTAAATTTAATTGAAAATTAAACCTGTATAGCATTGTCAGTTAGGAGCAGTCCATAATTTACGTCACGTAATTTTGGCCGATTATTAACCCACCACCTCCCCCATTTCGTTACAAAAACTTAGACCCCCCACACACACACACACAATATGATGTCAAAAAGATGTGACACTCCACCTTTAGGTGGTGTTGTCTATTTGAAAATGAGCATGTTTCAAAACACTTTATTGTTATTTTAGTATGTATTTAGTGTAAGGCTACACTCTGATATCGTAACACGCGGTAATCCGTGCAAAACGTAATAAAATAGATAGTAAGAAATCGAATATTAAGGTGGAACTTTGGCTTATTGTAGCGTGTTTTGACGTGACGTCAAATTTCTTAAATTCCCCTTCCTTCGTCACAAAGCTGGGGACACCCCTCCCCATAGGCGCATGACGTCATTTTTGGAAATTAAAAAACGTGATTTCTTTGCCCCCCTCCCCTGGAAAAAGTTCTAGCGACGCCCATGGTTGTCGGCCATGTGTGACGTCACGGTGTTTTATGTTAAATTTTAATTATTTTTTTTATTAAAAAAAAATGTGTTCCAAAATGTGGCGTACTGACGGGCGTGGGGGGTGCGAGATTTGTGTCACGTTGTGACAGGGGGAGGGGGGGAGTTAAAATGGTCAAAAATAGCGTGATGTACTAATGAATTGCCCCAAAGATCATATGGTTGTGCCTTGAAAACTCCTGTTGATCTCGGCATAATGTCATCAAACTTGAGAGTATGTGTCACAAACAAGGAAGGAAACTTATGAGAATCTGCATCTGCTCTTTCTGAAGCTCTAAGACCATCAGTTTTTTATTTTATTATTATTATTATTTTTTAATCTATTTTTATTAAAAGTGTGTGGGGGGGGGGTTAATCATGTGATTAGAGGAGGAAAGAATATCGAAGATAAAAGTTGAAATATGAGCTTCGTACTTTGCCGCAACGTTGTATATCCTGCTATTTCAAAATTTGAGTGAAATATTAGCTAGTGTGGAACATGAATGTGAAACCATTCCTGATTCTTCGTTAAAAGTCCTGCTCCATTCAATTCAGATTTATGAACAACACATTCAGTTTCATGAGAATGAGATACGCATTTTATGCTATCAAATGTATATAATTCTCAATGTAACGTCCGTCACACTACTATTTTTAGATAGCTGCGCACCAAAAATACTCAACAAAAATATATAAGTTGCAATTTATGTCCCGATGACGCTACTAATTTTAAAAACCAGCGCACCAAAAATGATTAAAATTGTTACTGGAAATAAATGAATAAGACAAACAATTATAAAATAAATTAGATTTATGACGTCATTAAACGGAAAATTTCATAAAATGCCCATAGCTTATATATTGATTTTTTTCTGATGAACATTTGTTCAAAATTAAGAGATTGAAGCAGAAATATATTGATTTTTAAAACTTCCGTCATTTATGACGGGTGATACCCTAGTTTTCACATAATAAACTAATTCAAATGTTTCCCAAAATTAATTTATTTTAAAGCTATTTATATTCTACTAAAAAAAATAAAAATAAAATAGATTTTAAAAAAATTAATGTTTGACATCGCACATGGTAGGACCCCCTCCCGGGCCCTCCTCCGTCACAAACTGTCACATTTCACATGTTCTTACATCCGCCCCCTCTTTTTTTCGAGCGTGACGTACTTTATGGACGGCCCCTGAGCCCTGAACTAGCATTATCATAATCCCTTATTTTAATACCATAAACATCAGACACTCATTCTCAATAACCTGACAATTTAATTCAATGAAGTAGAGATGAATATCCATATCTGATTATGTTAGCTAAATGAAATAATTTAATACGACTAAAAAGTAAAATTTAAAGAAAAAAAAACAACAATTTAAATCAACCAATCACACTTCATATTTCATTTCCAAAGTTTTAAAGCGCGAAAATTGAAAAAAGAAAACACGCCAAAAAATATACATTGCGCCATTATTGTTGAACATATAAAAGCTGCCTTGGACCCTTGGCTGCAGATTGCTGGATTTGAATCAAGTCTTATTTGTTCAAACTGTTATAATTTAAGTCTGAAAATGTTTTACAATTTCCAGTACCTAAATCGCAAGACGGGACGCTTTGGCGTTATTTGGTATGTTAATAAAGTATTTAGTATTATTAAAATTAAAGATGATAATGATGGATGAGAGGACTGATGATGGCTTTCTAACTTGGTGCATTTCACTTTCAAAATTAATAAAGTATAAAGACTTAGGTACCTGGACTTAATTTAGTTAAATTTACCATGGCTGGTCAATTTCATAATTAATTCTATTTAATTATTATGAAGCATTTCTTTGTTAATTTAGCCGAAACTTTAGTTAAAGTTTTTCATATTGGATGATAAAGTTTTTAATAAAGTAAAGTATTAATAATAATAGTAATTTAATAATTATTTTTAAAAAATAGAGTGAGTAGGAATTATTCTTATACTACACTATAATCACTATAATTATAGACTAAGCGTCTAAGTCACGGCTAAACGAGAAAGGCTTTTTAATTTTTTTTTACTTGACTTAGCCACACCCAAGCCTATTACTACTATAACTATAATTTATATTTGTATAATAATATCACTAAATTAAATATTATAAATTATTTATATATGGGCCGCTTATGGTATGGCATGGCTTATGCCAACTTATCATAATTAATTAGGCCCATATTAGATTAGCCATATTAGTATTAGTATTAGCCCATAAGACTAATATGGCTAATCTAATATGGGCCTAATTAATGCAAGCAAATTATAAATTTTACCTTTAGACAGTGACAGTCTTAAGTTTAAGATTCCCATTTCAATTCATTTCACTTATGAATTATAATTATGAATTTTATTAATGACTCATACTAGTCATACTCATCATATGTTAGTCATACTATAGTCTTATAGTTATAGTACTCATGACTTAACTTTAACTTATACGTAGATTTAGTCTTAGTTGTCGATTCTTTTCCAATTTCATTTTTATGATTTTTAATTTCCTGGAAATCGACACTAACTTAGACTTATAATAACTAGCTTAGGGCTAGGGCACTTAGTTAGGCCTGGGTTATGACTATAACTTAATACTAATACTAATACTTAAATATTAAATAATAATAATAAATTACCAATGCAATGAGTAACAATTTAAATGTAAATGTATTTTTTGTAAGAAGTTGTCTACTGAACTGCTACTTCAGTACTAGTACTACTAGTTTTCTATGACATTAATGACAATTGTATAAATAGTTAATAGTATGACTCATTATTCATATCTATAACTTAAACTTGTTAAAACTATAGTATAGAATATAATAAAATATATTATTATGAAAAAATAGAACAATATTCTTATAAACCATAAACTTAAACAAAAAATGTTTCTCACAATTTGATTGAGTTAGATGTTAGTAATGTTAGAGTTGCATTTTAATTTACGATTCATACTAAAATGGAAACCAAGTTAATTTTATTTTTTATTATTAAATAATTATGGCATGGCGAAAAATGAACACATTTTAAAATAGTGAATGTTATGAGAAAAAAGATGTATTAACTTGGAATTGACAATCAATAATCAAATTACACATGCTTTTTGTATTATTTGCATATCCGTATCCTTTTAAAAAAAATTATAATACAGAGAAAAAGGTGTTATTTTGTAAAATATTTAAGATATTAATTGATTTACTAATTGTATTCATTTCTAGTAACTATAATTTGTAACAAATTATTATTTTTGGTGAGCATTGTCACCATTGTCTGTTATTTGTTCACTTACTTTTGATTATTTCAACTTCAAATGCCTTGCAATACTTGAATCGAATAGTTAATGAAAAATGCCATTGTTAAAAGAAGTTAAAAGACATTTCTGTTAAATTTTAATAACAGTATAAAATTACATTTACTTTTAGGCTGGCTGCTACAAAACCTTCATTGCTGGATAAGAGGGAAATTCGCAAGATATGCATTTCTAAAGCAACGTAAATAAATTGCCTTGAGCCTACATTTAATTTATATATATAATATAAGATAGTAAACTATTAAACTAATTTAAACGTATTGGGTCATGTATGTTCAAATTATATTTTGTTTCTATAACAATATTTTTATCATATTTTAAAAATATTTTTTGTAAGTTTGTATTAGTATTAGGCTTTAATTTTCCTTTAATGCACATTTTTAATTAGACTTGAACACTAATGATAATGATATTGACTTATGTTTAAACAGTGCTTAATCTTCAATGTCTGTGCCTTTTATAAAGCGTAGAACAGTAAACACTCATTGACTCATTGATTTCCTTCTCAGTGCAGACATCACTGATCACATTTTAGGTCTTGTCAGAAGAAACGAGCGTGGAAGAAGGAGATTGTTTTCTCTTTACCTCTCCTCTATGCTTATGTATGGCTCAGCTAGACTTCTCTCATTACAGTGGAAATTATTTATAGGTGAGTTCGCTTTGGGAAGAAAGTAAAACATAACAATAAATTAAAATAGAAATTCAAGTGATAGCTGTAATCTGCTTTTTTATTTTATGGACTGTATTTTTAATGTATGCGCATGCTATGGAAAACAACATATCAATGTATTTTGAAGTAAGATCCAAGGCAATGCACACTAAATGACTTGGACAGAAAAATTTGGCAATAGAGTGACATCTTAAAGCAATACATTCATTGGCCTTCATACAAAAATACATTTTTTTAAATACATTTAAAATTCCATCAATCATGATATTTACAATAGTATGGATCAATGAGAGTGAAATTAAAATTGTAAATTCTTTTAATCTTGAATAATCTGTCAGAATTTCAAAAACATAAAAATGAGCCATATTAACTGTTAACAATTATTTTTCTCACTTATTGACATATACGTTATTTTTGAAAAGAATTAAACCTTTTTTTTCTTCTATTTGTATATTATTTTAGATGAGGCAGAGCACTGGCAGCAGTCTTACATGTCACAAATGAAACACATGAAAGCCATCAATGAGCTCGTCATACTAGAGTGAGTTTTATCTTTCAAATTACAACTTAACAGACTTACACAATTTTTTAATACAGATTTTCATTAACTGCCTTCATTCTAAGCCTAGGGCTTTGCCACTTTAAGAAACACATCCTGGATCTGCATATGTAACAAGCACAATATCAAAGTTGCAGGCCAACACTATGTGCTGAACCCTGTAAAATAGCTTTTTATCACTCCCCAGTAAACCCCATGCTTCAGTGGCAGAAGCTGATATGGATGCTAATCCATTTTTTGGTGCCATGAAGGATACTTCTATAGATATAGAAGATTTAATGGTATTGCACAGAATATTGTTTTTCATATCTTTTTTTTTTTTTTTTTGAATGTTTTAATTAAATTTTCTGTTCTCATTTTCTCAATTTTTGTTTCAAATTTATTTACGTTTTATTACTTTGAATTTATTTATTATTTTGAATTTATTTATATCTTTTTTCTTTGAATATTTAAATTGAAAAGTATTTATATTAAATTTTCTTTATTCAGATTGATTTAAAATAAAGTGATTAGTCAAATAGCTTAAAATATTAATATCAGCAGATGCAGTTTAAAACATTGTCTCACATCTTGTTAATAAATATTCTCTAGTTTGTTAAGCTCTTAATGTGAGTAGAATTTTCAAATAAATTGTTTAGAAGTAGGAGGAATGTCTGTATAGATAAGACAAAACATTTTGTGTATGCTAATTTTTTGAAAATGTGTTTTTTCTCCCCTCACCTCTTATGTTAAATGTTTTTGTTTTTTAAAACTGCCATGTTCACATATTCATTCATTGACCTTATGTAAAATAATTTGTTTGACAGGCTAAATGGGACATCACCTATGTTGGAACATTGCAGCATATTCAAGAAATACCTAAAAGAGTAACCCCAGGTACTTATGGTCCTTCTACTTGGAACAATAAACTTATTTTAATGAAAACCAACAGTTCTCTAAGATTTATCAATGTACTTGAATAATATTTTATGATGTGGGACCTAAGTGTAGCCTAAAGTACACATGACTCTTAAATAAATTTTTAAAAAAATATTGCAAATTTTAAATTTTTAAAAAATGCATCTCTACAGAAATTGGCAGCCCACATTCTGTGTCTGATCCAAGAGAAATTCAGATTCCAGATAGAGACCTTGAGCCAATAGATCGATTGGTATAAGTTTCCATTATAATTATGCTTTACATCTTTTGCATTCAAATTAACTTGGTTTTGTTTGAGGTTTTTTACAATTTGTTTTTAAATGTACATTTTATTACATCCGCTAATGTGTGCTTAAGTCCTGTTTAATGACAAATGTAAAACTAACTAATCCACTGTCAACTGGACAGAAATTATCTTTCATTAAACTATAACTCGATGTTACCCATGAGAACACATGTTGGGTTCTTTTTTTGAAATAGCTTCATTTTATAAAAAAATAATGTATAACTAGAATATTTTAATTCTTTAACTTGGCGCATATTTAATATTAAAATTGATTACTTTATCAAGCTTCCTGGAGAAAAAGACCTCCCAGCTGTAGACTTTTATGAGTTGGCTTTCTTAGAAGATCAAGAGGACATTTACATATCCCCTACAGAGCTGCTCAGCCCTGGGATCACAAGAATATTAAGAGACTCAGAAATCACTCAAAACTTGTGAGTTTTTTCAAATATTATTTATCCATTTATTTCCATAAATATTTTTAAAAAATGTTTTGTTTTAGAGTTTTTGAACATCAGAGCACAAAGAACATGCAATGCTAGCATGGTTAGTGTTAGAGCTAATAGAATAAAGGGGCACGGTGGTTGAGTGGTATGCGCTTGGCTGGCGTACTGATGGTCACAGGCTACAATCCATGTGAAGGCAAGGATTTGTTCCCGGGGCATAGGGCGTCCCTGAGTCCACCCAGCTCCGAATGGGTACCTAACCCTAGTTAAGGAAATAAAGGCGGCTAGGTAATGCATGGAAGGAACCCTCATAGCCGTGGCCTGTGGACACAATAATCTTCTGTATAGAGGAGAGTCTGTATAGATAAGACAAAGCTTAGGATTAATGTGAAATTAATTCATTTATCTTTACATAACAATGTTAATTAAATAACATTTTAGTGACTGAAAATACATCACCACTTAATAATTTGTACAAAGATACATAATTACAAAATATTTTTTTTTATCCTTAAGGCCATTAAGGCAGGGTTTTAATGACTAAATTCAAAATCATTAAAATTTTAGACCAACAAGATATTTGGAGGAAATTACTCCTGCTGTCAAGAATGTTGACAGAGTGCCTGGCACACCACAAAAAAGGAGACGGCGCCATTCTCCTCCGACTGAGAATGAAAGAACAAAGGATGGAAATAGGCCAGGTGAAATCAATTTATAGCTGTACTTTTTTTAATGAATTTAAAAAAAAAATTTTTTAAAAGTTTACATCTAAAAAAAACAACTGAATATTTGGTTTAACTACAGATGCAGACGTGAGAGAGGGTATTAGAAGTAGATCTGACTTGGCCAACTTACAGTTAAGTCAATTCCTTGAGGCAAGATCTCGAGGGATTTCAGGCCTCACTGAACAAGATTTAAGAAGAGACCAAACACAATCAAGATTGTTTGTGGCACCCGTCTCCCCAGTGGTATCTTTGCCTGAACAAGTTACAGGACCATATAGTGTACCAGCAACCCCAGTTGTGAGAAGGCGTGAGGTAATTTTTATGATCATTTTAAGTAATAGGTGAACAAATTACAAAATGATTAATATCTATGCTAAAAAAATATTTAAAGAATAATATTTTCAGGCAGTTGCCTAAATATTTTCCACATTTTTATTAATTCTCTTTAAATCTCATGAGCTAGTACATGCATGTGTTGTGTTTTTTTAAGTTTTAAAGGTCCACATTCAACAATGTGATTAACATGACATTTTTCTTTATCAGCATCCACCTGGTATTGAACTTACTCCTTTGGAAGTATGCAAATATGAAAGCCCAGCAAGACATCATAGACGACAGGGACTCATCATTGACAATGTTATAGAGATGAGCACCAAAGACTTGAGAAATAATTTGGCAACCTCACATGAAACATCTCAGCCGATGGTTTGTCAATAATTTCTCATTACCAAAGAATTTTTTCCTTCTATAAACTTTAGGTTGAAGATGTACTGCTCATGCTTGACAACCAGTTAACCATATGAAAATAAAATAAAAACAGGGTTACCAGTTAGCAAGGTAGTTTTTCTAATGATTAGCCTTAAAGCAGCAAAAAACTCTTGTAAAACTTTCTGGTGGTTTTTTGCTGCAAATAAACATCGTAGACTGGTTACAACTGTTAACCATAATATGTTAGTAATACAGTTATAGTTAAAGTGATAGGGAATTCATGTAACTGTACCATAATTTTTTAGTGAACATTTTATATATAGGCTATGTAGCAAAGGAAATACATGTTGTTTTATAAATTTAGCTAGGGATAAAACTATACAGGCTTAAAAGATTATTTTTTTCCTCATGAAGGTTCTCCCACAGATAAAGAGAAAATGGCAGGAGAATCCTGGAAGCAAAAGTAAGTTTATTTCTTTGCCATTTTCACTGTTTGGTTAATAACTAGGCTGCTGTAGCTAAACAAAAAAAAAAATCTATCTTCAAATATCTTCAGGTTTTTTTTTAGAATAAAATTTAAACAATACCTAGAATTCATGTTTCTTTCAGATAACCTGATATATGGTATTTCTCTGTCTTTACAAAAATAAGGAGTTAAACAAATTTTTTTAAAAAAGTTATTGTACAATAAAATTCTATCAAATTATTGTTTTTATTTAAATTTTTGAGTAAAATATTGAGATAACTCTGAAATTAGCCTTTTGCAGCTCAGTGTAGCTAAAATGTTTCTTTCTTTTTTTTTTTATTAACCTCATCCAATATATTACAGGCTGTAGTATAAATACAACACTGGACTCAATTTATGACAGTCAAGTGAAGAATGCAATGATATTCTGTATGGAATGAGATCAATATAGAAGATTATTGGGTTCTACATTTGAACCTAGCCTTTTGTAAAAAAAAAAAATTATTATTAGAATTAGAGATTTAAATGTGTTGTATTATATATTATTTTTAACATTTTACATTGCATCTAGTTACAAGTCTTCCACATTTTTTACCACTTTGGAAGAGGAACTGCAAGTTTGGACTCAGAGATTTTGATTCAGAGTCTTCCTCATCATCATCTTCAAGTCCTTTAAGTAAGCTGTCTAGATTATCTTTTGAAAAACAACATTTTGTTAGTATTAAATTACGGTTATTTCTTTCTATCTTACATTAAATTCATTAAGATCCAAACATTAAAATACAATGATGATTGTTTATTTTGGGCTCTCATATTATTTGCAGCGACTGTGGTACAACAAAAACCAGCTGAAGAAACCCCAATGGTGCCAAGATTTCCAAATGCAGAAGTATGATTTGTCTGTTGTCATAAAAGAATGCAATGTACTTATAGATTAATTAAATACTAAGAAGAGGATTGACTGGAGACTTGAAAATCTTCATTCCATTTTCTCCAAGACTTAATTGTAATGCATCAAAGAATGAGGATGCTGTTACATAGATAAATTTACTTTTTAAAATCTATTGCTTGTTTGTAAACACTTGTGTTTTCCTTTCTTGTTTTGTTTTAAGTAACTTTCAATAAAAAAAAATTTTTGAAACAGAAATTAATTATACACAAGTAATCAAGTTTTATGAGATTATGCTTACATATATTCCTTAGGGACGTACATGTATATATATTTTAAGCTTATCATTTACACTTTTCTGTGAATTTTTCTTCAGATGTCTGTACCACCGTCCATGGAGCGAAACAGAGATGTTTCAACAGCATCAGCCAAAGGGGGTGAGGCAAGCCATTCTTTGGTTGCCCATTCTGAAGATGAATCATCAATTAGATCAAGGTTTGGAATTGACAGTAAATATGTAATTTTATGCTCTAACCAGGAGATCATTTCTTTCTCATTTTTCAACTTGTAGATTGCCTCTTGAAGAATTAAATTTTAAAATAACCTTAATTTTGATATCCTCAGGAAATCTGATGAATTGGTAGCAGATGATAAGATTCAAGAGGATTTAACAAAGCCAGATGTTCTACCTACTGTAGCAGAAGAACAAGAACACCCGTCACATGATTTGTCACCCTCAGGTAGTTTAAATGCTAACATTAAAATTACACCCAGGAGTTAAACAATTACCTTGAACCTACACAATCACTTTATCTTACTTGTTTTATGAAACCAGTAACCTTTAAGAAAATATTTGAAACTAATAGTTTAAGTTAGATTTCTTTGCATTTTTTCCCTTTTATACAGTGTTTCTCGTTAATTTTTACAAGTACACCTCAGTAACTTGTGTAAAAAATTGGAATGGCTTAATCAATCCATTTTTATTTTAGTTTGCTCTACTGTTAATTTAAAATGTTTGTATGTTGTGGATATACATCTCTGAATTTTAATACACCCTTCTCTAAGTTTTTCTTCTTTTAAGTCCTTTGATGTGCAAAAAAATTTGTTATAATTTTTATATACAAACTGGTTTAGTAGAAAAGTTTAAGTCGTTGAGATTAATGAATTGAGATATAAAAATGCTTGTATTGCATAAATAAACTATTACTTTAAATTTATGAATACTTATATTATGCAGGTTTAGTAACTGAAGATCCACACTCACCACCTGAAAGTGAATACTCCCCTGGAACTGACCTCCTCATGTAAGTATCTTTAGCTCATCATAAAGATGTCTTGAGCACATCCTTAATAATCTGATGTTTTTTTAATTTTGTGCCACTGTGACATCATTCATGAGGAACTTACACATGAAAATATTAGATATCGAAATAGCCATTCATTTAATCATTTAAATTTAACAGAAAAAAATAGAATTCAACTTTTAAAATATTCACATCTTTTTTCTTTATTTAGGCAAGTGAAGAGAATCAGTCAAAATACAGATGACTTAATCACCTTCAGAACGATATGTCCTCTAGAGACAACAAGCAGAGCTAAAGCAGCACATATGTTTAAGGCTCTTTGTGGTAGGTGTTCTTGAGTTCAATTCCTATATTTACCAACGTGTGTTTTCTCATGACCCATTATTGTGTACATCAAATCATCAGAGGTGATTCTATACATGTGTGAGTGCTGTCACATTGCTTGGCTGAGAATTGAAATATTTTTGCTCACTTCCCAAAATTTTGTTTCTTTTTGTAGAGGTTAAGGTGTAACCAAGAATGTCCAGTTAATAATAGATACTTATAATTTATACATCTGAATTTGAGGAGCATTCAAAAACAAGAAAAAAGTATTATTATCAAAAATAACTCTTTTGCTAGCAACACCTATTTTTTTTACTTTGGTAATAAGATTTTGGAAAAACAAAAAGCAATTTTTTGTAACAATGCATTTTAAATAAAAAAATTTAAATGATGAAAATTTTTTGATGTTTTTCTAATTTGTTGCTCTTAGAAACAGAAATCTTAATTATCTTTCTTTAAAATATTAAAATTTATTTCTAAAATTAGTTTGTTATATGAATAAAAAAGTTTGTCTGTAAAGAAATATTTTAAAAAAATAAATAAAATTAAAGATTAAAAATAAACGCAATTGAATTTCTTATAACTTAAACTTACTGCATATATAATCGTCCCATTGACTTGCATTGCGTAATATTGAAATTTAAAATACTTCTCATTTTAGTGGCTTTAGACTAAAGTAATTTAAAGTAATTTTATTGTAAGGAAAATTCTTACTTTCTTTCTTTGTTTTTTTTCTGTAACTTGAATTTTACTTCAGCAAAACCAATTAATTATATTTGGATTAGGATTAGGTTGCGTGCTGTGTTTGAATTAAAATGAT
Organism: Radix auricularia; assembly: GCA_002072015.1. Lineage (NCBI taxonomy): Eukaryota > Metazoa > Mollusca > Gastropoda > Lymnaeidae > Radix > Radix auricularia. The sequence continues at coordinate 178,742 of MUZC01000021.1, forward strand.
TTGAAAATTTATATTTCAAGTCACAGAATAAGTGGCCTGAAAGAATCTAAAAGTTTAAATTATTTTGATTCACAGAACAAGTTGCCAAAAAGAATCTCAAAGTTATTCAGGAAAAGCCCTTTGGGGACATCTTTATTTCACTGCCTGATGAAGATCTTGGTAGCCAGTAGCTGAGATTAACACAATGTTTTTTTTTTTAATCCAGATAATTTACAAATTTTAAATATTTTAAAACCAATTTCATGTTTGATGTTAAAACTTTCAGCAATGTTTTTAAGTATATATTTGATACGAAAATGCTTTTAGTCCTTTTGGCTACATTTGCTAAGTAGTTTACTATTGTAAATGACTTTTTTCTGGGGTACATTTGTAACTCTTTTTATTTTTTTCACTTTTGTATTTTTTACCAACCTAATTTCAGATTTATTTTTTGTAAAATATTCAAAAATACTTTTAGTAATTTACTTTAAGTATGTACATATTTTTAACTTCCTGTCATCCAGAACTATACAATTAATGATGAAATATATATGGGTTTTTTAAAAAGTATAATGTGTCAATATTATGATACAATTATGCATTGTTGCTTTATGTAATATATTAAGGATTATTTCTTGTAAATTTTGAAAAATGTTATCGTTAAATTGTTGACTCATACATTTTTACAACTTTTTGTATTCTTGTTATTTAAATGTTGATACTTCTTAAATAAAATTTAAAAAAAAAACTCTATAATGACAATATTTTTCCACATTCTTTAATGACAGGTAATGGATTTTCATAAAGCCTCTTACAGTGGAAAATAATAGCCTAAGAAAACTTAGAAATTTTTTATAGCAATATGTTTCCATTACTTTTTTGAATAAATGGATCTTGTGATAGAATTTTTTAAAGTAAAATTCCACCCAAATTCTTGAGTTCAGTGCACATTTTCTCATCTAAAATGCCACTAATACTAATACATGACTTAAAAATTACTATCAATAAAGTTTGTGTTGTATAAATCATTTTGTTCTAAGCTTCACACAGTAGCAACCAAAGCATATACTACCATTGCAATGTGGTCACCGCTACTCTTCTACGTCTAGTCATAAAAAAACAAAAATTGCAGCTGGAAAGTAGATTAATTAAATTGAATATAAAAAATGTTTTACAATTAATTAATCAATTTCAAATTATTTTGATGCTCTTTTCCTCAATTTTTATGATAAATTAAAACTTGCCATTGCACTAAATTCACAGACAAAAGAAAAGGTTTTGCTATTTCCCTTTAAATGAATTGTTATAAGGTTGTTTCCCTTTAATTGAAATGTTGCAAGGGTTGTCATAAAAAGTTAAACTTAAACACCAGCTTTCACCTAATAATAAATAAACATGTTTTCATGCTGGAGACTGAAGGAAGATACATTTGTTTGACAATTGTTTCTTTGAGCATTTAACAACTGAACCTATATTTGATGTTGAACATTGTGTTGGTTTAAATAACTGATGTTAAAGAAATACATACATTACGGCTATGGGCTTAAAAATAAATTCACGATGTGGTCTAATCCCATAATTAAAATGAAATTTAGAAAATAAAATTAAGCATCGTGAAAATCTAAATTAGTACTAACCTGATCATGATAAAATTGTTGTAAATAATAGACTCTATAATATGTCAACTATGGGCCAACAATCTCTGCTTTAAATAATCAAAGATTTTATTGGCTCATTGATTGATATAGGAAAAATGTTCAATTATCAAAAATTGAAAAATTATTCTCCGAACAAACTTTTGGCTAAATCATAATGCATTGTTAATAATAAAGTAATACTAGTTATTAGGTAATTTTTAATTATATTCTATTTACATTGCCCCCAAAAGAGTCTCTTCTAATAAAATACTTCTATAGTGAGATTACTGAAAGGCGTGGGGCACACGGATGTCCGCGAAAGCGCTTCAACTTCAAGGATACACTTAATACTGCTCGAAAGTCTTTGAAATCGGACATGACTCCTGGGAGGCAGCAGCCAGTGACCGAGCCCACAGGCGCTTTTATGATACGGAATGACGCAACTGTCTGTGAGGCTTTTAGACAACAGGCATCCGCCAAGCCAGGAAGGATCCTGAAGTGATCCCATCCATCCAGAGGCGTCACTAGGGTTGGCGGTAGCTCATGGTGTCACTGCCTCATGATTTAATCCAAAGAACTCCTCCGTGCTTTCCAGTGCCAAAAAACGGGAATATATAGAATTTTATGGTCTGGTGTCGCCCGGGGCGGCCCGCACCCCCCTAGCGACGCCACTGCGTCCATCTTTTGTCCGGCATGCGGACGCCAATTTCGTGCAAGAGTAGGACTAATTAATAAGCCACCAGACCAGAGGACACACTTGGCGACCTAATACTAATACAGTCAGGAAAAACATGAGAGTTGTCATCTTGGATTATGATGGACAAACAACATATATGGCTATTATGGTGAATGAAGGGTTCTATTTTTTATTTTATAATTTATGACTAAACTGAAATCTTAATCAATGATTGGGGAGAGGGGGGGGGGTGAAATTAGAACGCTGAACTTTTCATATTTTTACATTACAATTTACAGTCCACTACCTGTGCGATAGTAATACAGGCTCACATTTTTTGATACAGGTAAGGGACTTTTGATAATTAAATACAGGCTTGACAGGGATTCTCAAACGTTTGTTGTCAAAATTCAATAAGGGGCCCTCTATAAATGACGTCACGCACCTAGGGGGAGCGAGGTCCCCACGTTTATGACGATGGGGAGGGGTAAGTTTAAGAATTGTGACGTCAGGTCAGAACATGCTACTTTAAATCGAAGTTCCACTTAAAAATACTTAAATATTCGATTTCTTATTATTTATTTTACGACGTTTTACGTGGATTCACGTGTCTTAATTACGAAATGAGAGTGCAGCCTTACACTAACTACAAACTGAAAGGACAATAAAGTGATTTGAAACATGCTCATTTTCAAAAAGCAAGTACCGATTTTAGGTGGCGTCACAGCTTTGTGGTGTCATATTGGAAAGGGGGGGGGTCTAATTTTGTGTGACAAGGGGGGAAGGGGAATCTACAAAAATCGCGTGACGTCATTTATGGACGACCTCTCATGCTTATAAGATTGACCCTGGTGACCACTGACAATGTTAAAAAATATGTTGATGTCTGGAATGTGCATCGTTTTTTTTTAAATATTTTTTTTTCCGGGTTGTTCATATTTATAACAATTTATTTCAAATTTGTGCTAAAATAATTTCTTGCCACTGACAAACCGGCAACTCTCTCTCTTTCTCTCTCGACATTTAAAAATAAATGTTTACATTTCACTTTTTAACCGGAACTACACTAATTTTTGACAAGGAAAGGGGCGGGTGATGGGTGTTACATCTTCCTGTCATTTTCTCGAAAAAGATTTTTCATTACTCACGATTTAAATGGCATGGCTTTAAGGGGAGGTCACGTGCTGACTACGTCATCACGCCATGAGTACCCGCGTGCTGGTCTACAACTTACTACTAGTTACTGGACGACAGTTTCAAAGCAATTGATCTAATTGGGCCGTGTAGATAGCAGAGTGTTGAACACAATACAAGCCTAACTGCGACTCACTTCCCTTTGATTGTCTTATCGATCACATGACCTCACCCGACAGAGGAAAGTACTTCTCCAAATTTCATTTTAAAAAACCACCAACATTTTTTCTTCTTCAGACGGTATTATATTTTTAAGGTGATATCCCCCCATCCAGGGGCGGCACATCAATGCAACAACATTGGTTTAAAACGACGTTACGAACATACGTAACTTGTATCACTACTTACTAGTAATCATATAACTTCATCACATCACTTCTTATAATCAGTGGCGTAGCTATAATGGGAGGCGGGGAGGGGGGCAAAATTTGAAATTCCCCCGAGCCCCCAATTGAAAAAAAGGGGGGGGGGCAATTAAGTGCCCTAATTTTTTTCCACATTTAATATTATGTTACCGCAAAGTATGCGAGGCCCCTAAAGAGGTTAAGCGCCCCCCGGGCCCCCAAAACCCTACAAATTCCAAGCTACGCTAATAATCTGACACACAAAACCCAATATCTGTTTAATTTTGATCAAAAGGAGTATGCATGTTTTTGTTAGTCCCAGACTGCTGCCTCGTTGTACTTTAAAAATTATTTTTAAACCCAGGGAGTTACATAAAATTCAATTCCCGCTGTGTTAAGAATTAGAAAAAAAACCTACCCTCTTTGCCCCCATACACATTGTCTTTTCTTTAGTGAGTTAAATAAACACCAAATAACTCTCTAAACTTTTATGCATCAAGTTGCAAACAACGCATGTATTATATTGATTTTTTTATTTTAAAAAATTGACTTTGACACATCTTGACAGACGCCCTGGGTGAAGTCACCACCACCCTCCTGGACTAACACACGCCCTGGGTGAACTCACCACCACCCTCCTGGACTAACACACGCCCTGGGTGAAGTCACCACCACCCTCCCGGACTAACACACGACCTGGGTGAAGTCACCACCCCTCCTGAAATAACACACGACCTGGGTGAAGTCACCACCCCCTCCTGGACTAACACACGCCCTGGGTGAAGTCACCACCCCCTCCTGGACTAACACACGACCTGGGTGAAGTCACCACCCCCTCCTGGACTAACACACGCCCTGGGTGAAGTCACCACCACCCTCCTGGACTAACACACGGTTCCATGTAATTAATCATTGACTCCCCCTTATGTCCCCCTGGGTTGATCACCCCCCCCCCCGAACCACCCCGTTACAGCCGGCGTGTAAGTGGAAGTGTCAAGTCTTCATCCAAACAGTTCCGCGTTCGGGAAATCGACTTAACAAACATCTCTCACTCTCACATCAACAAGGCCAGCCACTCACATCTCTCAGATCAACAAGGCCAGCCACTCATCTCTCAGATCAACAAGGCCAGCCACTCA
>MUZC01000021.1:192795-207674 GCA_002072015.1 Radix auricularia
TCCTACATAACATTATAACATACACCAGCCAACCAGAGTGACTCAGTCAAGTCCTACATACCATTAAAACATACACCAGCCAACCCGAGTGACTCAGTCAACTCCTACATAACATTATAACATACACCAGCCAACCAGAGTGACTCAGTCAACTCCTACATACCATTAAAACATACACCAGCCAACCAGAGTGACTCAGTCAAGTCCTACATACCATTAAAACATACACCAGCCAACCAGAGTGACTCAGTCAAGTCCTACATACCATTAAAACATATACCAGCCAACCAGAGTGACTCAGTCAAGTCCTACATAACATTATAACATACACCAGCCAACCAGAGTGACTCAGTCAAGTCCTACATAACATTAAACCATCCACCAGCCAACCAGAGTGACTCGGTCAAGTCCTACATAACATTAAACCATCCACCAGCCAACCAGAGTGACTCGGTCAAGTCCTACATAACATTATAACATACACCAGCCAACCCGAGTGACTCAGTCAAGTCCTACATAACATTAAACCATCCACCAGCCAACCAGAGTGACTCAGTCAAGTCCTACATAACATTAAACCATCCACCAGCCAACCAGAGTGACTCGGTCAAGTCCTACATAACATTAAACCATCCACCAGCCTATCTCTCACAACATGATCAGCTCTCTATTTCCTCCGTGCTGTTCTCAAACTCCTTCAAAGCCTTTCCTGCATCTCCACTCTCAGAAATAACAGCTCCTTGGACACCACATTTATCACAGTCGTCCTGGACAGACTCTTTGGGCTGGTCCAGCACGGTCAAGGTTGGGTCTGCTGACACTGCGCTGGTCTCACTGGGCTCAGGTGCAAGTCTTTCATTGTCAGGACTGTTAGCTCCTTCCAGTACCCCTTCTGACTTGTCAAGTTCTGCAGTAGATGGTAAGGGTTTCAAAAATTTAAAAGTTTTTGTAAGGGCAAATCTGATGTTTTTGGGCACAAAATGGGGGTAAACTTGCACTTTAGGCATGTATATTATTTCGAAGCGAATTTTAACTTTTCAGTGACATTTTGATTTTTTAAATTTATTAAATTTATCAATGTGTACTTGATTTTAGCTATTAAAATGCTCATTAAAAAAAAAAATTCTAAGGGATTTTTTTTGCTCTCAACGATAGATAGTTTGACCATGATGCATCAATTTTATTATTACCCTGCTTGCCAGGTTGTTTCAGCAAGACCCCAAATGTTAACTTTAGACAAGTTTACAAACAAACAAAATAAGAAATAAACATCTAGTAATGAAGAAACAAATCTGAAAGTTATTATTGACCTTGTAAGATCAGTAATTAAATGTATGTATCTCACTAGGACTAAGTAACTTTGAGAGCCGAATAAATGCGTTCCAAATTAAAAAAACCTTAAATATTATTGCTGTAATAGCTAAAATATAACATATTGTAATGTAATGCATTTAATAAATTTAGAAACCTAAGTTCTGTCAAGGAAATTAAAATTCACTGCGAAATAATATGTGTACCAAAACTGCAGTTTTACCAAAATATGGTATTGAAATAAGGATGACATTGAAACATGTAATATATTAATCAGCAAATATTGGAAGAAAAATTAGTTTGGACCAGAGACTTCTTGTAAATGTCATTGAATACATGATGTGTGTGAGATCATGGACAAGTTATTTGGACAAGCACACAACTCAGAACACTCACCTTGATGGAAATAACGTCACTAATGTTTGGTTGAAACAGAGAGAACAAAAAGTACTAAAAAGACTTTCAGCTTTCAAAGAAAACAAGTAGATTTGTGTTCCCCTAATAAATATATCTTAATTCATCTGGTGAAACCCATGTGCAATAAAGTGATGTACAAAAAAGTGATGATAGGAAAAACAAATCAGAAAAGGTTTGAAAACATAGCACAGGGCAAGCAGGCTACAAACATTTGATTTATTCAGGAGTTTCTTTGGCAAGTAAAAACTTTCACCTCTTACAAATTAGCAGACACTTACCTTTGTTGTCTCCTGAGTTATCTTTCTTGGCATCCTCCTCTTCTTTTCTCTTCCTCACCTCTTCAAGGCGCTGTTGCTCCAGTCGCTCCTCTTTTTGCTTTCTCAGCTCCTCTTTCTTGTACTGCTCTGTTTGGACCCATGATCATAACAAAAGAACAGATTACCTCACAAGTCAAATTAATGGCTACTTAACAAACAACATCACTGACGCTATTGATCTTTAAATAATTTATCTTTTGGGAGAATTTGATTTTAACTCTTAAAGTAGCATAAGGTTTTCAATAATCTTCCGCCTCATTCCCGTAAGGATTTCCCATAATATGATCAACTGGTTATGAAATTTAAAAAATTGCGTAAAATCCATTTATAATATTATTGTCATACTGAATTCATCTTTTAGGCTAAGAATGGTTATTTTTCGCGTCCCAAACACTGTTTTGAGTTAAATACTATAATTACCTGTAGTTTAGTACTATAAAATCACTTCTTTAAAAAAAAAAAAAAAGTAAAAACTACCAAAAAACGTCGCGAATCGAGCGATAACACTAGCGCGGGCAATGGCAGCCATTGCCGGAAGTCAAATACATCATTTTTCAAGCATTGAAGAGTTTTTACTTTCCGAGATCTCATTTCTAGCGAGAGTGGTATCTAATGATGCTTTAAGGATAGCGGGCAGGGACGCATTACAACGCTTTGCGGCTTTAAGAGTTAAAAAGTCTTCAGCTGTATTCCATTAATTATGCTAAAAAAATCTTTTTTTAATAACATACACAAGTTTTTAATAACGCATAAATCGATCAAACAATAAGACAAAGAAAATAAGCTTTCTTCTTACCTGCAAGTTGAGCACAAAACTTTTTGTGGGTTGGCCAGTGGAGTTTCTGACAGGCCTGGTTACAGTAGACTACCTGACAGAGAGATTTGGGATTTAAATTCTTTGTTCAATGTATTCACAGCAGGGGGACTGGTGACCCTTATGCTTAGTTGTGTTGTGCAAATATTTGCACTAAAAAGAATTAATGTTTTACTTAAAATGCTGAGAGATAAAAGTGTTTTTATAAATTCAAGGGACAAACATATAAATATTAAGACATAAAAAAAGTGATAAATTACTTGACGGCTCTCATTCGGAAAAGTGCCATACCATTTTACACTTGCCACATTCGGAGATAACCAGAAGTACACAACATTTTACACTTACCACATTCTAACACAACCAGTGGGGAAAAGTGCCATACCATTTTACACTTGCCACATACCATTTTACACTTGCCACATACCATTTTACACTTGCCACATTTAGCCTCAGCCTTGGCCTCGCCACACGTGTCGCAGCCCTCGCTGGCATCCCAGGCGAACTGCTGACCATTAACTGCTGAGATGAGGATGGACAAGGCAGTCGGTTCCTGGCCCTGGAATGTTGTCAATTCAAGAAAAGGCATGTAATTGTCACAACAAAAAAATAAAATCTGTACCCCTTTACCTTGAAACCATGTTTATTATTGCAAACACAAACTGTAACAGAATTGCTTCTACTTCTAATGAAAATAACAAGGAAAAAAAATGTACACTGAAAAAAATATTCACGTTGAATACAATTTGAGATTTAAAAAATTAATTGGTAAAATTATAATAAATCACCCCCACCACACTTGCATTGAGAAAAAGAGTAAACAAATTTTATTCATTAAAAAAGAATGTTGGATAAATGCTTTAAATTATTCTTGTATAGATGTTAACCTTAAGATAGAATTATTTTGGATGAAAAACATATGGTAAAGTTGATCAAGTGCAAACCAAGGTTATCCAAGCAGAAAGAAGTCACACACTTTTAATGAAATATTCAAGAAAAAATATTCAGCCAGATTTATTTGTTTTTTAAAAAAAAAGACAGGAATGTAATAAAATTTGATGCTATATTTGGAATTAAATTCATATAAAGTATAAAAATTCTACCCAACTGCTAAATTTAACATGATAAATTCACTGTAACGATGATAGAGTGTCCGAGGTGAATCTAATGAAAACTTACAATCTTGACGGGAGCTATTTGTCTGACCAGCTGTTGGAGCAGTGCTGAGCTCACATACGGAAATTCCTTGATTGACTGGCGGATTAATCTCTCCTGAAACTCCATAAACCCGTCCTCATCACGACCTTTCATCAAGCTGGTGATAAAGCAACCAAAAAAAGATTATTGATATTAAATTTAACTATGCATCATGTTAAACTAATTGTAATGTACATTCAAATAAGGCTAAAATAGTTTTTTAAAACAATGATTTTCAAATTCAGATATTTCCAAAATCAGAACTAAGATTATATTAAAAAAATATTTAAAAGCTTTCTGCGGTAGATTTTAAAAGTAGCAGGAAAAACTTGACATGGCCAGGTTTTCCAAACCCAGGCTAATTATTAACTTATCTCTAAAATAGTTGACTGAATTCAGCACTAATCGTTATATTTTAAGATAATATTTTTGAAACAAAGATTTTCTCACTGTATTTGGTTGTTGCCGGAATTAAGGATAGTAAGTACGCTTTTACTTATGGCCAGCGGACTGTGTGGTCAGATATATGTATGGCCAGAGGTATATATGGTCAGAATTATGTGAGGACAGAAGTTTATATGGCCAGGCCAGATGTATGTGTGGTCAAGAGTACGTATGGCCAGGCTAAAAGTATGTGAGGTTAGAAGAATGTATGGCTAGGCCAGATGTATGTGTGGTCACAAGTATATATGCAGGCCAGATGTAAGAGCGCATATATGTATACATGGCCAGGTCAGGAGTATGTGTGGTCAGGCCAGAGGTATGTGTGGTAAGGCCAGAGGTATGTGTGGTAAGGGCAGAGGTATGTGTGATAAGGCCAGAGGTATGTGTGGTCAGGCCAGAGGTATGAGTGGTAAGGGCAGAGGTGTGTGTGATAAGGCCAGAGGTATGTGTGGTCAGGCCAGAGGTATGAGTGGTAAGGGCAGAGGTATGTGTGGTAAGGCCAGAGGTATGTGTGGTCAGGTCAGAGGTATGAGTGGTAAGGCCAGAGGTATGTGTGGTAAGGCCAGAGGTATGTGTGGTAAGGCCAGAGGTATGTGTGGTAAGGCCAGAGGTATGTGTGGTCAGGCCAGAGGTATGAGTGGTAAGGCCAGAGGTATGTGTGGTAAGGCCAGAGGTATGTGTGGTAAGGCCAGAGGTATGTATGGCCAGAAGCAAGTGACATCCGAACTCTTAACACAACTAATAACCTTTCCAATGTTTTAAAATATTTTTAAAAATATATGCCCTTCCTTACATTTTCTTTAAAACCCTATGACATCGTTCTCTGAATAAAGCCACCTCACCTTTTGAACCAGCCATTCAGTGACTTATCCTTGTCCTTATTTCTGGCCTCGGCCGCCAGCCTGACCACGGTAGCGATGAAGTGGCACTTGATGGCCAGCACATCATTGATGGATCGGGATTTCATGTTTTTTTCAACTAGTCGAGACAACACAAGGCAGACTTTACTGGACTCGGTCAGAAGCTCTGGGTGGCTTTGTAGGAACAGGGAGATCTAGTAACAAAAATGTGAATAACTTGGTTAAATTACTTAAATAGGTGGTTAAATAGTGCAAATGGGTGGCTAAATAGTTAACATAGATGGTTAAATAGTTCACATGGGTGGTTAAATAGTTAACATAGGTGGTTAGATTGTGCAAATGGGTGGTTAATTACCGTATATACTCAAGTTTAAGTCAACCCCTTGTTTTGTCACTTGAAAAGTGGAATTTTATGTTTCTTTTACGATCGCTACAATAAACTCATGGCGTTTGTAAAATGAATCGACCCACTGATTTTAGCCTTTAAATTTTGAGAGACAAAAATACTTTTACTTTTACTGGAGCATGTAAGGCAGTTCAAACATTTAATTAGTCTTAGCTGCAGGATAAAAAATAAAAAGCAACTTAATTTCAGATTCTTAGTGTAAATTTTCAGTCTTCTTTATTTTAAAGGATTTCTATACCAATCAGGCAGTAATTTTAATAGGTTCTTTGGGTGTCATCTTAAAATCCACTTAGCTAACAATACTCAAAAATACAGTAACTGTTTAATTTTCAAAACTGGAGGGAAAACTCATCTTTCATTCAAAGTGTAGCTTAATTCTCACATTATTTGAATAACTATTATTTATTAATTTTTGGCATTGATCACAGGCAAGCGATGGTTTCCTACTTTCAAAACACTAAGACATTAGACGGCTGTATTGAGCTGCTGGACATTTTAGCCATAGCTTCTGACAGCTGTATAGAGCTGCTGGACGTTTTAGCCATAGCTTATGACAGCTGTATAGAGCTGCTGGACGTTTTAGCCATAGCTTCTGACAGCTGTATAGAGCTGCTGGACATTTTAGCCATAGCTTCTGACAGCTGTATAGAGCTGCTGGACGTTTTAGCCATAGCTTATGACAGCTGTATAGAGCTGCTGGACGTTTTAGCCATAGCTTATGACAGCTGTATTGAGCTGCTGGACGTTTTAGCCATAGCTTCTGACAGCTGTATTGAGCTGCTGGACGTTTTAGCCATATCTTATGACAGCTGTATTGAGCTGCTGGACGTTTTAGCCATAGCTTTGTTTTAATGTCAACTTATTAAGGGGGTTGCTTGTTTCTTTCATTTAGATGAGGACTCAACTGGACGATGAATAGCCCACAACTAGTCATACTCTGTCCAGCTTACCTTGACAGGGTGTAAATTGGTAAAGTTGACCACCCACCCACTACTCATCATACTCTGTCCAGCTTACCTTGACAGGGTGTAAATTGGTAAAGTTGACCACCCACCCACTACTCGTCATACTCTGTCCAGCTTACCTTGACAGGGTGTAAATTGGTAAAGTTGACAAGAGCACACAAGGCTGGGGCAACTGAGGCTGGCAGTTTGGCTTCTTTTTCTAAACCTTAAAAATAAAAAAATGTAAAACAAAGAAAACATAGTTTCATTTAAAGAAAAATAAATCAAAACAAACCACGAAGATACATGATCATAAAATATATGGCTACAACTCTGGGAAGATAACAAGCCTCAGAAATGATAAGCAACAGCATCAAATTTTATTTGTTTAACTCTTAATGTGACATAAGGTTTTCAGAAAACTTCCGCCTCAGTACCATAAGAATTTCCCAAATTGCGATCTACTGGTTATGAAATTTAAAAAATTGCTTAAAATCCATTTATATTATTAATGTCATACTGACTTCATCTTTTAGGATAAGAATGGTTATTTTATGTATTCAAAAGACCGTATTGAGTTTAAAACTATTTTTACTTGTAGTTTAGTACTATTATTTTAGTAATAAAGTATAGCAAAATCACATCTTCAAAAAAAGGATAAGAATGGTTATTTTATGTATCCAAAAGACCGTCTTGAGTTTAAAACTATTTTTACTTGTAGTTTAGTACTATTATTTTAGTATTAAAGTACAGCAAAGTCACATCTTCAAAAAAAAAAACCTGTAAAAAATATTTTAAAAAACGTTGCAAATCAAGTGATAACACTAGCGAGGGAAACGGCCACCATTGCCAGAAATCGAATACATCTTCTTTCACGCACAGAAGAATTTTTATTTTCTCTAATTTCGTTTCTAAAGAGAGTTCTATTGAGGCGTGCTTTACCCTGCTTTGGTAATGGCGATGAGGCGGGCATTATTGAGCTTTAACACATTCAGAGTTAAACAACCAAGATACTTAATTATTTTTTTGGTCCAGCTTTCTATAAAGAAGAATGTTCAAGTGACATCAGAAAAATATTTATTTATTACGTGTTGTAGATTACAGGCAGAGACTGACCACTCACTCACCTTGTGGTTTTGTGAAGTAGTTGATTTCTTCACTAGGGAAGTAGTTGTTGATCACACTAACACACTGGTGCTGGCCTGAGGGAACAAGAAAATAGGAAAGGAATGAGACGTGACATTCCACAATCTCAGGAAAAACAGAAATGTTAATATCAAAATGTTCAGCTAAGACAGTTAACATAAAAAAACAGAACCTTACCTACAAATGCAGCCATCTGAGCAGCTGTTCGGTTGACCGAGTTTGTGTGGTTAACATTGGCCCCGGCCTCCAACATAAGTCTTGTCACATCACGCTTTCCTGAGAGAAGATTCATTCATGTCAATGGTCAAAACAATAAAAGTAACTATTGGTCAAATATGGGAAAACTCTTTCCTTTTAAAAGAATAGAACTAAAATTCAGGGTTATGTTTTTAAAATTCATAAATAATTACCAAATAAAAAAAACTCCTCAAGCATATCAAAATATCCATTATTGAAAAAATGTCAGATATGTCAGATATTATTAATAGTACTAAGTAAATCATTGCTGAAGTAACTTTGTGTATGCACTCTTCCTGTATTAATAGTACCAGAACAGTGCTGCAAACAACAGGACTGAGTATAAGTTTATAAGATATTTATATATATAATAGTACCAGATAGTGCAGCAAACATCAGGGCCGAGTATTAGTTTATAAGATATATTATATATATAATAGTACCAGATAGTGCTGCAAACATCAGGGCCGAGTAAAAGTTTATAAGATATATTATATATATAATAGTACCAGACAGTGCTGCAAACATCAGGGCTGAGTATGAGTTTTCATGGAAGTTTGAGTTAACGTCTGCACCATTGGCCAAGAAAAACTCACACAGCTCCTTATTGCCCCTAAATGCAGCCAGTTGTAATGGGGTCATTCCTTTCTGAAACAGACAAAACGAATTACGTTAACAAATGTTGGAAATGAGAAATACCAAAAATTTGCAAATAGCCATAAAAAGTTTTAATATTGTAGAACTATGTAGTTAAAATAAAGCTTTGTGAATAAACCATCAACAAATAAAGTATACTATTTGATCACCTGTACAGTCTATCAATGGAAGCTGCCTTTAAAATGTTAAGTTAGTTATGAAAAGAGAGAAATGTCATATGCAATCAAAGAAGCTATGACATTCTCAAGACTTGTGTTATTGGGCTTAGATCTACCATTGGGCTCTGGGCTGATAGATTAGACATGCCCCCTTAAAAATGTTAAAACAGTGTTACATTTTAGTTCTTAATTAAAGCTATTATAATTATTTAAGAAAATTAAATTGAAGGTAATTGTTAATTATAATTTGTATATTATGTTTTATTGCGATGAGTTATGTTTAATTACACCCTCTTTGCTGTAGATATTATGTGTGTACTCAGTGAAGCTAAAGTCTTCTAAAGTTTAATAGAAAATGCTTCAAACTTCACTTATAATCTCTCTAATGGTCCAAATAAATCAGGAATATTCTTGATCTAGGATTTTCTATGAGATGGATATAAATATGGGTGTGAACTCTAGTTGAAAACTCTTGAATTATTTTAATAAATGCTTGAGAAATCTCATGTGTTTCCTGCATTCTGATTACTTCTTGATTGCTCATAACCTAATTAAGAAATCCAAAAAAAAACAACCCCAAGGAAACTAAATAAAATCCTCAATTCTTTGACATGAATATTGGCATATTGGTTTTAACTTAATGTCTGAATTTTTTATTTTATAATTCCAGGAGTTACATTTTACTTTACGCAGTAGTTCAATAAAAAGAGAGTTAACTTCATCCACTCCCATCTGATTTCACAAGGCAATAACAAGTGTACTCACAGGATCCAAACAATCAACCTTTACTTTGGTAGCTTTAACATGGCCTATCACAGCTTCATTTGATCCTAGATTTAAAAAAGACAACAGGAAATGAATGCAAAAAATCAAAAGAACGATGATTATGCTAGCGTATAGGCCATAAACCTATCAAAATTAGGCTGATAACAATAATGACTTTGTCTAGAAGTTCAGTTTTGAATAGGCCCTATACTTTAACGAAAGATTATAAAATAACAATAATAAAAATAGTGATCACACTGCCATTTGATCCACAGATACGACTAATACAGCTTGCCTCCGCCTATCCACTTCTCTAGCCATGCTCACCATAAGTAACTATTTTTTGAAATAATATATATAAATAACCAATAAAACACTGATGCGCATACGTGACTGTGTGAATAACGCTAGGGCTAGACAATATTCCGATCATTCCCACAGCTGTGCAAATAATCACTCCATAATCATTATCATATGATAGTCATACTATCATAGAGGTTGAGATTTGCTTACTTAACTAACTTGTTATTTACTATCACTGTTATCAATAAACCTGCACTTGAATTAGGCCTATGTAGTATACAATAATAATAATAGTAATAGCATACTACATTACATACTACTGACTACTGTGACTGACACAAACTACTGTCAGTGACTGTGACTCACTGTGACAGTCTGTGACTAGGCACTTCGATACTCGTTCGCGCATCGATCTGCGCATGTCGTAAATTTACGGAAATATTTTTTCGGAAAATTTGTATTAGCTCTACGGAGATCCCCGAATTAGTCGTTTTACGTCACAGTAATCGAAAAACAAACAAATTTGAGCATCGAGTACGTCAATTAGTAGGTTTCCAGTGACGCTATCACTATTCATGCAACGCGGTGTCATCTGGGGAATTTTCTGTGTCTCTTGCAACATCGTTAAGCTACTAATGTCTTAAATATTCTGTATTTAATTAAAAATAGTTACTCGGACCAAATTATTAGTGATAATCATAATAATTTTGTTTGGAAAATCATTGATTTCATCAATGTAGCCTTCCACCATAAGCAGTAGACCTTCACTTATATTTTGATCAAACATCGGCACCGTAAAAAACAAAGATGGCCGATTTTTTCTTGTTCACCGGCGTGTTAGTTTTCTAAGAAAGACTACTCAGCGCTATACGTTATGCATAATTGCAATCATTTAACATCTGAATAAATACAAACAAAACAAAGATATTTATATAAAAATAATGTAAAAGGATGATATCACTTTAATAAAGCCGATATTGATCTATGATGGATGAAAATAAATAGATAAAATTAAAATGAACAACCACTAGTATTACTATTCTTAATATAGAATTAAATCACTATTACTATTATTTACCATTATTTAATTATTAGAAACATGTAATCTTCTACTCAGAGAAATGCAGGCCCAATTAACATTATACTTATACCATAATACTATTAGTTTTCTTGTATATAATTCTATAGTATTAGTAACAGTATTAGTATATATTTTAATTACTTGGTTATTATAAGTTCTATTATTTAAAATTATGTGCAGTGGTATCCTATTAAAATTAATTATAAGAGCACAATTAGTAATTTCTACTAATGCTAAGTCCAAACTTATACTTACCTTAGAATTAATAATGATAATAGTGTTACTGTTGTAATCCTTTTACACTTTCATTTAATGTTTGATGTTAAACATTTTTTGTGTGGTTATATTACCATTTTCTTTTTACAAAGATGAGGACATATACATTTGAAAAACAATTAATATTTTTACATATATAAAAAAAAAAAGAAATAAAAGTCAATTAAAACAGACATAGGCATAGGAATCAGGAATAATTAGCCTACAAGATATAAAAATAATATTTCATTGCAGAACTCTGAATATCTTCCATTGCTAAATATGTATTTAATAAGTTCAGATAAGACATGGACAATGACACATGTTATGAATGACATTTTTAGAAATGTGCATGCAATAAATAATACAAGTTATTTACTTACAAAGTGACAGTAAAAAATGTTCTTATTATCATTTAATGAGATACTTAAATCTTCAAATACTAATAGAATTTAATTTTAATTTGAAATTTCAGTAATCAGATTTCAGGGTGTAGGGTATTTTCAAAAATAATTTATTTTAACTCGCATTCAGTTTTATTTTAAAAGTCAAATACTTACCATTCAAACATATAATCATAGTTATTGATTTAAATTTACAATATAACTAATTAAAATACATTTGGCATGCAACTGTTTTTTTTACTGATTTATCTATATATATATTATATATAAAAATAATTATTTTCGCTATGATTTTCTTCAACAAGTCTTTAAAATATATTTTTACAAAATTCAAAACCTTGATATAATTTAAACATTCTTTGTTCATTGTTTTGTAAATTGGATTGTTAATGTCTCCTGAAAATTTGATAACCATATCTCTAAAATTAAAAAAGTTATGAGGGAAATAGTACAGAATCTTGAAATTTGGGTCACAAGTTTTTTTAATAAATTACATAGATTATATAAGGGGCAAAAAAAATCGACAAAAAAATTAATAACTCCACTTCTATAAAAGATAGAAAGACAAAACAAGTGTTTTTGAAAAGGCCTTAGCAAGCCCTTTAAAATGATGTATTATTTAAGCCTATTGGACTACATTTAAATTTTCTGTCAAAGTACCTACTGTAACCAGTGTTCAAATTCACGGTAAAAATGTAACATATTTTAGGTATGATCTCAAAATATAGTATCTATAATAAGACTTAGATCTAGATATCGATTTTAATTACTTTTAATCATGCTTTTTAATTTTAAATACCTTTTTCAATTAATTCAAACAATTTTTTTTCATCAGGAGTTCGCTTGTCAATTACGTCGGTAGCAGCCATCTTGATTGTGAATTGTCGTTCTTGAATTTCCGGAAATTTCTTTGAAAATATATTGGTTGTTAAGGAAACATTTAAATTAAATATTATTGTTCGAACATGCATAAACTTAAACATGTATTTTTAAAAATGTAAAATCGGGTCCCACATCAAAAACAAAATTGCAGTGCATAAAATAAATGATTAATGCATACTTACCTGATTATACTTTATAAATTAATTGAACTATGGCTATATAATAAGAATGTTTAATATTTAATAATAATTTATTGAAATAATTATTACTTTTAATATTTAAACATTAATACATTCTAATTTTCCTATCTTTCTTATACATTACAGAGGCTCCTTCCATACAGAAGATTATTTCGTCCAACTATTATATATGGTAT
This sequence comes from Radix auricularia, assembly GCA_002072015.1. Lineage (NCBI taxonomy): Eukaryota > Metazoa > Mollusca > Gastropoda > Lymnaeidae > Radix > Radix auricularia. The sequence goes on from MUZC01000021.1 coordinate 205,770, forward strand.
GTCTAGTCTCTTGCATTTTAGGAGATTATTTTAATTTAATTTTAATCTTGATAGTCTGTTGGATTTCCTGGGTTGTTCATGCAACTCATTCCACATTTTCACTAGTGTCAGACGGGAAGGAGTGTGTAGGTGTTCTTTCATAGGGAATAAGAATTTTTAAAACAAAGTTTAATTAATTTTTCATTAAAAATCCCTGTCTAACTGAGTGGTGTATTAGGTTGATGTTGCGATGGCGTTGTCTCCGTTGTATTTTCAAAATAGAAAGTATGTAAATGTAATTAATGCCTCATGTATTATTTCTATTTGATCTTTATTAGTTTTTTCTCTAGTGTTTCTATGTTTAGTGATTTAACAAATCGAGTACTCTTGTGACGTCTTGTCAGTTGTGAACATTCTCCACTAATGAATCTTGCGGCTCTGTATTAAATTTGATTCAATTAAAATAATTTTTCAATTCTCGAACAACAACTCACAATCTATGTTTTCTTAGGTTGTTAAGTATAAGAATGAGTAATCGTTACTCAGTCGTGTTAAAGTTTCAGATGTAGAAGACGCGTCACTAGGGTTGGTGTCACCCGGGGCGGTAGCTCATGGTGTCACCCCCTCTCAACCAATGTTCCCTCTAAGGTTAGCTGATCTGAGTAAAATGTAAAAAATATCGGGTGTGTAAAGTTGCACAGCATTCATTTTGTGTGCAATATTTTACATTTGCTGCGTGGCATTCTAAACTGCAGCGCGGCGTTGTTAAAATATCTGCGTTGCTGCACAACTTAAAGGGAACACTGCTCACGACTTAATCCATTGAACTCCTTTAAGTATTCCAGTGCCAAATAACGGGAACATACATAATTTCAGAATTTGGTGTCACTCCTTGTGATGGTGAAATCCGGTGCGTTACGCACCTCTCGCACCCCTTAGTGACGCCACTGCTTAGTGAAACTTACTAATTAGTTTCGTGACGATGACACCCGCAAAATAGCACACAACAAAAGAGCGCAGATGAAGGTTGGAGGCTATTGTTCTAAAAGATGCTGATGTATCAAGATGGAGAACCAACGAGGTAGTCCATCTTGATACATCTTAGGTTGGCGCCAATTAGCGTCGCTCTTTTTTTATCGTGTACTCTTTCATGACATATGACAAAAATTTAAGGGAGGAAAATGCTCCCAACATATGCCAGGCAAGCCTTGAACTAAAAAAATATAATTAATTGAATGACATTATTTTTTTTTAAAAGTTTGATTCTTTGTCTGTCATACTTTCAGAATTTTTATTAATTTTTGTTTCAAATTTCGTCTAACTTTTAAACGTGTACAAAAAGTAAGTGTAATTTAGCTTTATTTTGTAAATTTTAAAATTAAAGTAAATCATAATTAAAAATTAAAGAATTATTTAAGCTGTAAAAGTTATGACGTGGCAGTTTGACTCAAAAATAATGCGAGTAAACTCTCACTATCTTTCCTTCTTTAAACAAAATTAAATAAAGGCTTCACTAGGTTACCATTACTAATTACTGCTACAAGAATGTGGAATTATGATAATGAATTGTGGACAAAATAATTGAATGTAACAGATTATTTTGTGTGAAAGGATATCACAACTCATTTCTCTTTGCAATTATTCTTTTGCATATAGATACATATCTCTAATTAATATGACAGTAGCACGCATATGGTCAAAGTTGTGAAACTTTAAATGTATATTAATGAGCCGAATGAGCAGTGAGCCCAGTTCCTCACTGGGATAGAGCGCTATATGAATTATCAATTTATTATTATAAATATATATAATAGCCCAGTGGTGTGGGTTTGTAACGTAACGCTACAGAAGCGATGTACGACAGTCTACAGCAGTTAGTTTAGTTGAAAAATCGTGTTTTGATGAGCGCTGTAAAAATATTTAATA
>MUZC01000021.1:208054-219139 GCA_002072015.1 Radix auricularia
AACGCTGAGGAGCGATGTACGACAGTCTACAGCAGTTAGTTTAGTTGAAAAATCGTGTGTTGATGAGCGCTGTAAAAATATTTAATATGATGACGTCATTGTTTGGTGTGCATCGGTACGCAAAATACAACCCCTATTATTATTATTAAATAAATACTTTGCGTACATTTCATAAAGTTTAATAATTCGTATTTATCAAAAAAGGACAAGTTAGTTGGTCTTTAAAAAAAAGGTTGGCGCCGTAGGCGCCCAAAAAAAGGGGGCGCCGCAGGCGCCACGGCGCCTGGCACAATCTAGTTACTAATATTCATACAAATTTGTATTTATGTTTCGCAGCCTTGTACATGATAGAGAGTTGTGATAAGCGCCCCACGCTTTTATGTGCTGTGGATAGGTTCACGGATTTCACCTGTATACTGCTATAATCTTAGAACATTTTTATTTCCTTCTTGTTAGTGCACTTTCAATGTATAAATAAAAGCGTTTCTTTTTACAAAAACATTTTTTAAAAGTATTTTATTTTCTACTTTAAAACAAATGTGGATGTGAAAAGGGGTGTAATTGATAAAGAGAGTGTTTCAATAATCAAAGCTGCGGTTGCTCCTCTTCTTGTATTATCATGTCCATTTAGATTTAGTTTCGTATTACGGTGCTGTGGTGTATGTGGAATGTGGTCATCGATGGCTGGGGTAGTCAACAATAACAGAAGCGGATACCGACGCTATATAGAGATAAACTAAACTAGCATTTATTTAATTACGGTACATTCGATCGATCTGAAATTTTGAAACAATGCATTTTCATCCAAGATCTATCTCTGGTAAAATTTTGAGATCTCTAGGACAACCGGAAGTGGTTCAATTTCACGTTACAAGATTTGACCGATACAACATTCAAACTCAAATAAAAGCATGTAAAAAGAGAAAACAATTTGTACCTCATACAATTTTTATTATTTTATTTTTACGGGGGCGCGTTCGTAACCACGAAACAGCGTAAGTCGGGACCGTCTTAATCCGAGGACTCCCTATATAAGTCGTTTATTAAAAAATATTTTTTAAAATAAGATCTAAGAAACATTAGCTATTAACAAAGAAACTGACCACAAAAAAAACAACAACAACAAAAAAAAAAAAAAACAAAAAAACAAAAAACAAAACAACAACAAACTTTTACTTACTTGACTAACATTTTTAGCCCTATTATACTAAATTATAGTCATTTTAAAAATGCGTTTGAAAATGATAATTTTATCAATTTACCTGCTGTTGATTAAAAAATCTAAAAGTATTACCGTAATCATTAACAGAAACACACACGCAGACAAACATATAACTCAAGGTGAGACTTTGTTCTGTATTTTTGCGTGAATCTTTTGCCCATTCTCTGAACGATCACCATAAGACCCAACAGTGGAATGAAAGCAAACTTGACATGACTGATGATTTAAAAGACCGCCTACAGATTGGCTCTGGTGACTTTTTGTAATACTCTTCTGAGGGATGTTAAAGTAATATCAATATCCATAATTTGCTACGTATGTCCGTCCGTCACGTGTGTAATGCTATGAAAAATAACTCCCGATTTAAAATAAAATATAAAAATTAAAAAAAAAAAAATATATATATATATAGACTGACATAAAATAACTTTTAAAATGTTGGTTTCTCGCCATAAAATATTGAATCCGGTCGTAACGCTACTAATTTTAGAAAGCAACGCACCAAATTACTGCCCCAAAAATAACTATTTTCGAACGTCCGCATTAATTTATTCAATGTGTGTGTTTTTTTTAAATGAAGGTTTTGTATTACATTATTCAACGCAATTTCCTTTGGGATTAATTGCGTTTAATTTATATATTTAAAATGTCTGTTGAGCTTGCATATGCAACTCCTCCTGAGCCATAGCGCCATACCAGATAGAGAGTTCGGGCCTTTTGCAAATATGCTAAGGTGGTCTCAAGGATGTACAACGAAAAAAAAAAAATCACCGAAAAGGTTTACTGAAATTCCTGGGGGAAAAAACCCGAAAAAGATCAATATTTTGACAATTTCTCGCCAACCATAACATCTTTCGGGTTGAAATAAACGCCAAACAATAGCTAATAATATTTAGAGCAATGTTGAAGAAAGAAATTTTGACAAATTTATTTTCGTTCGACTTCCGTAATTTTAGCAGCAATTTTTGAAAACAATTATTATTTCAAAATAAATAATATAAAAGCCCAGGTCACTCACTCACTCACTCACTCACTGGATGTGGAACGCTGAGGAACGATGTACGACAGTCTACAGCAGTTAGTTAGTTGAAAAATCGTGTGGTGATCAGCACTGTAAAAATATTTAATATGATGACGTCATTGTTTGGTGTGCATCGGTGCGCAAAATACAACCCCTATTATTAAATACTTTGCGTACATTTCACAAAGTTTAATATTGCGTATTTATCTAAAAAAGGACAAGTTAGTTGGGCTCTTGAAAAAGGTTGGCGTCTTAGGCGCCCTACAAAAAGTGGGCGCCCCGGTTATTAAATACTTTGCGTACATTTCAGAAAGTTTAATATTTCGTATTTATCAAAAAAGGACAAGTTAGTTGGGCTTTTGAAAAAGGTTGGCGCCGTAGGCACCTTAAAAAAAGGTGGCGCCGCAGGCGCCACGGCACACTCTAGTTATTAATATTAAATTACTTTTAACTTCATTTAGAATGATAGTTAATGGGATTTTCCCGCTTGGTGATTGCTAATGTTAGATTGTTGCGTGGTGCGTATTACATTGACATACTTGGTGTGATGTAGTGTGAGGAGATATGTAGTCGTATTATGTTTACTCCCAGAAATACTGATTTGAATTGACTTTTAATGCACTCTAGAATGGTTTCCCTTGAATAAAAAAAATCGGAAATTCTTTGTTGGAAATTTGCTTTTAATTACTCATTCCAGCTTTTATTTCTTGTTTTTTTTAATTCTGATGTGCAGGGGCGGATTAAGACTGTACGGGGCCCCGGGCTGCAATGAAACGGGGGCCCTATCCAAACAGCGTCCCTTAAAATAAAATGATTGTTAACAGCTAATATAAGACTGTAACTAAATATTAATAATGAAAAAAAAAACGAACACGAAGACATAACTGTTTGAAGCGTTTGCAGTATGTTACTATTGAGTGTGAAAAGAAAATTTTTATTTTCCACTGCTGGGAATCAAACCCTACACCGGTTGCTTCACGCGCCTGTACTCTCTCCACACGGCCAGCGGAGCTTGTATGAAATAAGAAAAATAAAAAAATATAAACTATACTTTATACTATGTCCTCTAAGTGAGCCAATTAAATCACGTTTTTAGTGTTGTTTTAGTCCCAGGTCCTATTTTAGTTTAAGTTTTTATTTCGTTTTGTCTGTAATAAATTTAGTTTTAGTCTAGTTTTAGTTTTAGGTCCAATTTTAGTTTTCGTTTTAGTTTTCGTCGACTAAAACTAAAACACCTGAGTTTTAGTTTTCGTCTTATTCATTTTAGTTTCACTTTTAGTTTTAGTCTTGTAAACACCAATAACTAATAACATCATTGTTCATGACAAATTTTTGAAACAGATTGAAGCATAATAATAGCATTCACAGAGGTGACTGCTCAGTGTACTGAGAATGAGTCCATTCACTCAAATGTCACATTATAAATCACACTATCACATTGTGTTATATGCCAATGCCATGACTCAATTTTTGACTATGTTGTAGACTAGCAGACTTGCAGTGCATGTACAAAAAAAACAACAACAACTAAAAACGTAATAATAATAAGAAACCAAAAACGTTAGTCAAAATTAAAACAAATGTATTCATTCTAAGACCTAGAACTCTGAACTAACTAAACTAAGTAACAACAGTTCACTTGAAGGGTGAAGACTAAACATCAAAACAAATGACTGTTCAGCATGAGAAAGACCCGTTTTTTTCTAGACTCTGATTAATGCTGTTTCTTTTCCCAGTAGTCAAATCACCACAAAGAGAAAAAATTCTCTCTACGGAAGCCTCCGAAGCTTCTGCATTCAATATATCTAAAGCCAATGGTGAAAGCAACGGAAACGTTTTTTGAACGTTCTGTGATTGCCAGTAGCTTAAACCATTGCCATCCTCACTGACTGCTGTGGCAGTTTCTTGATAGTGCAACAAATAATTTTCCAGTTCGTCTTCAGGCCCCCGAACTGCAGATACAATATTGGTGATGGGTGTAGTGTTCGCAATGTGTTGCGTCAGGGACTTGAAGCGCTTGAGAGGAGGTCCAGATGTAGTCAGGGCTATCGAACCAACGCTATCAAGAGACGCAGTTGCAGTGATATTTCGGTTAGGAATAGGCTGACCAGCAGCTGAAAGCACTTGACCAAGCTGTTCACTTACTGCGGCTGCTGCTGCTGAAGCAGTTTCTTCTCGCAACACAAACTGTTTTGCTGCATTTAGAAGATGCTCTTCTCCTGAAATGAACAGTGCTGACACAGTTGTAGGATCAAGCTGCAGAAGGTATAGGTTAAAAAATATCAGACTCTGGTTCCAACGCAAACTCAAATCATCGCCTCAAGCCATCCAAAAAGGTGACTGCTAGCTCTTTTAGTGATGCGTCCAGAGCTAGATCAGACTGTGCCTCAAGAAGATGATATTCTATGTCCATAAGTGCTGGAATTACTGATGACATAACAACTTTATCGCCTTCGAGTAAACGTGTATTTTCGGCAAATGGTTGCAGAAGCTTCAGTAACTGATCTATTTTTGCCATTCACTTGAAAGAAGAGTGTCCCTTTCCATTTCTTTCGCTACTGCATTCACACTAACCCCCAGTTCAATTAGTCGATGCAGTAGAAGGAATGTGCTTGACCACCTTGTGGGACAATCTGCAATAAGAGTTTTCTTGCTCTTCAACACTAGCTTTTGGATTGCAACAGATGATTTTCTAAACTTTTCAACCAGCCTCGTTGCATCAAGTATCGGTTGTATGGCAGCACACTTTGACATCTCATTAACAACTAGCTGCATAGATTGAAGCACATTTGCGTTTCAATTTCAAATAGTGACCATCAACAGTCGTTTCTGCCCTTGCACCCTCTTAGTCTTTATCTTCATTAATATTGTCAACCTTATCATCATCTTCCTCATCAGAATCAGTGCCAGTGCCAGTTTCGCATCTATCAACAAACATGGTTTTAAAAGCTTTTATCATGCTAGCGCCATTGTCCGTAATAACTAGCACGACTTGGCTAGTTTTTATACCCCATTTTTCGAAGCAATCGCTAAATTTAGCAGCAATCATATCACTTGTATGAGGATGACTAACAGTAACACTTTCAGTGTTAAATGTTCACCTTGCTGTATAATTGAATTGTACAAACAAGCCAAAACACCAAGGAACGCTGCCCCCAGGCCCCTTTTAAGACTAAATATCCAAGCAAAGGGTAAGACGCCGGGAATGTTGTATATTCTCTTTAACTTTCTTTTTGAGTTCTTCACAAGCCAATTTTAAATCCGTTTGTATAGCTGTACGGCCTGGTACTTGAAACTTGGGATCCATTGCCTGGCAGAACTCTCTGAATGCCTCATGCTCAACCTGTACATGTAAATTGCATTCTTTCATTATTGTAATTATTTTACAATTTACATTTTATAATTGCATACTAATTATCATGTAGCAATGTACAGCCATTTTTATTTATTCTTATATTGATTCAATGAAATGAATAACATTTAACAGTTTTGCTATTTTAGCTGCCATGTGTACACATTTTAACTGTTTTAAGTACTCTAACAATTATTTTTCTCAAGCCCTTTCCTGTCCCATAACAAAATTAGTGATACTGCTGCCCGTATTAATACACATAAAATTATAATGAAAAAGTTTTGTTTTACAATTTAATGTTCGTAAGGTTATGACACTACATGTATGATATGTCACATGTGTCTTTTTTTTTTTGGTGTTTTTTTGTTGTTTTTTTTGTTGTTTATAGGTTCTAAGAAGTAGTAACTACTAAGAAATAAATAATACATTATTACTTACCAACGACGTGGAAACAACAGTTTTTGCTATGAATCGTGTTAGAGCTTGCATTCTAGAAATATTTTCAGCAGACTTGTGCAGAATATTTGTGTTTATTAAGTTTATTACCAAACATGTCGGTAATTTTCCTTGAGGCAGAAGAGTTGAAAGCTGGCAACTTGGTTGATTTAGTGGGTGCTGCCGCTACTTTAGTCTTCTCTTCCATGGCATCATTTTCTTTCTCGTGGCAAGCTTTTAAATGCCGTTTTAGATTTGTGGGATTCCTTCCCACGAGCAGTATGTCGCATCTCTTACCGTCGTTAGTCACCAAACATTCACTTTTGTTTAAATCTATACGGTACGTGAAATAATCCCAAACATCACTCGATTTTAGGCGTCCACTAACTCCACCAACACCAGTTCCTGCTGTTGTCATTGTCAACTTTCAACGTTAATTAATTGTATTATTTTGATGACTTATATTATCGCCCAGTTGATGCGCATGCGCGATCATCAAAGAAATTAGGTCATAATAATTTCTTAGAATAGACCGCAGTAACGGAAAAGAACGATAAATGGGGATTTTAGTTTTTATTTCGTTGGGGAGTTTTAGTTTCAGTTTTTATTTAGTCTTTTGTCTACCAGATTTAGTTTTCGTCTAGTTTTAGTCTTGCTGCTAATTTTAGTTTTAGTTTTAGTTCTCGTTGACGAAAAGGTCAGCATTTTCGTTGGCGAAGGTTTTAGTTTCAGTTTTCGTCGACGAAAACAACACTACGTTTTATCGATTATTAACACTATCAGGTCTGAATCGCGATCAGTTGTATAGTTAATATTTATTATTTTTTTTATATTTTCAAGGGTTCGTGCAAACATTTGTACACTTTTATTATAAATATAAAAAGTTTGGGGGCCCCTAAACCGTCGGGGGCCCCTGGCTTTAGCCCGCTCAGCCTCCCCCTTTAATCCGCCATAGTTGATGTGTGTTTTTTCAAATTTAATAGATTTCAGTTGAAATGCATTGATTTTGAAATCTGTCGTCATTTTTGACGGGTTATAGTCTACTCTAGTCGGAGTTATGTTTTGTGAATCATGTTTTAAAACTTAATATATAAATACACGAATAGGCCGAATAGGCTTTAAATGATTGAAAGCTCCGCATTTTAAAATACATCCCTGAATATGAAAATTATGGTGCGCGTTTTTGCGCGCATGCAGCCCAAATAAATAGTGTAACATTGTTCAAACAGATGACGTACTATTAGTAATAAAATACTTCATAACATTTATAATAGTAGTATGTTAACCCTAACTCAACGTAACTGTTAAAAAAGTGTATGGCGAAAAATTATACTCTATAACCTTAAGTAGGTCACTGTAATAAACGCCATCTAGTGGTACAAACAGTAGTTCCTCGAGTGGATCACTGTTTGCACATCTACTGCTTGACGTCGCATTGGTTTAAAAGTGGGAATAAATTATTATTCTTAGCTACGCCCATGTAAGGATACCACAATAACTGCCAAGAAAATCCCCTCCCCCCATTTTTTTTCTTAGCCAGGGCTTATTAGTGAATAGAGAACTGACAGTATGCTCGATTTTTCATGAGTAAATTATTTGCATCTGAATAATTTTGAGCTTTCCTCACATTATTATTCCGTATATTCCAGCCTATAAGACGACTATTTAAAAATCCATAAAAATCCTCATAAAAGTCCGGGGTCGACTTATTCGCCGGGTATCTCTTATTGTCTTTGTACCTCTTCATACATGCAGTTCAGCATCAGTACCGTAATACCGTGCAATATACAAATGGCTAACAGTCAAGACCCCATCATGTCCCCACCAGCAACACGAAAGAAATATGAAGCCAGTTTCAAACTTAAAGTGTGTTGGAAGAGGGATGGCCTTATATGGTGAAAGTAGCTTAAAACCTATGTTTTAACAAGAAAAGTGTGTGTGTGTGTGTGGGGGGGGTAGTCTTATAGACCCAGTCGTCTTATACCCCCGGTCTTCTTATACCCTTAGTGGTCTTATAAGTCCAGTCGTCTTATACGCCGGAATATACGGTAATCCTTTCACTCACGCTGTCAGCTATAAAATTTAAAAAAAAACAGCAAAAAAACTTTGATATCTTTTAAGATGAATATAAAAGCTTTATGAACGTTTTGTGGCACCTAATTCAGATTTATTCACAAGTAGTGACAACCCGCGCAACCAGCCTTTAGAGTAAACAGAACGCCTCTGCCATCCGTTCCCATGGGCTGTCATCAACTGGCTGTTCCCGTAAAACCTGTTGTTCCCCCTTTGTTCCCCTGGATCGTTCCACCCGACAGCCGCAACACCCCGAGTCACGCATCAACAGACGCCTCGATGAAAGAAAGGGAAAGTGAGAGAGCCTAAAGGCGAGATTGGATTATACCTTAACTTATTGTGTACGTCATACGTAGCAGTCGTTCTTCACATTGGTGGACTTTTAGATACTGAGATATGATTCATTTAGAGGTGTTTATTAGTGGGCTTCTTCCCCTTTTTGAGTGCTTGTGTGAGAGAGAAATGCCGAAGAGTAGAAGGAGAGCACCCCTCATAGAGCAAGCCTCCAAAGAGCAACCCTCCAAAGAGCAATCCTCCAAAGAGCAAGCCTCCAAACAGCAATCTTCCAAAGAGCAACCCTCCAAAGAGCAACCCTCCAAAGAGCACCTCTCCAAAGAGACCTCTCCAAAGAGCACCTCTCCAAAGAGCACCTCTCCAAAGAGCACCTCTCCAAAAAGCATCCCTCCAAAGAGCAATCCTCCAAAGAGCAAGCCTCCAAAGAGCAAGCCTCCAAAGAGCCAGCCTCCAAAGAGCAACCCTCCAAAGAGCACCTCTCCAAAAAGCATCCCTCCAAAGAGTACCCCTCCAAATAGTACCCATCCAAATAGTACCCCCCCAAAAGAGCCCCCCTCCAAATAGCACCTCTCTAAAGAGCACCCCTCCAAATAGCACCCCTCCAAATAGCACCCTCCAAAAAAAAACAACCTCCGCCTATCATGGCACAAACACGGTATCTAAAGTCTAAACTGGAATAATAAATCAATCTAGAAGCTTCTGATATAAGTTCACGTACCCCCGCCCTCCACCGCGACTCGCAATCAATCATCAACTAATGTAGTTACTACCGGGTCTTGATATGGTCACGATGTTTGTACTCAGTGCAGGATTTAAGTTTAAGGCCACACAAATAAAGCTCCCCCCCCCACACGCTTTTATGGGGGCCCAAAAAATTATCCGAATGAGCAATCGACATATTTTGCACTGACATAGAATATGTGTATGTATAACATACGTTACATAGAATTAAAAAAAAAAATATATATATTAATCTGCTTGCAGCTCCTAAATATATTCTAGCAGTTACAACTTATTGATGCTATGGAAAATTCAACTCTTCACTCAAAAAAATATTACTAGCAACCCCTGCCCCAAAGAAGAGTATGCGTCTTAGGTAATTTAAAATCGTAATCTAATGATTGGTCTAGAGAGTAACAGTGAGACACTCAAACATCTTATGATTAAGTTATCATGTGACACAAATAGCTTGTGATTAAGTTATCACGTGACAGAGTGACACAAACAGCTAACAATTAAGTTATCATGTGACAGAGTGACACAAATATCTTATGATTAGGTTATCATGTGACAGAGTGACACAAACATCTTATGATTAGGTTATCATGTGACAGAGTGACACAAACAGCTAATGATTAAGTTATCATGTGACAGAGTGACACAAACAGCTTATGATTAAGTTTTCATGTGACAGAGTGACACAAACAGCTCATGATTATATCATCACAAACTGTCGATACGGATGTCACTAAGTGTAAGTACCCCAAAACTCGGCCAGCCCCCCCCCCCGACTTTTTCCCAATCCCTTTAAGCTGAGACAATTCCCGACACATGACCGTTGTTATTGTCTCCCTTCTCTAAGCCGGACCAAAGTCTGCCTTCAAGTCTGCCATACTTACATCACGTCATGCTCTGACAGTCAGGTACCCAACGCCATAAAACAAGAGAGCGGGGCGGGGTGGAGTGGGGGTTCATATGGCAGGTCTATTTATAGATACCACAATGGTATAAAACCAACGCGGGCTTAAAATATATCAGCAGTTATTGTGAGCGTGTGGACAGGAATGGGTGGTTTGGTTGAACTTTCCTGGGTAGGACGAGAATGGGGACTTTAGTAGAAATGGTGAAAGTACTTCATTGTGTATGCAAGAACTATCATGAACTAAAGGCGAATGGGTAAATGTACTTTATGGTGTACGATGAGACTATGGGTACTGAAATAGAAGGGTGAAAGTACAATACTATATTTGTTAATGCTACCCAAGACCTAAAGTTGAAAGGGGGCCTCTAGGTTATTTTCTATTTAAATATAATATAGAACTGAAATAGCACGGAGAAAGGATTATATTGTACTAGATGTCCGCGGCGTAGCATACGCCGCAGATTTGCTCATTGATAGTGCAAAGAAAGTGGGGGTGGGGGGTGAGGGGTCAACAGACACAAACTAGATCACGATGAAATCAGAACAATGCGAATGAAACTCGGATGTGGGGATAACTGCGACGCATTGGTGATCTGGAAACTTTTGCATTGTAGTTAGCCACTTGCCACCCCGCACCACCATAGCTTGCAAATCATAAACTAATTGGCATAACCTGACAAAGGTCATTCGTCAAGCTTAATTCCACTCGTCTTGTGCTTGTTATGGTGATCGAAAAGAAATGGGGAAAGGAACGGGCACTAAGACAAACATTTTTTTAAAAATTGAAAAAGTCATGTCTTAGCTGGCGATTGAACCTGCGACCTACGATTGTTAGGCGAATGTTATAATCATAACACTACGAAATGCATGTTAGATTGTATTTCTGAAAGAACACAGTAATTGACTTCAATTCAACAAAATTTTGAATGTTTACTACTTTCTTTTTTTTTTTCAATCTAATTGGTCGGTGGGGTCAGAGGTCAGACAGCTTGCTACCTCGTGTCTGGCATGGTCGGACCACGATGAGAATTATATATATATATATA
>MUZC01000021.1:225902-236397 GCA_002072015.1 Radix auricularia
GGGATGAATGTCTTCAACTGGAGGAAATAATCGCTGCAACTCAGACAACTCATTAAGACATGACTTCACTCGAGCGTAGCAAGCGATGTCTTTTTTAAAAACCAGGAACCGTAATCTATGCTCATACCAGAAACATTGGATCTGGCGGCTACTCCGTAGTACATGCCAGAAATCCTCAGTTTTGCGTGCTTGTGTATGTGTTAATGTTGGCGTGTGTAGCTAAATTCGTGTGCTGTGATGGTGTGGGGGGGGGAGGGAAGGAGATATGAGACCGATGGAAGACGGGTCCTGAAACTTGATACAAAAGCTTTTTTTGTCCCTAATTCCACAGGAGCCAATCAGGTACAAGAGAAAACAATTCCTCCAAAAGATCAGATATGGTGTCTTGAATGCCGTATCACCCCCTCCCCCAAACTGCATGGCGTGTCGTTGATAAATTTACCCTCAGAAATAAAATGATGTCTTCAAAAATGTAGCTGCCCTTTGATTTAGTTAAAGATGGGGTGGGGGAGGGTGGAGGGGTGACACGGCGGGAAGATGTTTACAAAGTCGTTTAGGAAATCTGATCTGGACGGCGAGATGTGCTCAAAACTGGAGATGATCTCACACTGTGGCTACACACGTACCCCGGAAGTAATTCGACTTGGTTAATTAAAGCGGACACGGTGGCTAGGGCAATGGTACTGAAAGCCGTGGTTGGTGAACCGGACAATGGTACTGAAAGCCGTGGTTGGTGAACCGGACAAACGGTACCGAAAGCCGTGGTTGGTGAACCGGACAATGGTACTGAAAGCCGTGGTTGGTGAACCGGACAATGGTACTGAAAGCCGTGGTTGGCGAACCGGACAATGGTACTGACAGCCGTGTTTGGTGAACCGGACAATGGTACTGAAAGCCGTGGTTGGTGAACTGGACAATTGTACTGACAGCCGTGGTTGGTGAACCGGACAATGGTACTTAAAGCCGTGGTTGGTGAACCGGACAATGGTGCTGAAAGCCGTGGTTGGTAAACCGGACAATGGTACTGACAGCCGTGGTTGGTGAACCGGACAATTGTACTGAAATCCGTGGTTGGTGAACCGGACAATTTTACTGACAGCCGTGGTTGGTGAACCGGACAATGGTACTGAAAGCCGTGGTTGGTGAACCGGACAATGGTACTGAAAGCCGTGGTTGGTGAACCGGACAATGGTACTTAAAGCCGTGGTTGGTGAACTGGACAATGGTACTGAAAGCCGTGGTTGGTGAACTGGACAATGGTACTGACAGCCGTGGTTGGTGAACTGGACAATGGTACTTAAAGCCGTGCCTGGTGAACCGGACAATGGCACTGACAGCCGTGGTTGGTGAACTGGACAATGGTACTGACAGCCGTGGTTGGTGAACCGGACAATGGTACTGACAGCCATGGTTGGTGAACCGGACAAGGTCCATTGGCCCGCACTTCAGACCACCCCCACCATTACAACCCCATCCAGTCCAACACTCTTCAGTGGTATAATTTGAACTAGATACGACCTGCAGTGTATCATACGCCGCAAACTTGCTCATAGATAGTGCAAAGAACGGGGGGGGGCAGACACAAACAGCAACACGTTAAATGGAAACAACGTAACTGGATGTCCGGGGGGAGAGGGTTTCGCGGACGCATTATTACTCTCGAGACGTGGTGGTCGAGAGGTAGCGCTCTCGACTGTCATACCGATGGTCACGGGTTCGAATCCACACGAAGGTGAGGATTTGTTCTCGTGGCCTGAGGAGTCCCCGAGTCACCCAGCTCTGAATGGGTACCTAACTAGACAATAGTTAGGCGGCTGGGGTAATGCGTGGAACCCCTATAGCCGTGGCCTGTGACCGCTGCATCACTTGCCAACAGATCATCTCTCATGGTCTGTGGACGCAATTATCTTCTGCATAGAAGGAGCGTCTGTATATCTAAGATAAGATAAGATAGAGACATGGGCACTTCGGTTGTTGTAACCTTCCCTCGCCTACACCCTTCACTACCATTGCTTGCCAACCCTAATCTGTGACTGGAAGACCCTGGCGTGCGTCATTCGTCATGGACTTTTTCACTCGTCTTGTGCTTGTTCAGGTGAATTATACTTATTATAGAACAGGGACGTCGAAACTTTTTGCATGGCGGCCATATTCCTTGAAGTAAAGACATACGCGGGCAACAATCAAAATAAAATATAAAAATAACATAAGATGAGATGTTCTTATATCATAATTTTAATGTGAAGGCTGAACGTGAATACAGTAAATATGTGAGGTCAGGCTCAATGCCACTGGTTTGGTTACGTATGTTATTACATATGTGAGAGTCAGGCTCAATGCCACTGGTTTGGTTACGTATGTTATTACATATGTGAGAGTCAGGCTCAATGCCATTGGTTTGGTTACGTATGTTATTACATATGTGAGGTCAGGCTCAATGCCACTGGTTTGGTTACGTATGTTATTACATATGTGAGAGTCTCTTATTCTCGTCCCCTCACGGTTCTTGTTAAAATTCATTAATGAAAATGTACGTCACCAAAGTATGACGAGCCAATCAAGCTGAGCATTTTGTTGAAAAATGTACGAATCTCTTTGAATCTGTCTTTATCAAGCTGACTGTTAAAGTCAGTGCGAGAAAGCTGCTGTTCAGCAACACTCTGCTACTTAATTAGTCCTAGAAAGGTAAAGAACAACGTATGATTTTATTTTCAATAGTTTCAAAGTCCATAAAGTTTAAAGAGTCTTTAGGTGGTACAGATGCAGACGTCAAACTAAGGATTGGAGCAGCAAGAGCAGCCTTCCAGCAACTCAAGAATGTTTGGGTCTCCAACAACTGAGGCAGCAAGTTAAAAGTAAGAATTTTTAACGCTTGGGTGAAACCTGTGCTGCTATATGGAGCTGAGACATGACGGAGAACAATGATTGTAAACCTGACCAGAATCCAGTCCTTAATTAACAATTGTCTAAGAAGGATTCTCAGAATTCACTGGCCGGACAAAATCAACAACCGGGAACTGTGGCAGCGGACGAAACAGAAGCCCATTGAGGATGAAATTCTTCAAAAGCGGTGGAGGTGGATCGGTCATACACTAAGAAAACTTGCTTCTAATACAAAATTGCAAGCCCCAAAATGGAACCCACAAGGTAAAAAAAAACAAAAAAAAAAAAAAAAAACAACAACAACAAACAAAAACAAACAATGAAAACAACGTATTGCAAAACAGCTGTGAGTAAAAACAAGTGTGTTGTCCAAGTAATCATAGACTAGGATTACCTATATCCTGTTTAATAACTTCTTGTCAAACTAGCCTGATTGAAGTCGCACGTAACGTTAGCTTTTTTGATCTGTTCATATCTATTGCGTCGATAAAATTTAAATCTTAAATTTAAATTTAAGCATTTCACATTGTTTCTGCCTTTAGATATAAAAGTTAAGTACTTTCCCAAACAATGTCGTCAGTAACGTCACTAAAGGACCGCACCACATGACACCAACCCCATTGACGCCTCTGAATGCATTGAGAAACGCCACTGTCAACAACAAAGTTCTCTTTAATACCCAGACTGTAAAAGCTCAAATTTCTTTACTCTGTGTTATTTATTTTTTTAAACAGCAAGTTTTCATAATTTTGTTTAGCATAAATATAAAACCAACAGTACGTTTGTAAAGTCAATTGGGTTGAAATAAATCAATGAAGAATTAAAAAAAAAATTGTTGTGATATGGCTTACAATATATATATATATATATCTTAACACAACTGGTAAATGGGAATACCCAGGTGCTTTATTATTACATTTCTGCCATTTAATGACTAAGTCTGTGCTGCAGAAATGTCAGCCCTCCGTAAAGGAATGCTCCGTAGAGGTTCCAAAAAGTTTCTCCAAGTCACCAAGTCAACATTTTACAGTTGTATCATACTAAAAAATTTCATTTTATGTCGTCTAGCAAATGTCACTGACTGCAGTCTTGACTTATCTCTACAGACGCTTGTTATGTACAGAGGATTATTGCGTCACTGGACACTAATCCTGATCAGGGAACAGGTCACTGTCTTCACGGAAATTCGGACCCTCATCTTAGCCAGCCCAGTGTGCATGCCACTCGACCAACGTGCCCCCTAGCTTGAAATCGGGAAAACCCCTTAATTAAAAAAATGTAGTACAATACCAAAGTTAAAAAAATTAATGAACTTTCAATCTGATCTGTTGTAATTGTAAACACCCACGTCGTTTAAGGTTCTATTCTCTTGAAACACGCAACTCTTGGAGTAAACAGTAGGCGGAATTGTTTGTGTTTTCTATGAATCTTTAAATGCCTGAGATCACAATCTCCACGGCAGAAGAACGATTTAAAAAAAAATATATTTTAATTAAAAAAACAAAAACAACAACAACCAGCGCCGCCCGTCCGTAATAGCCAACTCTTATAAAGGTCCTTTTGTTCTCAACAGTTGCATGTAAATCTATGCTCTGATTCTATTGTCACGGCTGGAGTGTCGCCGTACGGTGCTAGGTGTGCACTACACACATCTGTGCACCACTAAACACTCGGACGCGGCGGTGCCCTTATAGATTTCAGTAACAAGAAGAATATTGTTTTCTGATGACCCTTGACCTTTCTGCACTTGTCCCCGGTGCTTTTTATACCTTCCAGATCTTGGAGTATTCGATTCCGTGAAACACGCCAAGAAAATATGAATCCTGTAACTTCATTCTTGTGTTTACTCTGAGCTTCAACATCTAGTTTGATTCAACATCTAGTTTGATTCAACATCTAGTTTGATTCAACATCTAGTTTGATTTAACATCTACTTTGATTCAAGATCTAGTTTGATTCAACATCTAGTTTGATTCAACATCTAGTTTGATTCAACATCTAGTTTGATTCAACATCTAGTTTGATGCAACATCTAGTTTGATTCCGAGCAGGTTTTCCGATAATGATTTTTTGGGTGGGTGGGAGTAAAGGTGGCTTTTCCCAATCACCTTCTAGTTCGCCTGGCTTAAACTGAGACTTTGAAATAGGGGTTGGAGGTTAGGCAAATAGACCCTAAACACTTTTAAGACGTTAGTTTTATTTTATCACACTCATTTGCACATTTCATTCTTTCTTTTCAAAGAATCATCTTTTTAAAAAATCGATTTATGTAATGAGTCTGGCATTTCAGGCGTGGAATGGGTCGCGGAGCAAAATAGTAAAATAGTGGAACCAACTCACTATTAACATTCAAGTCACAAAGCTAAAAAAAATTAAAAATTCTTAAATAATAAAAATATTTAAAAATAATATTTAAAAAATTAAAGACAATTAATCATTAATAAACAATATATATAAACAGTGGACGCAGTTATAAAATAGACGCATTTATTGTCTAAAACTCTGACATTTTCATTAGAAATTCATGAATGAAGGAGTTATTTTTTATTACCAGCATTGTCACATTTGTAAGCAGCGTGACATTGATTTTAAAAAATTAATATCGGCACTGAGATTTATAAATCGACGATTTATTTTCTGAAAATAGTTTTTTTAATTGATATTTCAATCAATATTTGGACAGTGGATCACTGTCATATGTGGATCACTGTCATATGTGGATCACTGTCATATGTGGATCACTGTCATATGTGGTGTAAATGTTACGCAAAGCGATTGTCAACCTCTGTCACACGGCGAGTTTAGTTAAGGTAACGAATATCGGATATTTCAACTCTGTCTCACTGTCAACTGTCGACATTCCTTCAAGGGACCCCAGCCCATTTTTAAACGACACCCCCGCCCCTCCCCGCTCAACCATTGCCCTGACTAAATGAAGGGTTGGGCAAGACAGAAGATTTACGGCAGTTCAGAAGAAGTCCCCGCTTTTAGGACAGGAGCAAAACAAGGCAAGAGGGGGCAAAATATAATCACCGCTCGAGTAAACACACATAAAGGGGAGTGAGGACATCCTGATTGTCACATTCTTGTGTCTGCTGGCCTGACTGCAAGCTTCACTGGTGATATACTCATTATATGTTGAAAGATTACTACGAGATTCACTATATTGTAAGGCTCACTTAGTGATCCTGTCACACCGTTCTTGTCCGTTAGTGTTAGCTTTCTACAGTGTTAACTATATGGAAGAAGTAGCTCTATGTAACGAGGTTCTCTGGTAATAAACTGACTTTGTATTTTGTTAAAAGGTTCTAGGGATAGAATCAATTACTTTGTGCTTCTTAGAAATGTTTAGAGGGCTTCTGTTCCCGTGATATGTTACTAGTCAAACTCTTATTTCATGACGTCGTTTCATTGAAGTTTCTACTTCAAACAAATTAAATATTCCAAAAATTGTTATTGAGTTATCGTAAATGTCTCCGAAAACATGTTAGATTTTTGTATTTGGTCTTTCATTAAGAGATAAATTTATACATGATACTTGTTTTAGAGAAAAAAACAATACAAGGCAGTTGACAAAGTCAATGTTGCTGCAGAAATCCAATAAATTTATACATGATACTTCTCTTGGAGAACAATTTAAAAAATACAAGGTAATTGACAAAGTCAATGTTGCTGCAGAAATCCAATAAATTTATTTGTATCTACGATGCCAGGTATTGAAAAAAAATTATTTTTTTTGTCACGAATATTTTTATGAACATTAAATTGAAATCGATTGAGAAACGGGGGAGATTTAAAAAAAAAAATTCACGTAATTTCGGCATCTGAAAGCTGCGACTTTTTTTTCACGTTTGTTTCAATAGACACCTAGATTGTAATTTAAAATGGGGGAAATTGATGATTCTTAAAATTGTTCTGCCTGTTTGAAATTCTTTACCCCCTTACAATACTTTCTCAGTTTTATGGGAAAACATTATGAATTGTTGTTAGCTTATCAAATAGTAGATCTAGAGCCTTTTAAAATTTTACTTTTTAAAATTTATTATTATTATTTTTTTTTAAAACAGTTAAGACCAGGTCTTGTTAGAATCAAGTACAGATATATTAATTATATTTTTTTAAAACTCAGATGAAAATAATTTTAGCCTCCGAAACTGCATAAAAATAACAATGAAAATTCTGAAAAATTAATTGAAAATTAAGTGCCATCAGAAAAATCTTCTGTACTTTCATTTGGGAGGAAAAATACACGTGACAGAGATTAACGGCACAGCAAAGTTGGATAACTCACAACAAAGGATGAAGCTGAAATTTCTCGCCGCTTGGATTATCGCCCTGATTACGCTTGCCGCGGATTGTTCAGGTCAGTACAAAGTAATACAGATATTCCACAGATTAAGTTCAAAGGTCACAGTCGTATGACGTAATACTTAAGCACATGCCGAAGGGAGGTAGGCAAAGCATGTACATCAAGTATAGAATATTGTCAAATAACGCAGAGTTCACGGAACTTACACGCAGATGTACCAACCAACTGGCTGTAATGTTCGGCAGTTGCTTTGATAATGGAATAATGGACTAGGTATTTACTTCAGTTTACAATAGATTTGATAGGGGTATAACGAACTGTATGATAACATGAGTAAATGATTTGTTTGGGGTATAAAAGACTGTGTACTAACACGAGTCCACATGAAGGAAACAATGAAGGTTATAGTTACAAAAATCTATTCGAGCAAATTAAACATTTTCCACAATAGTACCGAGGCTGACATAAACTTAAATAATTCTATTAAAATTTACTTTGATTCTTCTTCGATTTTATGAATTAAAAGAATGTCGACATTGTATCGACTGTTATTTTTGATTTTTAAAAGATAAGAATTGAAGATGTCGCTAAATTGAATCAAACTTTTACGAATTATTTGAAATTTTATCTTCATTTAATTCATCGTATTGAAAGCAAAGGGAAGATATGATGGTTGATTTTAAAAAAAAAACCGTAAAAAACAAGGTTTTGACTATAAATCCTTTATATACGACACATAACTAAAAGTATATGTTCATTTTAACAGGCATTGAAGGTCAATCCTAAAATCCAAAAATTTAGTTATGACTCATATAGGATAAGCAACTACTACCGTCTGCCTGCTAAATTACAGCTCGATTTGATCACGGGAAAAGGGTTATAAAAATACGTTTATCAAAGTGCGCAACGCGAGTCGGAGCAGCAATTAATTTACATTTACAGATCGGGAATATGTTTATTCAGATCAAACTGAATGATAATAAAAGACAGAAGCACTGCTGTTCTGTAACAATAAATCACACAGTACTTTGACTCTTCCGACTTCTATTCAGGTGGCTAGTTGTGATATACTGTTCAAAACATCGACTAGGAATCTTGGCTACATTATTTCTGACAACATGTCTATCAAAAACTTCATCAATCACATCTGTCGCTCTACCTATACTGCCATTCGTCAGATCAGTTCAATCCGTCATTACTTAACAGATAGTGCAACAAAAACTCTAGTCTGTGCTCTTGTTCTAGCTCGTATTGATTACTGCAATTCTCTTCTGTCAGGTGCGCCAAAACAATGCATTGAAAAACTACAGAGAGTTCAAAATTCAACTACCCGATTAGTTCTAAAGGCAAAAAAACCATGACCATGTTACTCCGCTACTTTACTCACTTCGTTGGCTACCCATACAAGTCCGAATTGATTACAAACTTGCCGTTCTGTGTCACAACTTCTTTTCTGACTCATGCCCTTCCTATCTTACTGAACTTTGTCGGTCTACTCACCAAGTCGTCAGCTACGCTCTTCTGCAGATACACGCATTCTCTGTGTTCCTAAGGCAAGAACTAAAACATTTGGCAAAAGATCATTCTCTTTTTGTGCAGCCAACAAACAAGGGAATTCTCTACCAATACACACCTGTAGTATTTCAACTGCTAAGTCCTTCAAGACGGCACTTCAGACAAATCTTTTCAAAATTTATTTTTAAAATTAATGAAACAACATTTCTTTTAATGATTAACGTATCTGATGTATAAAGTATTGTCATTTATGTAGTTAGTATGAAATGAATGTTTATTTAATTTATATACGTATTTTATCTCCATGTAAAGCGCCGTGAGCCCGGCTCCTAGCCTATAAATTATCATTTTATTATTATTATTTTTAAAAAGTATCGTCAATATAATAGGCACCGCTAAGCGCAACAGGACAGTATAAAAAAGGTCTTTCAATATAATTTGCACCGCGACACTCTTGCACAAAAATTAACATGTTACAATAGAAATAAATAGAGATAATCGAAGAATTCATTAATTTAATTACAGTACATTCAAGGGATCTGAAATTTTGATACACCATTTTTATTATCGGCACGAGTCTGCCTGCACAATTTCAGCTCGGGGAAGTGGGTTTAAAATCAATCCAAAGTTTTTTACGGCACTCAAGCAGACACCACGAGTTAATATAAAGGATTAAATAAAACACCATTTATACGCAAACTATCTTTCGTAACTTGCTATTTATTTGCATTATATCCTGCTTCATTCGCCAAGTGGTGCGGACTTCAATGAGGGAATTGGTCGGAAGAACACTATTTGGTTGGACAAGCACTTTTTGGTCGGCAAGGCATTGTTTGGTCGGAAAGACACTATTTGGTCGGCTAGGCGCTTTTTGGTTGGCAAGGCATTGTTTGGTCGGAAAGACACTATTTGGTCGGGTAGGCGCTTTTTGGTTGACAAGGCATTGTATTGTCGGAAAGACACTATTAGGTCGGCCAGGCGCTATTTGGTCGGCAAGCCGTTGTTTGGGAAGGATGTTGATCTATGTTCAAATTATTATTTGTCATTGAAAAGTAAAGAATTGTTCTTTTTGTCAAAGATTTAAAAACTAAAAGTAAAGAATTGTTCTTTTTGTTAAAGTGTTAAAAACTAAAAATAAGAAAAGAAACAAAATTAACATACGGTTTGTTTCTTTAACACAGTGCCCGGATTCCCACGCTTATCTATATACTTTTTTTTTATCTTGCTTATTATTAGATTTGTTCAATGTGGATAGTGTGTCGTTTTTCAATGTTTATCCAGACAGCCCATTACTTACCCGATTACCAGACGTAAAGAAAGAGACCCTGTGTGTGTTTATTGAGGTGAATGTTACAAGAGAAGTGTTGTCGTTCCCATGTCTATCTGCGCGTTACATTAGATATTTGTTCCGTTGTGTTTCTCAGTCAGAATCTGATAACTTATATATCGTTACTACTTTGCTCTTTTTTTCTTCTACTCATCTACTGTTTCTATGTATTTAAATGAAGTACTTGTAGGTTTAAAAAAAATTATTTAAAAAAAAATTCATTAAAAGTTAGTATAAAAAACAACAACTAAGATTTAAACAACACAACATTAGACATTCAAGATATAAACAAAACGCTAGGCATTAAAGATTTAAATAAAACGCTAGACATTCAAGATTTAAATTATAGGTTTAAACATTAGACCGTGTGTTGACCTAGATATGAACCAGTTTCAAGAAAAGGGGCGTCCATAAAGTATCTCACGCTATATTTGACCATTTTTACCCCCCCCCCCTGTCAC
>MUZC01000021.1:236427-257871 GCA_002072015.1 Radix auricularia
CTCGGGGACCCCCCCCCCCGGGGACCCCCCCACCACGTCACACTTTCGAACAAATTTTTTATTATTATTAACAAGAGAAATAAAATTTAATATAAAATACCGTGAAGTCACACAAGGCCGGACAACCCACTCCCCCCTGTCACAAACTGTCACACTTTCTTACACCCCCTCCCCACCTCTGGAGCGGGACGTACTTTACGGACGGCCCCCAAGAAAAGGTGGTAAAATATGTCAACATGTGTATTATAATAACATCCACCATATTCTATATCAATGTGTCGTCAGAGAATTTAAAATAAAATCTAGATATTTAATCTGTAACAATGTGTCATCAGAGAATTTAAAATAAAATCTAGATATTTAATCTGTAACAATGTGTCGTCAGAGAATTTAAAATAAAATCTAGATATATAGTCTGTAACAATGTGTCGTCAGAGAATTTGAAATAAAATCTAGATATATAGTCTGTAACAATGTGTCGTCAGAGAATTTAAAATAAAATGTAGATATATAATCTGTAACAATGTGTTGTCAGAGAAGAAGACGTCATTAAGATACACGGCTCAGCCAGTAATTGGGTCAGGAGACCAGGTGTCTTCACTCAGAAACGCACCTTTGTGATTGAGTCATTGTTAAAGTGCTTGAATGACACGCGATGACGTCATATAATTTGAACGGCGGACATCCGGATTCCGGGTAATTGTTGAAGAAACCGGAAAATGTTTAAATAGGTTTTACGTGGAATTTTTAAAAGATATGTATTGAAATTTGACTTGTTAGATATAAAATAGCTAGACTGCTAGATACTATATAATATAAAGATGTGAATGGCAAATAAATAATTGATGGCTAGGTAATTAATAAATGGCTAGGTTAATAATTCATGCTTAAAATGATTTAGGATTCTTTAAAAGAATAAAAAATAAAACAACAATTTATATTTCAGATTTTAGCAGTGAGGAAAATCTGAAATAATGAAATTCAGCTTTATATTTGTAACAAAGCAAATAAATAAAATCAATAAATCTGAATTATTATTTTTTGCCAATAAGCAACGCATAAGGTGTTGATTACACTGTACGGTTTTTGAGAATTTTTTTATTTAACAAAATAAGTAAAATTTAAAAAAACTAGAAAATTGATTTTAAAAAATCCAGAATTTGTTTGAATGCGGTTCGAATGAAAACAATGAGAGAAGGTTCTAGACCTGCCATCCTTTGCTGTGCCCCAACTGAACACTGCCTAATACAGAGGTTCTAAAATTGGAGTCCAGAACGAGTACAATAGATCAGAGGCGTCACTAAGGTTGGTGTCACCCGGTGCGGTAGGTGGTGGTGTCACCCCCTCACGACTTGACCCATAGATCTCTTCCGTGATGGTGTCACCCGGTGCGGTAGGTGGTGGTGTCACCCCCTCACGACTTGACCCATAGATCTCCTCCATGATGGTGTCACCCGGGGCGGTCAGCACCCCTCGTACCCTTGGTGACGTCACTGTTGGTGTAACTTAGTGAACAAAATGTGGGTGAGACTGCAATCAGGCTTAAAGATTAGTAGATGGATAGCATGTAAACAGGGTATGAGTGAGCCTGACATGACGTAACAAACAGGGTGTGATTGAGCCTGACAGGACGTAACAAACAGGGTGTGATTGAGCCTGACAGGACGTGACAAACAGGGTGTGATTGAGCCTGACAGGACGTAACAAACAGGGTGTGATTGAGCCTGACGGGACGTGACAAACAGGGTGTGATTGAGCCTGACAGGACGTAACAAACAGGGTACGAGTGAGCCTGACAGGACGTGACAAACAGGGTATGAGTAAGCCTGACAGGACGTAAAAGACAGGGTATGAGTGAGCCTGACAGGACGTAACAAACAGGGTGTGAGTGAGTCTGACAGGACGTAACAAACAGGGTATGAGTGAGCCTGACAGGACGTGACAAACAGGGTATGAGTTAGCCTGACAGGACGTAAAAGACAGGGTATGAGTGAGCCTGACAGGACGTAAAAGACAGGGTATGAGTTAGCCTGACAGGACGTAAAAGACAGGGTATGAGTGAGCCTGACAGGACGTAACAAACAGGGTATGAGTGAGCCTGACAGGACGTAACAAACAGGGTATGAGTGAGCCTTACAGGACGTAACAAACAGGGTATGAGTGAGCCTGACAGGACGTAACAAACAGGGTATGAGTGAGCCTGACAGGACGTAAAAGACAGGGTATGAGTGAGCCTGACATGACGTAACAAACAGGGTGTGAGTGAGCCTGACAGCGAACTTTTTCGGCAAAGAGACTTCTTCAACGAACAAAATAGTATACAACAAAAACAAAAATAAAGAAATTAAAAATACAAATAAATAAATAAAATAAAAACTTAGCTGCTGTGACAAAGAGAACAGTTGTAAGAAGAGAGTAGTATGATTTTATACAGGAAAGGAGAGAGTGGGTGTGGTAAATCATTTAGGTTGTCAGCGCAAACACAACATTCATCCCATGTGGTGCAAGGGTCCCATCCTCTTGGATTAGTATATTCTCTAGACTGACCCTGTCTACGGCCCTTCTCCCCTTGTCTACCTTGTATCACTCTACGGCCCTTCTCCCCTTGTCCACCTTGTGTCACTCTACGGCCCTTCTCCCCTTGTCCACCTTGTGTCACTCTACGGCCCTTCTCCCCTTGTCCACCTTGTGTCACTCTACGGCCCTTCTCCCCTTGTCCACCTTTTATCACTGAACTATTTTATTTCCTTTCCTCCTCTCACTTCTCATTTTGCCCCCCCCCCCTTTACTTCACCACTTCCCCTTCTATTAATAGAACTCTGAACCAAGTGACTGTCTTTAGTTTACTAGCACCTGAATTTATAATTCTCTCTCCTGTGTGGATGTTTTTTCCCCTTTTTCCCCAATTTGTTTAATTTTGGTTTGTTGGGACTGTTAACAGATATTTTTTTTACTTAAAGTTTTCGTGTCAAACGTATTTATTGAATTCCTTTAAATAAAATAAAAAATTTTAGGTGAACAAATTTTGTTCGTTTCTTTTTTTTTTTTCCCTGATATAAAATCGCACACGGTAAAATTGTAGATTTCGGTGTCACTCCTGATTGCGTCACCCGTACGCCCCACCCCACCGCACCGTCTAGTGACGTCACTACAATAGATCCATTTACATATTGTGTTCGAGGTACAGACAATCCGCAATCTGCGTTTGGCTTTCGTAAGGTCTATTTTTTTTTCATTGTAAGGCGGAGTAAAACATTGGGCGTGGTATGTAATGACGACATTAAAAAAATACGAGACCTAATAAGGCTAAAGGAATATAACGTTTAAATGTAAACATCCATTTTGTATGTATTTGTTTTACTTACCGGTATATAACAAAATCAAGTTTAGAAAAATAAATACAAAGTGTATAGTCTATATGTATATAAAATTCCACAATATGGGAATAACCCGAGACAGTGTTGTGTTTTTTGTGGTTTGCCGTCACTATCATAAACCCTTATTTCTTATACATGTAAATAAATTATTTTCTATCCAGCCTTATTGCATTCCCACCTCACTTATATACTATAACGTCGGTAGCTGTTATGGGTAACCAGCTGTTGCTTTTTTTTTTTTACACAACTCTGGAGTTAACCTGTTGATTTTTTTGGAGTGTGGAGTGGGGGGGGGGAATGATCGTGAAGTCCCCACGTGTTAGAAACATCAAGTTCATACTTGAGGACTCTTCACATCAATCTCGACCTGTGACCTTTGGGGACGCTCATTCTCTTCACATCAATCTCGACCTGTGACCTTTGTCATTCTCTTCACATCAATCTCGACCTGTGACCTTTGGGGACGCTCATTCTCTTCACATCAATCTCGACCTGTGACCTTTTTCATTCTCTTCACATCAATCTCGACCTGTGACCTTTGGGGACGCTCATTCTCTTCACATCAATCTCGACCTGTGACCTTTGGGGACGCTCATTCTCTTCACATCAATCTCGACCTCTGACCTTTGGCGTCATTTAGATTAACCTCCGTTCAAAGGTATCTTATCTTATCTGTTACAAACGCTCCTTCCATACAGAAGATTATTACGTCCTACGCAATATTACCCCCTTTCACTTCACTAAAAAAAGCGATAATCCATTTTAAAACGTTAAGGTTGTTCATTTCAGTAGAGCCAAATTATATTGTTTATTTATTATTTGGTGATATTGTGAAGCTCCTACGTTGCTCTTAGGTTAATTGTCTTCTAACTCTTTGACTCTATTTCTCTAATCTCCTCACACTTGGTTAATTATTCTTAAAACACTGAACTCCAAGTCAGAATGCACAACTAATTATATCTAATTCCTTAATTGATTTGACTACCTTATTCTACTAACTCTCGCTCCTAACTCTCTCTCCGTATTCTGTCCGTGTGTCCCCCCCCCCCCTACGTGTGTGACCCTTCGTCTGTCCATCATCTTACTTATACCTCTCAGGCTCCGCCCATTCCACTCTCACCGTCCGAAGGTAAACAATCAATCATGTTTGTACCTCCCTTAGATAAGACGGGTGTGGGGTGGTGTGATGTAATCTATCACTGGTCACTAGACCCCTACCCGAGTCTTCTGACTGACCATACATGTCACCTGGTCAGCTTTCGCCCGTCACATTTGCATCTCGTCACCTGGGCAAACCCGCCAGACTTGCCAGACATGGGCTTCTCAAGGGGAGCCAGCCAGACCCATCTCAAGGTCGCCCGGCCTAATTCCCGACAATATAAAAGTTTAATATTTTGTAAGAGCAATTTTACTGCAGTGGTGCATAGATCTAAACGGTGGAATACCTAGATGGGGTGGGGGGCGCTGCGAGAAGATTGTGGAGTAGGGCCTGACCCTGGACACAAAAATTCACGGTACAACATCACAGGTGAGACTGGACACAAGGTATTTAAACAATGATGGCGAACAATTCTCGTTTGTCCCGTTCAGAAATCGGGTCTGGAATGGGTTGCCTAAAGAAACTCGGAAAACCAACACGTTATCAACATGTAAAACTGTAATAAGAACGCAGGATTAGACAAAAAACTATAGATAAGCGTAGGACACAATACTCTTCAGTATAGAAGGAGCGTCTGTAACAGATGAGATAAGACAAGAGAGGGAGTAACAGCTAGGGACTGTTGGGGAGGGAGACCACGTGACACATATATGGTCAGCACTGAAATGCTCCAATGATTTGTAAATAGTCAAATGATTTTTTTTGTTCACTAAATAGTAAGTTATATTATATACAGAAGAGTCAATGATTAAGTTTATATTTCAGGGCAAAACACTACAATAACTTCTTCGAGTGACGGGTCAACTACACCAGTGTATCTTAGTGCAACAAACACAACAGACATGCAAGTATCTTCAAGTTACGTAGCAGAACTATCCAATCAAACTTCTTCCAGTAGCATGATACAGGCTACGATAATTTTATCTTCAGTAGATTCAATGCAAGCATCAATCGAAGAGACTTCAAGTCAACTAGATCAAACATCACTACAAACATCTTCAAGCCAACAAGATCAAACATCACTACAAACATCTTCAAGTGATACTCAACATTCAATGCAAGCATCAATCGAAGAGATTTCGAGCCAACTAGATCAAACATCACTCCAAACATCTTCAAGCCAACTAGATCAAACATCACTACAAACATCTTCAAGACAACTAGATCGAACATCATTACAAACATCTTCAAGCCAACTAGATCAAACATCACTACAAACATCTTCAAGCCAACTAGATCAAACATCACTACAAACATCTTTAAGCCAACTAGATCAAACATCACTACAAACATCTTCAAGCCAACAAGATCAAACATCACAACAAACATCGTCAAGTGATACTCAACATTCAATGCAAGCATCAATCGAAGAGATTTCGAGCCAACTAGATCAAACATCACTCCAAACATCTTCAAGCCAACTAGATCAAACATCACTACAAACATCTTCAAGCCAACTAGATCGAACATCATTACAAACATCTTCAAGCCAACTAGATCAAACATCACTACAAACATCTTCAAGCCAACTAGATCAAACATCACTAGAAACATCTTCAAGCCAACTAGATCAAACATCACTACAAACATCTTCAAGCCAACTAGATCAAACATCACTCCAAACATCTTCAAGCCAACTAGATCAAACATCATTACAAACATCTTCAAGTGACAATCAACAATCAATCACATTGACTTCCATTGATCTAGAACAACAAACAACGAAGACAATTTCAATAGATTCACTGCAACCATCTGTCCAAACTTCTTCAATAGATTCACTGCAACCAACTATCCAAACTTCTTCAATAGATTCAGTGCAACCATCGGTCCAAATCTCTTCAATAGATTCAGTGCAACAATCTGTCCAATCTTCTTCAATAGATTCACAGCAAATATCTATCCAAATCTCTTCAATAGATTCACAGCAGCCATCTATCTATGTCTCTCCAATAGATTCATTGCAAACATCTATCCATGTCTCTTCAATAGACTCACAGCAGCCATCTATCCAAACTTCTTCAATAGATTCAGTGCAACCATCTGTCCAAATTTCTTCAATAGATTCACAGCAGCCATCTATCCATGTCTCTCCAATAGATTCATTGCAACCATCTATCCATGTCTCTTCAATAGATTCACAGCAGCCATCTATCCAAACTTCTTCAATAGATTCAGTGCAACCATCTGTCCAAATTTCTTCAATAGATTCATTGCAACCATCAATCCAAATTTCTTCAATAGATTCATTGCAACCCTCTGTCGAAACCTTTTCAATAGATTCAGTGCAACAATCTATCCAAACTTCTTTAATACATTCAGTGCAACCATCTGTCCAAATATCTTTAATAGATTCAGTGCAACCATCCATTCAAATTTCTTCAATAGATTCAGTGCAACCATCTATCCAAACTTCCTCAATAGATTCAGTGCAACCATCTGTCCAAACGTCTTCAATAGATTCAGTGCAAACATCTATCCAAATCTCTTCAATAGATTCAGTGCAACAATCTATCCAAATCTCTTCAATAGATTCAGTGCAACCATCCATCCATGTATCTTTAATAGATTCACTGCAACCATCCATTCAAATCTCTTTAATAGATTCAGTGCAACCATCTATCCAAATTTCTTTAATAGATTCATTGCAACCATCTATCCAAACGTTTTCAATAGATTCAGTGCAACCATCTATCCAAATCTCTTCAATAGATTCGGTGCAACCGTCTATCCAAACTTTTTCAATAGATTCAGTGCAACCATCTATCCAAATCTCTTCAATAGATTCAGTGCAACCCTCTATACAAATCTCTTCAATAGATTCAGTGCAGCCATCTATCCAAATCTCTTCAATAGATTCACTACAACCATCTATCCAAACTTCTTCAATAGATTCAGTGCAACCATCTATCCAAATCTCTTCAATAGATTCAGTGCTACCATCTATCCAAATCTCTTCAATAGATTCACTGCAACCATCCATTCAAATCTCTTCAATAG
This sequence comes from Radix auricularia, assembly GCA_002072015.1. Taxonomy (NCBI): domain Eukaryota; kingdom Metazoa; phylum Mollusca; class Gastropoda; family Lymnaeidae; genus Radix; species Radix auricularia. Next base: position 243,964 of record MUZC01000021.1, read on the forward strand.
ATTCAGTGCAACCATCTGTCCAAACATCTTCATTAGATTCAGTGCAACCATCTATCCAAATCTCTTCAATAGATTCATTGCAACTCGAAACCTTTTCAATAGATTCAGTGCAACAATCTATCCAAACTTCTTTAATACATTCAGTGCAACCATCTGTCCAAATATCTTTAATAGATTCAATGCAACCATCCATTCAAATTTCTTCAATAGATTCAGTACAACCATCTATCCAAACTTCCTCAATAGATTCACTGCAACCATCCATTCAAATCTCTTTAATAGATTCAGTGCAACCATCTATCCAAATTTCTTCAATAGATTCATTGCAACCATCTGTCCAAACGTTTTCAATATATTCAGTGCAACCATCTATCCAAATCTCTTCAAAAGATTCGGTGCAATCGTCTATCCAAACTTCTTCAATAGATTCAGTGCAACCATCTATCCAAATCTCTTCAATAGATTCAGTGCAACCATCTATCCAAATGTCTTCAATAGATACTGTGCAACCATCTATCCAAATCTCTTCAATAGATTGGGTGCAACCATATCTCGAAACTTCTTCAATAGATTCAGTGCAACAATCTATCCAAATCTCTTCAATAGATTCAGTGCAACCATCTATCCAAATCTCTTCAATAGATTCACTGCAACCATCCATCCAAATCTCTTCAATAGATTCAGTGCAACCATCTGTCCAAACATTTTCAATAGATTCAGTTCAACCATCTATCCAAATCTCTTCAATAGATTCACTGCAACCATCAATCCAAATCTCTTCAAAAGATTCACTGCAACCATCAATCCATGTCTCATCAATAGATTCACTGCAACCATCCATCCAAATCTCTTTAATAGATTCAGTGCAACCATCTATCCATGTCTCTTTAATAGATTCACTGCAACCATCCATTCAAATCTCTTTAATTGATTCAGTGCAACCATCCATTCAAATCTCTTTAATAGATTCAGTGCAACCAACTATCCAAACATCTTCAATAGATTCACTACAACCATCTATCCAAATCTCTTCAATAGATTCAGTGAAACCATCTATTCAAATCTCTTCAATAGATTCGGTGCAACCATCTATCCAAACTTCTTCAATAGATTCAGTGCAACAATCTATCCAAATCTCTTCAATAGATTCAGTGCAACCATCTATCCAAATCTCTTCAATAGATTCACTGCAACCATCCATCCAAATCTCTTCAATAGATTCAGTGCAACCATCTGTCCAAACATTTTCAATAGATTCAGTTCAACCATCTATCCAAATCTCTTCAATAGATTCACTGCAACCATCCATCCAAACTTTTTCAATAAATTCAGTGCAACCATCTATCCAAATCTCTTCAATAGATTCAGTGCAACCATCTATCCAAATCTCTTCAATAGATTCACTACAACCGTCTATCCAAATCTCTTTAATAGATTCAGTGCAAACATCTATACAAATCTCTTCAATAGATTCAGTTCAACCATCTATCCAAATCTCTTCAAAAGATTCACTACAACCATCTATCCAAACTTCTTCAATAGATTCAGTGCAACCATCTGTCCAAACGTCTTCAATATATTCAGTGCAACCATCTGTCCAAATTTCTTCAATAGATTCAGTTCAACCATCTGTCCAAATTTCTTCAATAGATTCAGTGCAACCATCTGTCCAAACGTCTTCAATATATTCAGTGCAACCATCTATCCAAACTTCTTCAATAGATTCACTGCAACCATCTATCCATATCTCTTCAGTAGATTCACTGCAATCATCTATTCAAATCTCTTCAATAGATTTAAATCAAGTGTCTCTCCTTCCATCCACATCCACTGATACAATCCAACCTACAACATCAATTCAAGTGTCTCTCCTTCCATCCACATCCACTGACACAATCCAACCATCAACATCAATTCAAGTGTCTCTCCTTCCATCCACATCCACTGAGACAATCCAACCATCAACATCAATTCAAGTGTCTATCCTTCCATCAACATCCACTGATACAATCCAACCATCAACATCAATTCAAGTGTCTCTCCTTCCATCCACATCCACTGACACAATCCAACCATCAACATCAATTCAAGTGTCCTTCCATCCACATCCACTGACACAATCCAACCATCAACATCAATTCAAGTGTCTCTCTCCTCAAACGCACAAACGTTTACAATCCAACCATCATCTGGATTTGTTTACACAACTGACATGTCTCAGTCATTAACACCATCTTATCAAGACACAACAACGGCATTGGTTCCGGCTTCACTTGTCTCCGGTACAACATCGACCAGCACAACACAGACCAGCACCCTTGAACTTAGCAATTTATCTGTGAGTTCAACTTCAGACAGTAGTATCACGATTACCTTTCCTTCGACATCTGAACCAACCATAATAGCACCAACTTCTGCATCAACTATAGCAGCACCAACTTCTGAATCAACCACAGCAGCACCGACTTCTGAATCAACTACAGCAGCACCAACTTCTGCATCAACTACAGCAGCACCAACTTCTGCATCAACCACAGCAGCACCAACTTCTGCATCAACTACATCAGCACCAACGTCTGAATCAACTACGATTGCACCAACTTCTGCATCAACTACAGCAGCACCAACTTCTGCATCAACTACAGCAGCACCAACTTCTGAATCAACTACAGCAGCACCAACTTCTGCATCAACTACAGCAGCACCAACTTCTGAATCAACTACAGTAGCACCAACTTCTGCATCAACTACAGCAGCACCAACTTCTGAATCAACTACGATTGCACCAACTACAGCAGCACCAACTACAGCAGCACCAACTTCTGCATCAACTACAGCAGCACCAACTTCTGCATCAACTACAGCAGCACCAACTTCTGAATCAACTACGATTGCACCAACTACAGCAGCACCAACTTCTGCATCAACTACAGCAGCACCAACTTCTGCATCAACTACAGCAGCACCAACTTCTGCATCAACTACAGCAGCACCAACTTCTCAATCAACTACAGCAGCACCAACTTCTGAATCAACTACGATTGCACCAACTTCATCACCTAGCACGGCAGCACTAAATACAACATCTGCACCAACCACCACCACGTCGGCACCGACAACCACCACAACGACAACACCACCCGTAGTCAGGCGTGAGTTTGTTAAATATTAATTGTTTCTGTTTTGTTGACTTCCAATGACGCCATTCTCTCACTCCTAGAGTCATCATATGGACCATACCCCCCCCCCCTCCACATTCCCACCCTACCATCCCATCATTCCATGACGAGCAGATATTCTGGAACAACTCCCCGACTCCCGGATGTTGGTGCGCTTCTAAGAATATCAATCGTTACTTTCAAATAAATAAACTTATACAAGGAATAAAAATCCCTTCATGTCATTAATACCAAATAGTACATTGGGTATGAAAAGACCACACCTACTCCTTCTCCAACTCTTTAAAAAGAGAAAGAAAAAAAAAATAGAAGAAAAAAAAAACAATGGTCGTATCGGCCAAAAGCCTCCCTCAGCATCAGTTAACAAGCACTAAGGGACATCCATAAAGCTTGTTAGGGGAGGGGTGTAAGAAAGTGTGACAGTTTGTGACATGGGGACGCTGTGTCCGCTCAACGTGTGACGTCATGGTGTTTATATTAAATTTAATATTTTTTAAATATTTTTTTTCGAAAGTGCAACATTCTTTGGGGNAGGGGGGGGGGAGTTAAAAATAGTTTTTAAAAAATAGCGTGACGTACTTTGTGGACAGCTCCTAAGAAGTCCTTAAAAGAGACCTATACTGTAAACACATACACGCATAACTTCTTGTCTCCCTTGCCTGATTGCAGTCCAACCCCCCACTTTATCATTATAATTGCACCAATCTACATATTTCGTCTTGCTTCCAGCCTTGGCATTGTCAAACTCTTCAATCTCATTCAATTTCAACGCGTCACAATACAATCTCAGCAACACGGAAGGAGATGATTACAAAAGACTTGAAAACGAGGCTCGGAACTTGGTACGTCAAGCGTTGTATGAAACATTATGAAGACCACAGGGGAAGAAACGGCTAATAATGTGACATATTTTTTTTATTTTTTTTTAATTTTTTTATTTTTTTAGTTATCCCCTGTATCTGATTGTGGGTCTAAAATAGAATAGTTCTGAATGAGGTTTTATGAGAATATTATTTATATGAACCTTTTAATAATTAAAATCTATTTTGTTAATTTATAGAGAAAGCTGTACAATTTTTAACTTTAAAACTTGAATATCTCAAAACTACACATATGCTACATAGCTGTTTCTTCCATTGAGCTCTGAATATGCATAATGGAGGATTGTGTTTCAGTAGAGGGTTTGGGTAAGTGCCGGCGTTATTGGTTGGCGCTGGTCATGGATAGTGTTATAGGGCAAAGGTTATTGTTAGGGTGTGTGACTCGAAGTTAAAATCAATGTCTGAGTCATGGTAAGCGAAAAAAAAAAAATAATAACGGCTGCAGAAATTAACGCTTAATTTCTCGATTAATCGGTAATTTTTATCGAATAAAATTATTTTAATCGATTAAAAGCAAATAAAATTAGATATTGTGTTTAAAATTATTTTTTTTTCGATTTATAAATAAATAATTAATTTGCTTTTTTACGTACAAACTTGTCCATTTAAAAAAAAAAAAAAAGATTTTTAAGGTGTAAACTTTAAAATAAGCTGTTATTAGGAAAATTATATAAAAAATTAAACATTGTTTTAACTTAAATAGCAATAACAAAAATTTTAATTCATTGAAATTATATTGAACTACTTATATTTAAATGAAAAAATGTCACTTGCCTGTTTTTGTTACTTCCCTTGAAATTTTCTGTCTAATGACGTCATACATTTTATTTTCAGCTTTCATCAAAATTATCTATTAATTATTCGGTAATTTTTCAAAAGTTAACGGTTAAATTTAAATTAATCGATAACAGCCCTAAAAAATGTTTTTCTTGTCAAATAATTTCCTCCCTTATTTTTAATCATTAAAAAAGATCCTAATAGAAAGCGTATGAAGTTATTGTTCTTATTTTATGGGGATATTATCAGAGGCAGAATAACAACAATACTAATGATCATAATTTATTTTATTTGTAAAAATAACCTGTATTCAAAATAACATTCACCCAATCTTAACATGACATTTCACTTGATGCTATGATACAGTTGATGGAAAGATTCAGGAACATTCGAGGCCTGAGACACATCAGAATTAAACGTTTAAGGTAAGGTTGGGATATTAACTGAATTAGCTGTGCGCACGCCAACGGGTTTTCCCAGTCTTATGAGGAGACAGTTGTACTTTGGTGCGTTGGTAAACGGAATATTACGCCTGCTCCACACACATAAAATTGTTCTTTGAACCGCTTTATCTCAACCTCGACTAACTCCCCAACCCAAGTGAGTTGATGCAGTTTTTCAACGGTTAGGTCAACTCTTATATGCCTCAGTAACCTAATATGTCGATCACGAAAAATAAATTGCCAATCAACATTAGTCATCTCGATCACTGTGACCAATCGCAATCGCTTGTTTAAAAGACAATTTTGTTTAAAACCAAAAATATTAAACATTAAAAATAGAGCAAAAAAGAGATACATAAAGAAACCAGGTATAAGTGAGTGTGTGTGTGTGTGTGTGTGTGTGTGTGTGTGTGTGTGTGTGTGAGAGAGTGAGAGAGAGAGAGATTGATCGAATGAGAGATATGGAGAGAAATGGTGAAAGAGGGATAGAAAGAAAGAGTCAGAGTGATGGTGAGAGAGGGGGAGAGAAAGAGTGAGGGAGGGACAGAAAGAGAGAGTAGAGGAGAGAGAAGAAAGGAGAATGAAGGGTGAGAGAAAGAGTGAGAGAGAGGAGAGAAAGAGTGAGAGAGAGGTGAGAAAGACTGAGAGAGAGGAAGAGAAAGAGGGAGGGGAGAAAGAATGAGAGAGTAGGAGAGAAGGATTGAGAGAGAGAGAGGAGAAAGAGTGAAAGAAAGATTGAGGAAGAGAAAGAGTGAGAGAGAGGGAGAGAAAGACTGAGAGATAGGGGAGAAAGAGTGAGAGAGAGGGAGAGAAATGGTGAGAGAGAGGAACAGAAAGAGAGAGAGAGAGAGAGAGAGTGGGGGGGGGGAGAAAAACTGTAAACCTGAAAAAAATCTACCTGATGTGTTCCCCAGACAGGGAAGCCTCATCGTCGAGTTCGAATTGGAAGCAGACGGCACTGCACAGGAAGACGTCATTGCGCAGGTCAGCCAAGCACTCGCAGAACTCTCCAAACTGAAGAACGTCACGCTAGCCAATCAGACGGTGGACGTCACGGAAGTACGCGTCGCTGGACAAGTCTGTGAGCACTCGTAGTTAAATGTCAAGGTCGAATTAGTTTCAAATAAACACTGGGCTCAAACGTCCTGGGTGACAAGAGTAAATTAGTAATTATACATAAGGCAATTAATTCTAATTTAGAAATACAACACAAAGATAACTTAATACAACCCTCAGATAGACATATAGATTTAAAAAAACTTTCTTATTCCACATGCAAGAACAAACACATACAAGTTTTCTCTCATTCCGTCCGGTATTCGGGTGTGGAATGGGTTGCTTGAAGAAACCAGGAAAGCCAACACTTATCATCATTTAAAACTCTAGTAAGAATACAGGACTAAACACAAACCATAGAAATACGTAGGACGCAATAATCTTCTGCACAGAAGGAGCGTCTGTAACATATATGAGATAAGATAACATGTTGTGGAGTAAAGCAGTTCGGAAATGTTTAGCTATTCGTTCGGCTCACAAAAACTGGTTAACACGTGACAGCTTGCCCTGCTATACATACTGAGATTTTTTTTGCTTTCTTATTGTTCCCCAGTCGCAGCCAACAGCACAGCATGTCAGCAGAGGGCTCTGGTGGAGGCGTGTCCCAGAGAGCATACGTGCGTGGAAGTAGGAGGCAAGTCGGAATGTCTCTACAACTTTAGGTAAGTTGGTTGGAAGGGCGCATGGCGCATACACGCAGGGTCTCCACCTCGTTGTGCGCGGTGGGTCATGAAAAGACTTTAAAAAAATATATTTAAAGACAGAATTTTCAAGGGAGAAAAAAATAATACTTGAAGGGAAATAAGCAATTTACATTTCTCTTCATATTTTTTTAAAAAATCATGACATAATTTATTGTTATCTTTTTAAAAGATAACAATTATTTATCTATAGATCTAATAATGTTAAACTTTAAACGTTAGATACTCTCTGGTTTGAGAATTTCAATTCTCTTATTACTTATTAGCAGAAGTTATTAAGTTGTAATCGACGCTTGCTTTGAATCCCGCGGCAAACAAACTCGTAGCCTTAAGTATTAAAATATAATTGGTTTCCTGGTTACCTCATGTGTGTAACATTACATATTATAATATAATTAGTTTTTTTGGTTACCTCATGTGTGTAACATTAAATATTATAATATAATCAGTTTCCTGGTTACCTCATGTGTGTAACATTAATATTATAATATAATTAGTTTTTTTTGGTAACCTCATGTGTATTACATTAAATATTATAATGTAATTAGTTTTTTTTTTGGTTACCTAATGTGTGTAACATTAATTATTATATTATAATTAGTTGTGTTTTTTTTGTTACCTCGTGTGTGTAACATTAAATATTATTATATAATTAGTTGTGTTTTTTTGTTACCTAATGTGTGTAACATTAAATATTATAATATAATTTCCTGGTTACCTAATGTGTGTAACATTAAATATTATAATATAATTTCCTGGTTACCTAATATGTGTAACATTCTTTGAAAAAAAAAACACAGAGACAACCGTGCTGCTGACTTGATGTTAATTTTATTCACTTTTTTGTTCCGTACAGGGATGCCACCTCTGGCCAATACCCCGTGTCTCTGACCGTTGACTACCCAGCCCCGGCGTCGGTCAACTTCAGCTACGTAGATCAAAACTACCGGAACCTGGAGGAAATTATGTACATGGCGGTAAGGTTATGAATATCGAACTATTTAAGGAAAAGGGATAATAGAGAAAGGTCTAATGACTGTACTGTACTGACATGATTTTAAACAAGTTTATGAGACTAAGGAAAAGGGGAAAATAGAGAAAGATCTAATGACTGTACCGACATTGTTTTAAACAAGTTTATGAGACTAAGGAAAAGTGGATAATAGAGAAAGATCTAATGACTGTACCGACATTGTTTTAAACAAGTTTATGAGACTAAGGAAAAGGGGAAAATAGAGAAAGATCTAATGACTGTACTTACATGATTTTAAAAAAGTTTATGAGACTAAGGAAGGGGAAAAATAGATAAAGATCTAATGACTGTACTTACATGATTTTAAACAAGTTTATGAGACTAAGGAAGGGGAAAAATAGAGAAAGATCTAATGACTGTACTTACATGATTTTAAACAAGTTTATGAGACTAAGGAAAAGGGAAAATAGAGAAAGATGTAATGACTGTACTTACATGATTTTAAACATGTTTATGAGACTAAGGAAAAGGGAAAATAGAGAAAGATGTAATGAAGATAACTAGTATTTTAAAGAGTGCGCGTGCGTGTAGATTTTTAAAAATATACATTTCTCAAATTTTGGGAATAATTCTGTCGATCTTATTTCAATTGACAAATGAGTTGACATGTCTTCCTATCTTCCTTCCCCAGCTGAACACGACATTCACAAGACTGATACCTGGACTCAACGATATTCTGATCAAAGAAATGAAGTAAGGGGGGGGGGGCTCCACATTACATTTGTTTAGAGTTTAGAATGTTTTTAAAATTTGAATGTTCCATAAATATTTAGTTTGGTTGAAGCATACATGAAAGGAAATGGTATCAAATGAATTTATGTGTGTGCAAGTTTCAAATTCGATATTAAATTTAAATATATTTTTAAATAATTTATTTTAAGCTCATGTATTCTTTCTTGCCATAACAGCAGTATTACCATACATTTGACCCCTGCACTATATTATATTAATCATATCATACCATTAGCTCTAAGCTGTCCTGGAATCAAATCAGAAATGTATTTAAGTGTTTAATTATTTAAAAAAAAAAAAACGAAATCCCAGAAAGGTTCTATCACGTCTACTTTCTGATTTTTTATATTTATGTTTAAGTATTTCACGTCTTGACTTGTTTAATCCTTGTCTGAAATATCTGGAGTGCTAACAATAAATATCTGGAGTGCTAACAATAAATATCTGGAGTGCTAACAATAAATATCTGGAGTGCAAACAATAAATATCTGGAGTGCTAACAATAAATATCTGGAGTGCTAACAATAAATATCTGGAGTGCTAACAATAAATGTGCTAACAATAAATATCTGGAGTGCTAACAATAAATATCTGGAGTGATAACAATAAATATCTGGAGGTCTAACAATAAATATCTGGAGTGCTAACAATAAATATCTGGAGTGCTAACAATAAATATCTGGAGTGATAACAATAAATATCTGGAGTGCTAACAATAAATATCTGGAGTGATAACAATAAATATCTGGAGTGCTAACAATAAATGTGCTAACAATAAATATCTGGAGTGCTAACAATAAATGTGCTAACAATAAATATCTGGAGTGCTAACAATAAATATAAATGTGAAGAAAGTTTGTCATTTTCACCTGTAACGGTCAAGTGATTTTCGACGAACTTTTCTTCCTGAAACTGGAATGAACTCATTATAAATTTTAGGTGACGTATACATGATTCATTTTCATCGTTGCCTCTCTGCCCCCCCCCCTTTCCCACTCCTCACTACCCCGTTGGTCTGAGTGTTGTATTAAAATATTGTTATGTTGTATTTTCATATGAGAATTGTGTCTTGTGCTCAATACTGCATTGCTTTTTATTCTTATATCCTCCAGCTTTTCTAAATTTTCATCGATATGATCTATTTTGTTTTTGGTTCCCCCCCCCCCTTTCCAGAAGCGGAAGCGTCATTATTAAATTTACAATGGCGCTAAGCGAGAGAGACGGGGCTGCCTTTTCGAATGCTATGGCCAAAGCTTTGCGGACAGTTTTAGACGATGGGTTAAAGGTCAACGACACCATCTACAATGTAACGCGGATTGAATTAGATGGCAAGACAAGTGAGGATTACAAATACAAATGAGAATATTTCATTTTATGTTTAGAGTATCAAGTAAATGAAGATAAACTGCCCAGAAACACTGAAGGGCACGAGACTCTGATGTAGTGATTTCAAAATTCTTTGAGTTGATCTTACAAGTTTTTTTATTTATTTATTTATTTATTTTTTAAATTTTATTATTATTATTATTTTTTTATGTGTGGGTGGTGGGGTGTTGTTCCGGTGTTTCTTACTGCTGTCATGGCCTGGGAAATGAACTGTTCTATTCTTTCAGGCTGTAATATTTCTTTCTTTCACGTAATTCTCCCGATCCTTCAATATAATAAGTTGACACGTTGCTGTTTTATTTTATTTGTTAAAATGGTTTTAAGATAAAACAGAGACTTAAAATAGTTGTTTACGACCACACTTACCCTAATAATTTTTGTTTTGTTTACGCCTGATTGCCAGGGTTTCATGTATAAAATGTAAGTTGTCTCACGTCTGCCAATGAACACTCCCCTATCTCATGTCTGCCAATGAACTCTCCCCAGTTAATTCAAGCAGCAGTCTGTGTGACGTGTTCACCGCAATAAAATCCTGCCCTGATGGCTGTGAGGAAACCAATGGCAACGCTTCTTGCCGGTAAGGCCCCTTTGATTCCAGTTGTCATTTTAATTTTTAGTAGGGGATTAGATTTAGTGTTACCTGGGCATTTGATGAGGATAAGAGGGCATTTGATATATTTTATAGTTGTAGGGCATTAGATTATGGGTTGATGTGCATTTGATAGAGGTAGAAGACATTTGAATATGATTTTGAGGGCGTTTTATAGACGTAGTGGGCATTTAAGAGGGATAAGACCTAAGAGGGAATTCGTTAGACGCACTAGAGGATTTGATAGCATTTGATAGGTCATTTGATAGGGCATTTGATAGGACATTTGATAGGACTTTGATAAGGCATTTGATAGGACATTTGATTGACTTTGATAGGGCATTTGATAGGACATTTGATAGGACATTTGATAGGACTTTGATAGGGCATTTGATAGGACATTTGATAGGACTTTGATAGGGCATTTGATAGGACATTTGATATGACTTTGATAGGGCATTTGATAGGACATTTGATAGGACTTTGATAGGGCATTTGATAGGACATTTGAATCTGAGTAATTAAGTCATGGTACATTGTTTAAATCTTTTTCGCACGTCAAATATTTTATTTAAAAATGGCTCAAGATGTCGTTTGTTGATTTCACGTTTTTAGCGCATTTTCAAGATGTCGAATGCGCTATTGCACCCGTTTTGTCCGTCCGTCTGTCATCACCCTTGATCACAGCATCCATAAGTCCTAGACCCATGATATATATATGTTTTTTGTAGGTCCTTACCTGCCATTTGTGCATCAACACTCAGTTACTCGATCCGTTAAAAAAAACCCGTTAAAACTACCAAAAAACTTTGCGAATCGAGAGGTAACACTGGCGCAGGGAACGGCCGCCATTGCCGGAAGTCAAATACATCATTTTTCAAGCATTAAAGAGTGGTACGAAAGCGTGCAAAAGAATTAGTTTTTTTTTTGACGTCATTAGAATATGTGTAAAAGTTTAGAGAGTTTTACGTCATCATTTGTGATGACTTGTAGTTAGATTAAAGAGAAAATAATTTTTTTTAAAATGTAAAGAAATGACTTTTAAATTTAAAAAAATGTCAAGTATATTCATTACACTAGAAAATTCATAAAAATATGTCTAAAATCTAAACACAATTACTGATAACTACATAATGCTGATATATAACATAAGTACTGATACATAATACGAAAATGCGCTAACACGTCCTGAGTTCCAAAAGGGACCAGGCTTAACATGATTTTTAAAAATTTCTTCCCTTTTCATTAACAGATCAGATGACCACGGTGAGTAGTGAAGTAGGATAATCTTTGTATCATAATAAAGGGATAAAATCAAAGTCTAAATTAAACTGAAATAATTTTAATTTAAACATGGGCCAACATAATTTAATTCAATTTCTCCGTGTTATAAAAATTTAGTGAATGCAACTAATAAAAAAATCGTCTCCCTAATTTTTTTTCCTTAATATTATAATGATTGTTTTTTGTGAAATAGCTGTTGACTCTAAACTAATAATAAAACTAAAAGTTACATTGCTGTACACCGTACACTAACACATTCAGTATTACTATCATAAATGCTTGACAAGTCGCACTCTTACTCTTATTAAACTCTTTAATTAATACATCAAATATTTCTCTATATAGAAAAGCTGATCATTGGTCTAGCTGTGGGGATTCCCCTCTTTGTTTTGTTGTGCCTCGCTGTGGGAATTTCCGTTGGCATTTGGACAAGCCGAAGGAAGCGGCGCGGGAACTTCCTGACGTCAGAGGACGGGAATGAATCGTAAGTTCGGCCATGACATTGACATTGACTCCTCACATCTCTGTCAACACCGCGTTTTCTTTGCTACCTGTTGGCACATTTTACATGTCTTCCTCGTCAAAATATGCCACAACTCTTGGACACCCCGCCCCCCTCCCCCACATATCAAACATCTCTGACTTTGGGGCGGCCCATAAAAGACGTCACGCACTAAGTTTGGGAGGGGGGGAGTGTTGCGACCATTTGTGACGACGGGGATGAGGATATTTAAGAAATTTGGCGTTACATCAAAACTCACAACTTTAAACTAAAGCTCGCCTTAAAAATTTTATATTTTACAAATTAATTTAAGGACGTTTTTATATGGCTTCACAAGTGATACGATATTTAGTGCAAGTAAATATATACTTTAAAAAAAAAAGTTATTTGAAGCAAGCTCATTTTCAAATTTTAAAAAAAAATTATCGGAGGGGGGTGGGATTTTGTACATCATATGGGGGTTCCTCACTTTTTGGACGAGGGGGGAGGGGCGGATGAAAAATTGGCCGAAAACGCGTAACGTTATTTATGGACGGCCCCAATTTTTAAACGTTTCAACCATGAATGAAATTAATAATTTTAAACTCCCACCTTTCTTCACAACAGCAACTACCGTAAATACTCGGGTATAAGTCGATTAGATTATCACTTGGAAATTATTCATGATGTTGATATAATGTATAGAATGAGTATCTCTCCCCACTCCCTTATCGCCATATCATAAAATATTCTCTCCCCCCCCCCCCCACTTCCTTCTTTCAGTCACATTGGAGCTGTTTTTGCCGGGAACGTCATAGCCAAGCGGAGCAACTGGGAAACGAAAGATCTCTACGACGGTATGTCCCATGCCTCGTCGGGGTCAGGTGACCACAAGAAGGGGCGTGGCCCCCAGTTCAATGAGTCGCCCTGGTACAACGCGGCCAAAGAGAAAGGAGCGGCAGGTGAGTTGAAAGGAATGCAATCCACCGCTTACCTGGCACACGACCTCGCTTTCGGTGTCGATGTACAGGTCATATGACAGTAAGTCACATGACAGCAAGTCACATAATAGCAAGCCAAATGACAGCAAGCCAAATGACAGCAGGTCACATGACAGCAAGTCACATGACAGCAAGCCACATGACAGCAAGTCACCCATCCTACTCTCCATCCATCCAAACCATTCCTCTTCTTTCCTTCCATTCCTTTAGTTTCCACCCATCCCCCACCCATCCCTCACCCACCCATCCCATCACCCACCCATCACCCGCCCTCCCTCCATCCAAACCATTCCCCTTCTTTCCTTCCTTCCATCCCTTAATCCATACCTTTAGCTTCCACCCATCTCCCATCCTTCCTGCCTCCA
>MUZC01000021.1:257882-272907 GCA_002072015.1 Radix auricularia
CCCCCCCCACAAACCGTTGTCATAAGCTCAAAGTTAACATCAACATCGTCTGATTTATCTTTCAGAATCAGGTCGTAACTTCTCCTGGGACTTTTTGTACAAAACTTTGGAACCACTCGAAAAGGTGACTACATTTGTTCAGTACTTACATATGATGCCAAACTTTTAAGCGCGAATGACATTAAAGTGTGATGATCGAGAGTATACTATAGGTGACCTAGAGTCAGTCATTAGGAACTTAAAATCAAGTCAGAACTTGAGTATTCCTGACGGTAGATAAAGTAATAGCAGATTTCTTGTCCCCGTTTGTTGGTTGGTAAAAGTTTAATTGCTATAAAGTAAGCCGCAAACTTTTGACTCTGGTAGGGAATACTTAGTTCTCATGGCTTTAATGAATAATTGTTTATCATTTCTTTCCTCCAGGACTTTAAGATCCAGAGACCAAAATTAACAATGGTAAGAGATTCCCATTTTTTGTTCCCTTTATAATTAAATTAAAAAAAAAAACACAACATAAAATAAAATGTGGAACTCGGTTGTTGAGCTTTTAGAGATAAAACAGTGTGACAGTTCAAAAGATGGATGGTTTTTAGCTGAGTAGGCCAGGGCCCGAGATGGATGGTATTTAGCTGAGTAGGCCAGGGCCCAAGATGGATGGTATTTAGCTGAGTAGGCCAGGGCCCGAGATGGATGGTTTTTAGCTGAGTAGGCCAGGGCCCGAGATGGATGGTATTTAGCTGAGTAGGCCAGGGCCCAAGATGGATGGTATTTAGCTGAGTAGGCCAGGGCCGAGGATGGGAAATAGCTTGACCTGTCAGCCGGATTTAAAAAAAAAAATTCGGCTGGCTGACATAAATTTTTGGCGGATATCCAGACATTTTCGGCTGATTTTCACAATTTTCAGCTGATTACAAAATATTTGGCTGAAATTTGGCTGAAGCCTGGACAATAATGAAGTATTAAAATATCAGTAATAAAACTCTTTTATAATACTTCAGAAAAAGTTTTATTATTTTTAACAATAGAGAGAAAGATTTTTATATTCTGCCCTACTAAAAAAAACTGCATGAATGCATTCCACTCATTCAGTTTCTGTCACCCAAAACATGATAGGCCCTTAGAATATCAGTTTATAATTATCATGAATAAAACAAATGCGATCTATTTTATCAACTGTTTGGCTAATCCGGCGCACCCAATATTTTCCTGCGGATTTTGGCGGTCGAAAATGCGGCGGCGTATTCGGGGCGCGGCGTCGGCTAAGGGCCTAGAAGTAGCATCACAGATGATGAGTAAGCCCAGAGGCGTCCCTTGGGTTGGTGTCACCCGGGGTGGTAGCTCATGGCGTCACCCCTCTCACGACTTAACTCATGGAACTCCTCCGAGTTTTCCAGTGCCAAATAACGGACAATTTTGAACTTATATTTTGGTGTCACCCTGGGCGGCCCGTACCCCTAGCGACGCCACTGAGTAAGCCTCTAAATCATAAGCTTTTTTCATCCTTTCCATTACACAAAATCGTTTTTAATAGTATTTTACAGCATTGCTACATTGACTTTTTTTTTTCTCATTTCAGGGAGTCGCATCAGAAATCTAAGAGCAAATTTATTATGCAATAGATATTGTTGTTTCTGTTACCTCATGGATGTTGGACTTCCGTGTGTCACATGACTCTAATAATATCCCTAGTCTCTACGCCAACCTCTTTGGTGTGTTGATCGTTGGAAAGCCCAGATCTGATGACGTCAGCAGTGGTCAGGCCAATATTTCAGTTGAAAGTTTTCGGAGATTGTCGGAGACCTGGTCAAGACTTGATGTAGACACGCCGTAAATTGAAGTCAACTGATCGAGTATTTGTGGAAAGTGGGGCGAAGTGGGGGGGGGGGTAAAAAAAAGGGGGGGGGGTTTNGGGGGGTTTACGAGTTGATGTAAATAAAACAACTAATTTAAAAAGCCGATATTATTATTTTATGTTTTTCGCATTTTAAGACGTTAATTCTATCGACCTGTTAGCATCAACTGAAAGTGAATTATATTTTTCTCGCTTGAAATCCTTCTTATTTATAAATATAAAACATGTTTACTCTGTATTTGCATTCCGATGTTTTTTGTGACGTAGTTAAAAGTGTTCATCTTTTTTTGTTTTATTGTGTTAAATGGGGTTAGTTTAGGGGGAGGGGGTAATTATAGACCTTCAATTTAATATGTGCATTATTTAATATACATAAATACAAATACTTATATGCAGTAATTAGCTATGCTATTGTAACACGTATGTTACCTATATTTTGATGTGTGCAAACGCTGCCATATTCTCCCTACCCATACATATTTTATTCCCTTTGGTTCTTGAAACAATCAAAAATCGTATCAGTGCCTCTAACAAAAGTTTCGTATTTTTTCTGGGAATTATTAAAAATAAAATTAAAAAATTTACACACAAAAGTATGATTAGAGAGTTCTGTAACAAAATTAGTCTACGATCTCGAATGACTTCTCTGTAGTGGTAATGATCACTCTTTAAAACGTATAATTACTTTATCGATGAATAAATCAGAAACACCTCCGTTGTGTTATTTAAATAGCGTGATAAGAGCCGAGTATTTAGTTCAAAAGTTGGGTGTGTCTTTTTGTTTTTGTTTATTTAAACATTCTGTTGTAGTCATATTCTAATATTGGTCGCTAATATTGCTCTGGAGTAAATTGTCATTGAAGTTAAGCTATCGATGCGTGACTGTGATGTTTAGTGTGACTGTGATGTTTCATCGTGACTGGCGTTTTAGCGTGACTGTGATGCTTAGCGTGACTGTTATGTTTCATCGTGGCTGATGTTTTAGCGTGACTGTGATGCTTAGCGTGACTGTTATGTTTCATCGTGACTGATGTTTTAGCATGACTGTGATGCTTAGCGTGACTGTTATGTTTCATCGCGGCTGATGTTTTAGCGTGACTGTGATGTTTTAGCATTCTGTGACTTGTATATAAATTATTCACTAGCGGTTATAATCATGTTATTAAGTTAATGACTGAAATAATCTTGTCAGTTAAAACTTGGGGCTGGCTCCCATCATAAGTTTGTTATTTAATTTTATTGTTACCATGATTCTATATATTACTATTACAATGTACTATTATATTATTATAGTCTTTATATTCCAATGTGCCATAATTTATCTTTAACTAATCCTTGGTAAGAGATCATATTTATTGCCTCAGAATTTTATTTAAATTATATGAATGATATTGTGTTTGATTGTTTTACAATGTTCATGAGAAAATCAAAACAATTAAAATATTTTTGTTTATGTGACTATAATAAATTGAAGGCCAAAAATGTTACTGGTGAGTTGAAGTTACTTATTAATTATTAGTCATATATATGTATATGTGTGTGTGTGTGAGTGTGTATGTGTGAGTGTGTGTGTATGTATGTGTGTGTATGTGTGTGTATGTGTGTGTTTGTGTGTGTGTGTGAGTGATATTTTATGTGTACTCTGTTGTGATTTTAAAAAAAAACAAAAAAAAAAAACAAAACAAAAACGTCTGGATCCATCTCGAAGTCGAACAAATAAAATTATAAAAGAAAGAAAACCAATAAACAAATATTTTTAAAATACCTTTTTCCAATGAACAAGTTGATGTGCACAACACTGGTTCTAATGTGGAACATAAGTGCTTTAACGAAGCCCCGAGAATCACTAGCTACTCAACCTTTTATTGCCAGAGTAGTCACATGTCCATACTCTCCAACTCTTGTTATCCCATAACCTCTTTAATCCTAGTGTTCGCCAACTCACACAAGCCCCTCTCATTTATCTTTCCTTGAAGTACACTATGTTATTACTATATCCCCCGTCCATCGCCTGCAGCAGTAACGGTAACTCGGCGTGTCCACTCATTCAAGTGACCGTGAACAAAACTCTAACACTACAAACAATCAGTGGCGTCGCGAGGGGGGTGCGGAGGGGGCGGGCCGCCCCGGGTGACACCATCAGGGGGGTGACACCAGACAGTAAAATTCTATATATTCCCGTTATTTGGCACTGGAAAACTCGGAAGAGTTCTATGGGTTAAATCATGACGGGGTGACACCATGAGCTACCGCCCCGGGTGACACCATGAGCTACCGCCCCGGGTGACACCAACCCTAGTGACGCCTCTGCAAACAATAACAGTCATTCTCACGCTCTTGGCAGTCGATACCCGTAACAAGACTGACCATTTTTTTCAACTTAAAGGCCTATGGAGCAGTCGAGTACAAACAGTTAGTAAAACACATGATCCCATGTTTTTGGCGTGTGATGAACCAAAGAGATACTTCTACTACTACTTTGATGATAATTGATGCAACACAGTACCCCAGGAAGCATCTGGGGCCAGAGCGCTTTACATAAAAATAGTAACACACATAATTATCAATGTCTTCAATGTAAAACATTCATATCCTAAAAATAACACATAATGACATCATGGTGCGCATAAGCTACTTTTATCATTTAAAGAAATGTTTGATTTTTTAATTAATTAATTTTGAAAATAATATTTGAAAAATTAGTTTTTAGTGCAGGCTTACGTGGCATATTGAAATTCCTACCGACAAGACCCTCCCTCCCCAAATTCCAACTCAGAAAACAAAGACTGATTAGAAGATATAAACAAAGAAATATGCATGAACAAATGAAATATTCATCCGCCGAACGGAAAATAGACACCAAGATCTTGTGCTGGCAGTGACGCACAATTTTTTGTGTGATGAAAAAGGATTTTGTTAATTATTGTTATAATGCGTCATTATTATTTTACATACTTTCTCGACCCGGAAAAGCGGGTGGGGGTTAATTCGGGAAATTCTGCGTGTGGGGAGTTGACCTCAATTTGATATGAACGTGTGCACAAATTAGTTCTGAGCCTATGCAGAAAAAAAAAAAAAGATCGGAGAGAAGAATGGTTTTAAATGAAGCACACATTTGGGACACAATATATTTTTCACACGCTCGCAGATGTTAAACACTTGTGGACACTATTTAGATTTCACTACACAACTGCACGTAAATAAGTGGCAACTCGGCACAAGTGCTATAAACAACGGCTGATGCGCTTTTCCGTTCATATAATTATACACCTAAATACGGTGGTCGAGTAGCAAGCGCGATCGAATGCCGTATCGATGGTCACGAATTCGAATCCATGCGAAGGCATGGATTTGTTCCTGTGGCCTAAGGAGTCCCTGAGTCACCCAGCTCCGAATGGGTACCTAATTAACAATAGTTAGGCGGCTGGGTAATGCGTGGAACCATCATAGCCGTGGCCTGTGACCGCTGCATCACTTGCCAACAGATCATCTGTCATGGTCTGTGGACGCAATTATCTTCTGCATAGAAGGAGCGCCTGTCTTATCTAAGATAAGATAAATTGGAAATCAGAAATCGGTCGTATTTGAGGTGCAAGATAAGGATAACTCTGACGTGTGTAAAATATAAAATGTAATCTTAGGTAAGGGGCGGTCACTTTAGAGTAAGGGGCGGTCACTTTAGAGTAAGGGGCGGTCACTTTAGAGTAAGGGGCGGTCACTTTAGAGTAAGGGGCGGTCACTCTAGGCTAAGAGAAAATCGTCGAAAATTACAGATCACGAAAGTGTTTGTGATTAACGACGGCATCAGGTTTGGTGAACATGGAGGTGAGGTATAGACGTCACGAAACGTTAATTTGATGCCATTCAATGGAGCATGGAGTTTAAATTATTTTTTTAAAACACGCATTTATTTAGCTTGAAATTATGTGTGTGTTAACGTCATTAACGTCAAATCTTGCAACGTCATTTTGACTATTAACGCATCTCGCATTCCTCGATTGATCTGAAACTTTTAACAGATTCTCCCTTGACAAAAGAATTAAAATATATCAAATTTTAAAAAATTAAATTTTCATATTCAGCTGTCACGTGATTTGCTTTTTAATCCAAGCATATTGGTTGTCGAGATAAATATCCTGCATGTTTTCAGGATTGTTCAATGAAATTTCATCTCCCTGAAGATTAGTCCTGCACGTAATATTTTCTTGTGTACTCTCAATCGTAGTGCTTATAGACACAGTGTGAATGATTGATGCAGAGTTGTATGTTGACAGAGAATGACACATAAATTTTATAAATCCTCATGGTCTTTCGTAACTAGGCCTACTACCCATAGCATTGAGTTTCCTTTCTTGATGCACACCTTTTATTTTTGCTTACATGAAAAAATTGAAAGGTTTTCGTAATGTGTGCGAATAGTTTAATTTGTCAGTTTCAGTGCATTATAATAAAAGTGGTTTGAAAAAATATATTTTCACCCATTTTCTATTAATGCAAAAACCTGAAATTACTTATCACTGTAAATATGTGATGAGTTTTTATCACTGTAACTATGTAATGAGTTTTTATTACTTTTACTGTTGGGTGAGTTTTTTTATCACTTGAACTATGAGGCGAGTTTTTATCACTTTAACTTGAGGTGAGTTTTTATCACTTTAACTATTATTTTAGTTTTTATCACTGCAACTATGATGTGAGTTTTTATCCCTTAAACTCTAATATGAGTTTTTATCACTTTAACTATGAGGTGAGTTTTTATCACTCTAACTATGATGTGAGTTTTTATCACTTTAACTATGAGGTGAGTTTTTATCACTTTAACTATGAGGTGAGTTTTTATCACTTTAACTATGAGGTGAGTTTTTATCACTCTAACTATGATGTGAGTTTTTATCACTTTAACTATGAGAAGGGTTTTAAAAAGTTTTATTTAGGACCGAACTCCCTCCACTAAATTATTTTATTAAGTACATTTTTACCAACAAAACATTAGAACATATACTTAGACAAAAAATTAAAACTATGATTGAACATTTACAAGAGAATAATTGAAATTTAAGAAAAATGTATGATGTTCATGTTATTTGTTTCTATCAGAAGCGTTTTAAATATAAACAAATATTTTGTCACTTAAAAATTCACAAAACTTAAATTTTTTTTTTTATCCCATGTGAATGCTTATAGATCTATTATATTTAAAAAATTAGTAGAAGTTGTTTGTTGTATCATGACGTCGCTAGTTTTATTAATATTTATGGATACAGTGTATCTTTGATGTAAAATATAATTTCTGTGAGCAATAAAAAAAAATAATTTGTATCAAATGTATTGTTGAAATATGTGACAATTGTAACTGTAAACTCAGATAACCGAGATCCACTAAATTACTTATCATAAAATGTTCCACCTTATAAATGAGAAAAGTTGAAACAGCTTAAGCCATGATAAAATCAGGCATGGTTTCAAGATGCTGCCTGTTGGCCATAGATAAATAATTTGGAGTGATAAAATAAATTTAGTCTTTAACAGCACTAAGTCAGTCTTTTAAAAAAAAAATATATCTTTTTGAGCAAGAAAAGCTCATAAGCAGTCCCACCAATCACAAGTTTAATTAACAGTTCTTCACTGTACCCTCTTAGTTTCGTGTGCAAAGTAAAAAAACAACTCGTGTGCAAAGTTGAACAAAATCCATTTTCTGTACAATATTTTAAAAAATTTGCTGCGCTGTAATTTTGAACTACTGTGCAGGAACATTGTAGCTTTGTAAGCAAGCTTCAAGGCTATTATTTCCTCATTCCCCTACCCAAGTTTTTTGTTGTTGCCAGTATAGATACTTGGAAAAAATCTATCATTAAAAAATTTCTTAAGTTTTACTGTTTTAATTTCTGGTTTGATCATATATATATATGAAATGTACGTTGAGAAAAAAAAGCCCAAGTGTGAACTCTTTTTAAACACTATGAACTCATAAGTTACATATTAAATACCAGTAATTCAAATTGAAACAAAAAACTTATTTTTTTTAATATATATATTTTAATTGAATAAGCCAATTCTCTGGGATATAAAACATATTTATTCAGATATCAAGACTTTAAGAATAATAAATATTAACAATGTTAAGTTTAAGTAAAAACATTTAAAAATCATACAACTGCTGTCTTCCAGAAACTTTAGGTCTGAACACCTGATAAGAACACTTTTCTTTTTTTTACATCAACAATAATTTGTTTAATGGACCACACTAAAAAAATTATTAACAGCAACAAAAAAAAGGGCCCTTAAATGATAGGCTAAATCAGATAGGATCTTACAGACAGTAAATATATAATTAAGTATAATTAAAATAAAGTGTACAAAAATTACAAATATTTGACACAAAATAGTATTATACATCAAATATTTCCAAAAGGATTTAAAAAATGATCTTGTCTATTATCATCAAAATATCACGATTAATTTTATGAAAACTTTTGAATAAATAAAAGGTATATTTAAAAAAAAAAATTTAAGGATTTATTTTACTATTCAAGGTAACTGATATTTAAAAATAAATAAATACATAAAATAAAATAAAGCAAATGTTAGTTTACTGTAGTCAGGACTATCTCTTTGTCTTCTTTGTTCAACATTTTGACTAAGACAACATCATGATATTAAGCAAATGTTTAAAAGAACTTTGTTCATGGTTGAAACTTGATGCTGAACTCTCCTATGACAAGTCATAAAAACATCTCTATATATGAGATGTGTAACCCTGAAATTAGAAGAAATCAACTTTAAGTCTTTTGAATATTATTATAAATATTATTATACTATACATATTATTTTAAAAATTAATAATTTCAAGAGTTTTCCATGTCACATGCATTATGAAAAATAATCTGACCCCCTCAAATAAGAATGTGGGAGGACATATCTGTATATTTCTTTTGTTTGGCCAGCTATGGTTGAAAAGATGTAATAATAATAATAATAATAAAATGATAATGTATATAGCGCTGTATCCCAGCTAGGATGTTTAGGCAATGATAATATATTTCTTTGTAGCCCAATACTATACGATTAAAAAACCTCTATCCGTGAAACTGAACAGCGTCTCCTGTTTGAGTCATTGGGCAGCTCTATTATGCATGACTCCACAGTGGGAATCAAGTTAAAAATGTTACACTAAAAAAAAAAAGATTAAAAAATTATAAAAATCTGTATAGAAACAAGCAATAAAAACTCGAGTGAGTATTTAAACACAATTTCCAACAGAGAATTTCTGATTTTTTTTATTCAAGGGAAATCATTCTACATTACATTAAAAGTCATTTCAAATCAATAATTCTCAATCTGAACAAAACAATTGCTATCTACAAATTGCTGCTAAAATTTTGGAGTTGAACAAAAATAGATTTTTCAAAAATTCCTTCTCCAACATTGTTCTAAGTATTATTTGCTATCATTTTCTGTTTGTTTAACCCAATAGATGTTGGTCAGAAATTGACAAAATACTGATATTTTTTGTTAAAAAAAATTATTTTCCAGGAAATCCAGTAAAACTTTTTGGTAATTTTTTGGCAGTTGATCCTAGGGACCTCCTTAACATATTTAATTTGCAAAAGACCCGAACCCTCTATCTGATATGGTTCAGGGGGAGTTGCAGGATCAAGCTCGAACAGACATTTCAAATATATAAACGCAATTTTTTCCCATGGGAAATTAAGTTAAAAACTCACTCACTTAAAATTGTTTCAAGAAAAAAAGATCATTATTTAAATTTGTATCAACTTACAATGGATATTTTAGGTCTCTGAATCTTGAACTCCTGTAAATAGACACAAAGATAGCGGATGAGTTACAGAATTGATGTCTTTTTATGTCAGCTTGGCGTATGCCAAGTTACAGAATTGATGTCTTTTTATGTCAGCTTGGTGTATGCCAAGTTACAGAATGGATGTCTTTTTATGTCAGCTTGGTGTATGCCAAGTTACAGAATGGATGTCTTTTTATGTCAGCTTGGTCAGTGCCAAGTTACAGAATGGATGTCTTTTTATGTCAGCTTGGTCAGTGCCAAGTTACAGAATTGATGTCTTTTTATGTCAGCATGGTCCGTGCCAAGTTACAGAATTGATGTCTTTTGATGTCAGCTTGGTCCGTGCCAAGTTACAGAATTGATGTCTTTTTATGTCAGCATGGTCCGTGCCAAGTTACAGAATTGATGTCTTTTTATGTCAGCTTGGTCCGTGCTAAGTTTTAAAGGTAAGCTTACTGTCAGTAATGGAGAAATGTGTGTCACTCAAAATTCAGGATGTTACAACTAAATACAGATTGCTTTGTTGTTTTTTAAATTTAAAAAAGTGGGGACCAAGTGACTTTATGAAATTTTCTTCCATTGTCCAAGAGGTTCTATTAATATGCTACATAGTTAATGGGAGGCAGTAATGTATGAGGCAAGTTAGCGCTTTAAAATTATATTGCTGCCTTTCTAAAGTTCATCAAAGGGATGGTAAGAATAAAAAAAAAAAGGTAGGCAGATGGGCCAAGTAACATGGATTTTTGTAACTGAGAATCATAATAGTTGGCCAAATTTATGAATAAGATATAATAAAAATTTATAAGTTATGCTTAACATTCCTGTCTTACAAATTGACCTTACCTCTCCTTCAGGGTCCAAAACTTTATACAAGAAATCCCAAGAGAAATTTCCTTGTTCTTGCCCTTTGTATTTTGAAAAATGGTAAAAAAAAAAAAGAAAATCAATTAGAATTTGAAAAAAAAAAAGTTAACACAGATGTACATATAAAACATGGCAGTTACAAAAAGCCATGAACAAAAAACCCAACCTAAATGAGATAAAAATATAATTTTAAAAGGCAACAAAAGACTGCCAGTTGTACACAGGCCATGGTTAAGGCATTAACAGCATGGTGCATTAAAATATTCTGTAAGTTTTAAAAATGGTTTGTCTAAACACAAAATGACTTCCAAAATTAATATTCAGAACAGGCTTAATTTGTCAAAGTCAAATGTACTGAAAGACTAATAATTTCCAAACAATATTTCCTCCCAAGAATATGTATATAATTTGGTCCTGTATTAGATATTTTTTCAGATTATACATTCAATATGTAATAATAAATTAAATAACAAAACAATCAATGCTGGAATAGTTGTTCTTTAAATTAATTAAAAGCCAGAGATAGAGCTAAATAAAGCATCAATGTAGCTGTTGTATTTTTCAAAAAATTACTGTGCTAACCAAGGCCAACAATGTTTGCAATCAAGCATTTAGCTAACGTCAAAATCTTTTGAAAATTTGGGTATTGTATTAATCTGAAATCTGTGATCCTATTTGTCTCCCCTGACACTTCAGTAGCCCAGCAAGTTTCAGCTGAGTCATTTATTGTATCTAAAGACTTGCCAAGTCATTTATTGTATCTAAAGACTTGCCAAGTCAAAGTCATTTATTGTATCTAAAGACTTGCCAAGTCATTTATTGTATCTAAAGATTTGCCAAGTCCAAGTCATTTATTGTATCTAAAGACTTGCCAAGTCCAAGTCATTTATTGTCTCTAAAGACTTGCCAAGTCCAAGTCATTTATTGTATCTAAAGATTTGCCAAGTCCAAGTCATTTATTGTATCTAAAGACTTGCCAAGTCATTTATTGTATCTAAAGACTTGCCAAGTCATTTATTGTATCTAAAGACTTGCCAAGTCCAAGTCATTTATTGTGAGTTACACACCTTCTTTCCTCCTTTCTTGTCTTGAGTCAAACCAGGAGGAGTCCCTGTATGTGTCGCCAAATGGCTTGAAGCCTCCCTTTGATGTCGAGGGTTGGTTTACATCGTCTGGTTTGTCTGTGGTGCTCCATGTCCCACGTTTGGCTAAAGCTTTGGCAAAGACGCCGTGAAACTGGCTGAGAAATTTGTAAGAAAGAAAGGGTAATGAATCCAAAGGCTTCTCTTACTATTTAGACTTCCTAAACACAGTTTTTCAGAAATACAAATATCTGTTTTGTCTTTGGCAATGTAAATTTGATTTTGTGGGCATCAGGCTCTAAACTTAGAAACCTACTGCTGCTAGTAATGTGGGGATGATTGTATGTGATGTGACTTAGTGCTGCTAGTAATGTGGGGATGACTGTATGTGATGTGACTTATTGCTGTTAGTAATGTGGGGATGACTGTATGTGATGTGACTTAAGTAAGATGACTTTTTTGAATAATTTGTTAGGAGTTGCACACTGCAAGGGTCGGAACTAGTAGGTTTCGACACGGTCTTGTTTTGTGACTTGAGATCGGCGCTCGAAGTCCTGCTATCTGAGAAACGTAGCACCCACCTAGTCGATGCCATCTTGGAGGACGTGGGCAGACTCGAGAGACTTGGTGGCAGGGTCACAGTGCAATGTGAATGTAGAAGGCAATGAAATAGCAGACTCGCTGGCAAAAGCTGGAGCAGCCCAACCCCAACCAGATGTTCCAGTCACATATCTTGGGGCAAAGACGTGGCTAATGGACCACTTCAGGGAAAAGTGGTACCAGGAGTGGGAAGATGGAGCTACAGCCAGAGGGGTGTTCGCTAGCATGCCCAGGCCTAGCAGATCAGACCAGTGGTGGGGTCTAAAACGAAGGGAACAAAGTTTGGTGACCCAAATGCGCACCGAGCATTGCCCAACCAAATCTTATTTTAACAGGCTTGACCACAACATGGACCCCAATTGCCGCCATTGCAGCCAAGCCTCTGAGACGATCACACACTTGTTGACGTCATGTCCCGCGCTTGACATAGCCGGGGAGGTTAGGGGGGCAGGGGAGTCCTACGTTCAGACAATGTTGTATGGCACTGCCCAACAGATGGAGCAGATTGCCCAAGTAATAGCCAATGCCTTAAGAGAGTAGATCTCAGGCCCAAAGAATATGTGTTTAGTTTAGTTAGGAGTTGGTCAGCAGTTGCAATGAAAACAATTTCTTTGACATCAAGTGGCAGACTGGCCGATTCATTACAAGCTATAGACATGCATGACTAAATAAACAAGGAAGAAACAAGCAAGGAAAAAAAAACAATACACGGGGGGAGGAAAACCTAAAGAAAGGACTATGTAATAAAAGTTGATTTTATGTTTCCATACCTGTGGATAATTGTATACAACTCCAACAAATAATACTTTAATGTAGTAAATAATTATTGCCAAACAAAGTTGCTCATCAGTAATATACACATTTAGGAGCAGATTTTTGACAGAGGAGCTGGGCATTGGAGGAAAGCATTGTATAAGTCAATGATTGAAACAACTTTCAGTACAAAACAAACCTTTCATCATCATCTGAATGCAGTGACCGCTTCACCCATTTCTTGTTTCGGCCTCTTTGCCATCGGATAGTTAAAACAACCACAGCCGCCGTAAGGAGGACAAACAGCGGGATGCCCACTGCCAGGCCAATTATGAGGTCTGTGTCATCTGAAAAACATGATTTATAATAAGGGGAAGAAAATATTGTGTTTAAAATAATTTTTAAGGAGTTTAATGCTTTCTGTATGCAGCAATTAAGCACAGACCACTGGAGAGTTTATATAGGCCATAACTCTAATTCAACTTAAAACATTAGACCCTGCACAAGGATATGCAGGTCCAAGAAAAGTATTTCTAGGCATGGGAGCTATATGTCAGTTTCACAGGGATATGCATGACCATGATAGGGATATGTATATCTACCAAAGGAAGTCTTTGAGAGGGATATTTAGGCCCATTATAGGGTATCAGTTAGTGACTAGAAAATAAAAATCAATTGTCTGTCCTAAATGAATACCAGTGAAGGAAATAAAGACATGTAATCTCAGATGTGAGACAATAAAAATGGTTGTGAATGTACTTACCTTTATCAATTTTCCTGGAAAAATAAAAAAAGAATCTTATTAATATTTTACCAATAATTGCCGTCATGTAGGTCACAGATAATATTAAAACGTTTGGATCAAGGGGGATGTCCCAAATTTTTATCAGAAATGTCTTAGTCCAGTGGTGTAGCTCTATAAGATTAATGGACATTTTTAAACCTGAAGGGCAGTCGGAATGGATTTCTTTATCTTTAGCCATTTATCGTTAATGAAGCAATTAGAATGATGGCCATAGATAGCAGAATACCAATTCTGCTAAATAACAATCTTAAAATTCATGTTGCATTGGTTAGGTTGTTTAGTCAGAGATTGGTTAGGTTGTTTAGTCAGGGATTGGTTAGGTTGTTTAGTCATGAATTGGTTTGGTTGTTTAGTCAGGGATTGGTTAGGTTGTTTAGTCATGGATTGGTTTGGTTGTTTAGTCAGGGATTGGTTAGGTTGTTTAGTCAGGGATTGGTTTGGTTGTTTAGCCAGGGATTGGTTAGGTTGTTTAGTCATGGATTGGTTTGGTTGTTTAGTCATGGATTCGTTAGGTTGTTTAGTCATGGATTCGTTAGGTTGTTTAGTCAGGGATTGGTTAGGTTGTTTAGTCAGGGATTGGTTATCATGTTTAGTCAGGGATTGGTTTGGTTGTTTAGTCAGGGATTGGTTAGGTTGTTTAGTCAGGGATTGGTTTGGTTGTTAAGTCAGGGATTGGTTAGGTTGTTTAGTCAGGGATTGGTTAGGTTGTTTAGTAATGGATTGGTAAGGTTGTTTAATCAGGGATTGGTTAGATTGTTTAGTCAGGGATTGGTTAGGTTGTTTAGTCATGGATTGGTTTGGTTGTTTAGTCAGGGATTGGTTAGGTTGTTTAGTACGGGATTGGTTTGGTTGTTTAGTCAGGGATTGTTTAGGTTGTTTAGTCAGGGATTGGTTAGGTTGTTTAGTCATGGATTGGTTTGGTTGTTTAGTCAGGGATTGGATAGGTTGTTAAGTCATGGATTGATTAGGTTGTTTAATCAGGGATTGGTTTGGTTGTTTAGTAAGGGATTGGTTAGGTTGTTTAGTCAGGTATTGGTTTGGTTGTTTAGTCAGGGATTGGTTAGGTTGTTTAATCAGGGATTAGTTAGGTTGTTTAGTCATGGATTGGTTTGGTTGTTTAGTCAGGGATTGGTTAGGTTGTTTATTCATGGATTGGTTTGGTTTTTTAGTCAGGTATTGGTTAGGTTGTTTAGTAAGGGATCAGTTATGTTGTTTAGTCAGGGATCGGTTAGGTTATTTAGTCAGGGATTGGTTAGGTTGTTTAGTCA
>MUZC01000021.1:274524-295042 GCA_002072015.1 Radix auricularia
GGATTGGTAAGGTTGTTTAATCAGGGATTGGTTAGATTGTTTAGTGAGGGATTGGTTAGGTTGTTTAGTACGGGATTGGTTAGGTTGTTTAGTCAGGGATTGGATAGGTTGTTTAGTCAGGGATTGGTTTGGTTGTTTAGTCAGGTATTGGTTAGGTTGTTTAGTCAGGGATTAGTTAGGTTGTTTAGTCAGGGATCAGTTATGTTGTTTAGTCATGGATTGGTAAGGTTGTTTAATCAGGGATTGGTTAGATTGTTTAGTCAGGGATTGGTTAGGTTGTTTAGTCATGGAATGGTTTGGTTGTTTAGTCAGGGATTGGTTAGGTTGTTTAGTACGGGATTGGTTAGGTTGTTGAGTCATGGATTGATTTGGTTGTTTAGTCATGGATATGTTAGGTTGTTTATTCAGGGATTGGTTAGGTTGTTTAGTCAGGGATTGATTTGGTTGTTTATTCAGGGATTGGTTATGTTGTTTAGTCATGGATTGGTTATGTTGTTTAGTCATGGATTGGTTTGGTTGTTTAGTAATGGATTCGTTAGGTTGTTTAGTAATGGATTCGTTAGGTTGTTTAGTCAGGTTTGGTTAGGTTGTTTAGTCAGGGATCGGTTATGTTGTTTAGTCATGGATTGGTTTGGTTGTTTAGTCAGGGATTGGTTAGGTTGTTTAGTCAGGGATCGGTTATGTTGTTTAGTCAGGGATCGGTTATTTTGTTTAGTCAGGGATTGGTTTGGTTGTTTAGACAGGGATTGGTTAGGTTGTTTAGTCATGAATTGGTTTGGTTGTTTAGCCAGGGATTGGTTTGGTTGTTTAGTCATGGATTCGTTAGGTTGTTTAGTCAGGGATTGGTTAGGTTGTTTAGTCAGGGATCGGTTATGTTGTTTAGTCAGGGATTGGTTAGGTTGTTTAGTCATGGATTGGTTAGGTTGTTTTGTCATGGATTGGTTAGGTTGTTTAGTCAGGGATTGGTTAGGTTGTTAAGTCATGGATTGGTTTGGTTGTTTAGTCAGGGATTGGTTAGGTTGTTTAGTCAGGGATTGGTTAGGTTGTTTAGTCAGGGATGGGTAAGGTTGTTTAGTCAGGGATTGGTTAGGTTGTTTATTCAGGGATTGGTTGGGTTGTTTAGTCAGGGATTGGTTAGGTTGTTTAGTCAGGGATTGGTTAGGTTGTTTAGTCATGGATTGGTTTGGTTTTGTAGTCAGGGATTGGTTAGGTTGTTTAGTCAGGGATTGGTTTGGTTGTTTAGTCAGGGATAGGTATGGTTGTTTAGTCAGGGATTTGTTAGGTTGTTTAGTCAGGGATTCGTTAGGTTGTTTAGTAAGGGATTGGTTTGTTGTTTAGTCAGGGATNTTTAATCAGGGATTGGTTAGATTGTTTAGTGAGGGATTGGTTAGGTTGTTTAGTCAGGGATTGGTTTGGTTGTTTAGTCAGGGATTGGTTTGGTTGTTTAGTTAGGGATCGGTTTGGTTGTTTAGTCAGGTATTGGTTTGGTTGTTTAGGAAGGGATCGGTTAGGTTGTTTAGTCAGGGATCGGTTAGGTTGTTTAGTCAGGGATCGGTTAGGTTATTTAGTCAGGGATTGGTTAGGTTGTTTATTCAGGGATTGGTTGGGTTGTTTAGTCAGGTATTGGTTAGGTTGTTTAGTCAGGGATCGGTTATGTTGTTTAGTCAGGGATCGGTTTGGTTGTTTAGTCAGGGATCGGTTTGGTTGTTTAGTCAGGTATTGGTTTGTTTTATAGTCAGCGATCGGTTAGGTTGTTTAGTCAGGTATTGGTTTGTTTTATAGTCAGGGATTGGTTTGTTGTTTAGTCAGGGATTGGTTAGGTTGTTTAGTCAGGGATTGGTTAGTTTGTTTAGTCAGGGATTGGTTTGGTTGTTTAGCTAGGGATCGGTTTGGTTGTTTAGCCAGGTATTGGTTTGGTTGTTTAGGCAGGGATCGGTTAGGTTGTTTAGTCAGGGATCGGTTAGGTTGTTTAGTCAGGGATCGGTTATGTTGTTTAGTCAGGGATTGGTTTGGTTGTTTAGTCAGGTATTGGTTAGGTTGTTTAGTCAGGGATCGGTTATGTTGTTTAGTCAGGGATCGGTTTGGTTGTTTAGTCAGGTATTGGTTTGTTTTATAGTCAGCAATCGGTTAGGTTGTTTAGTCAGGTATTGGTTTGTTTTATAGTCAGGGATTGGTTAGGTTGTTTAGTCAGGGATTGGTTAAGTTGTCTAGTCAGGGATAGGTTAGGTTGTTTTAATTAAAGATTTCATTTGGAAGAAGTAAGAAACTGCAATTGTTTCAGAATGTGGTGTTTACAGGATGGGGAGGGGGGACCGTAGTTGTGCAGCATGTGTTCTCTGCTGGGATACATGTAGTCCAGGGTTTGAGTCTCTGCGAAGGCAGGGATTTGTTTCCATTGTTTCAGGGTGTCCTTGAGTCCACCCAGTTCTGATGGGTACCTTACATTGGTTGGGGTTTATAAAGGCAACTGGACATTGTGCAAGCCACAAAATTTCTTGTATGCCATGGCCTGTGAATGTTGCTTCACTTGCCTAACAGGCCAAAATAGTCTGTATATAAGAACATAGGACACAATTATCGTCAATATAAATGCTCCATCAGTAATGTATACCATAGGGTTGAAGACGTGTGAAATAAAAACTCCATTGCATTACAGCAATGCTATTAAAAGCTGTAGGGATGATCTTGATTTAAAAAAAAAAAATTAGAGAAGTTACTTGTATCCTAAATTCTGATAAGAACACAGCCCATGCCGGCCTGTTGGCCAGTGACGCAGCATTCATGGCATTGACGTGGGGGAATAGTGTGGCACCATGCCCAGCTGCTTTTGTTTCCCATTACAAGTGTCAAGTGCCCATTTGGAGCTGGGTGGACTCTGTGTGACACCATTAGCCCCATTAACAAAGTCCTGCCTTAACAGAAATTCAAACCTGCGGCTCTCTGTCTTTTGGCCTCAACTTTCATTCTTGTGTTGACATTCTGCAGTTGTTGTTTTTTTAAAAATACGCTACTTATAATTATCAGTTCTTAAACATGAATGCAGTATTCTCTGTATGTGACCATCTGGCTCCAGTTAAGTAAAGATTTGAATCTTTTAAAAAACTTAATGACCTACAGCTTTCATTAAATGCCATTTTCCATGTATCGATGAAAGCTGGAGTTCTTGCTGTTTTTATTTAGCCAACAAATCATAGTCCGATTCGTCAACACATTAAGTAACATTTTTTAACGCAATTTCCTTGGGAAAAATTGAGTTTATATATTTGAAACATTTGGCCAGTCTGTTCGACCTTTGAACAGCAACTCCCCTTGAACCATACCAGATAGAGGGTTTGGGTATTTTGCAAATATGTTAAGGAGGCCCTAAAGATGTGTACAGGGCAATAAAATTACCAAAAAAGAGAGCTTGATTTCCTGGAAAATAAAAGAAAAACCCCCAAAAAGATCAGTATTTTATCAGTTGCCACCAACCATAACATCTATCGGGTTGAAACTAACGCCAAACGGTAACTAATAATATTTAAAACAATGTTGGAAAAATTAAAAATGTTATTACCTGTAATTTTAGCAGCAATTTGTAGATAGCAATTGTTTTATTTCGTTTCAAAATTATTATTGATTTGTAATGAATTTTAATGTCATCTAGAATGTTAGTTAATGGGGTTTTCCTGCTTTGTGAATGACAATGTTAGATTATTGCATAGTGTGCATTATATTGACATATTCTTGGTGTAATGTAGCTGAGGGGATATGACATTATTTTGTGTTTAGTTTCAGAATTATTTATTTATTTGAATGACTTTTTGTCTTTACTAATGTAATCTAGAATGATTTCCCTTGAATAAAAAAAAAATCGGAAATGTTTTGTTGGAAATTGCATTTAAATACTCATTTGAGATTTTTTTTACTTGTGTTTTGATGATGGTAATGATGATTTTCATTACCATCATTGAAAAAAAAATGTTGCCACATGTGATGAATGAAAATTGGCAAAAGAGTTTGATCCAAGTAAGTCTTGTTATTATCAAAAATAATTGGTTTAGCTACAAAGTAAACTTTAAACACTTACATGCATACGGGCAGTGATTCTTGAATAACGCATTTCTTTCCATCCGTACATGGTTCAATTTCTTCTCTAAAATCACATGCATCAGATCCTGAATTTACTTCAGTAAAAATGAAAGTCAGTTATTAAAACCTAAATAGATGGTGTACAATCAGTAAAACCTAAATAGATGGTGTACAATCAGTAAAACCTAAATAGATGGTGTACAATCAGTAAAACCTAAATAGATGGTGTACGATCAGTAAAACCTAAATAGATGGTGTACGATCAGTAAAACCTAAATAGATGGTGTACGATCAGTAAAACCTAAATAGCTTTGTACATGCAGTACAACCTAGATAGATAAAAAGTAGTGGTGTACCAAGTATGATTTTTTGCCAAGTATCGTGTAGTGGCGGTCATGTTTTGCCAATACCTAGTACACATAACGACTAGATTGCAAACCTGCAAAGATATTGTGACCCCTAAATATTATTCCAACTAAGGTTGTTAAGACCGCTCGTTTCTTAGGACCGGCTAACCGTTTAAAAAAAAGACTGATTAACCGGTTAACCGCTCATCCTTATATGCCTGAAGTTTTGAGAACTAACAAGAGAATGTTGTCATCTGATGGCATCAAAGCCCGCTTCCCCCGCTTGCGTTCAGCTCTTTCCACGATGCCGTCAATTCAACACATTTTTAAAAAAAATTCCAAAGCATTAATTAAACAGTGATGGTTAATAGTCTTTTTTAAAAATTTTATTTTGAGGGCTCGTAATTCACTGTTTTAAATAAGAGGATCGGTTCAAGCATTCGTTAAAGTAAGCGAGGTTTTTTTTTTTTATTAGTTTAAAAAACAATGTCTCGCCCCGTCCGTTGTGACGTCAGGTTTACCTCTCTTGTGTGTGATGCCGGTCATCTCGCGAATTAAAAATTAATAATAATAATAAAATTATAAAGCTTACGGAGTAAACAGTGATGATAAAATGGAATTTAATTTGAAAATCATATTATTTTTGAATCGTCAACTGTCAACTCACCAGAATAATTGAATTTTGTGGCACACGTTTCCCCCTGCCCGTTTTTTCTGTTCAAATAGGGTTTGAGCTACATTCGCCGTACTCCTCTTCCAATGCATAACAATTACATTTAAAAAAAAAAGAAAATATCAGTTTTGATATTAATGTGGTTATCTTACGTCAAATGCCTTGACAAGCAGGAAAACTGTCACTAAAACAAGGACCTTGAATTTGAGGGACGATTAATCAATCGCCCGGTATCTTTGTTACGTCTATCAAATACCTCTCGTAATATATGTACATGTACTTCACTAAGCTTGAAACAGACTATAAACCGGTGATCAGAGAATGCCGATAGGTCACGGGGTCATATTCTTTTATAGCTTTTTTTGTCTTTATAAGAAACAGACTATAATTAATATAAATAGAAACAGCCTTGGCCTTGACCGCTGTTCACATCAAACGCGCACTGTGTGTTAGCCCTCGTACAGTCACACTGCCTCGACAACTAAGCAAATTAAAATTTTTAAAAATCATTCCTTAGCAGTAGCCGAAGTAAACTAATAGTGATAACGTGTATGTTATTTATATACCAGAATATGGAGAAAGGGAATTGAAGTAACCGTTAGTCTTGTATGCTGCCCTGCATCTAACAGTAACGCAACAAAAACAAACTCCACTGGTCCTTATTAAAAGGGACCGGCCCTGACCCGAGGACCGGCTAACCGCAACCTTAATTCCAACCTCTTTAAATCAACCTTTATCTTATATATTACAAATGCTATTTCTTTATAGAACATTATCCTACATTCCGAGAAGATCACACAGACCATACTGGTCTTTTGACGCTATTCCCAACCGACTTTGTTTCCCTAACTTGTGTCAGGACCCATTTGGAGCTGGGTGGACTCAGGGACACCCTTGGCCCCAGGAACAAATCACTGCCTTCATGGAGATTTAAACCCATGTCCATTGGTACATCAGCCGATCATGTGGATGCCACTTGACCACCATGCACCATTTTTTCTAAGTTTTTGGTTATCTTAAATAGGTTTCCTTAACTATCACCTGGGTCTCAATCAGTTCAGATTGCCATAGATGGGTAGCAGGAATGGGTGGCACGGATGTGTAGCACTGTAGCACTTGTCAACACAAAATTACTTTTTCTTTGTGCATCAATTATTAAAACGAATAAGCAAAGCAAAACATAAGAAAGAGAAAAAAAACGTTTTGCTTGTTGTGGGGAAGGGAGAAGGGTACTTACAATCTTTTCCTCCCAGGCTCAGAGATGCTACAGGGACTGTAATTCCGTTAACTGTAAATGTTTTCAAAATGCTGAGGAGAACACTTGCCATTAAACTGACGACACCAGATCTATTCCTAATCACCATTGTAAAGGAGATCTTCAGGGTGTGGCCTCTGTTGAGGAAATTAACTCCTGTTTATGAAAACAGTTATTTACCTTTAGCTTGAACGCTACAAGGCTCACTCAATCAAACATTTTTGACAACATCCTAAAAACACCAGGTTAAAATTGTCCTCGATGATGTATAACAGTAAATAATATAATTTAACAGAAATTTCTTTTAAAAAAGTAAAATAAGAATGCTTATAAAAATTGACATAAAAAAATCTAAGATGATCTTTTTTATGCGTAAGATAACCATCCTGTAAGCTTATCCTAAAAGATGAACTCAGTAATGCAATAAATACATTTTCATAAATTTTAAAAAATTCTCAGCCCAATTTATTGTAACAACCTTGAAATCCTTACAGTACTGAGGCATTAGTGTACAGAAAACCATACAGGACATTAAGAGTTAAATTGATACCATTCTTCATAAAGTTTAAATGTCTTATAAGAACATCATTTTACATTTGTTTCTTTTAATAGCCTCATTATTTGATCAACCGACTTCTCCTGATGACATTTTATCTCACCAAAATTTTTTTTTACCAAGCTCATGAAATAATATTTTTGTAACTAGTGACAGTATGTGAATTTACCTAGTTCGAAGCGAACTTGTCAAACTGAGGAGGCTTCGGGCAGCTGGAGACACATTCACTGTTTTCATATCGCTCACATTGACTTTCA
Source organism: Radix auricularia (assembly GCA_002072015.1). Classification (NCBI taxonomy): domain Eukaryota; kingdom Metazoa; phylum Mollusca; class Gastropoda; family Lymnaeidae; genus Radix; species Radix auricularia. The sequence continues at coordinate 281,684 of MUZC01000021.1, forward strand.
GAACAGTCAGGTTTTTTTGTAAAACCTCATGCAGCTAAAAGCACAAAATTTGAAACGTGTTGCTGAATTGCAGGCATATCGCCATAAGAATACTTTTTTTAAAGGACTTAAATGAAGTCATTTAAAAAAATATGTTTTCTGATCATACATATAAATTATCCCCTCAACTTTTTTGCTCTATATAAGAATGTTCTATGACTTAATATTATGAAAAAGCAGAAACTTTTAAGAAGAGAATGAACGTATCCTCTGACAAATCATGTTCAAACAGAAATAATAAATTTCATGTATTAGAGAAACTTGACATAAAATTCAATACACATTTCCTCTCTCTAGTATTCATACAATTTTTTATTCTAAAAGGAAGGAACAAAAAACCCCATTCATTTTACATCTTCATATGAATACATGACAGCAACATAAAAAAAATAGTATTAGTCTGAACCCCCCAAATTTGAAGTGGTGCTGAGTGAAATAAATCAGATGATATCAAATATAATAAAACCTGGCAGATTTGCCGACGGGAGTCTTTTATCTGCAACACAAACAAGATATTATAATGTCTTTTCATTTAGCAAGTTATTTTTTATGTCTTTTCATTTAGCAAGTTATTTTTTATGTCTTTTCATTTAGCAAGTTATTTTTTTATGTCTTTTCATTTAGCAAGTTATTTTTTCTTACAGTCTCTCATTCAAACACATCATCTGTGGTGTTGTGTTGTTATTATGTTTTGTCATTGTCTACTCACAGATTTTGTCATTGTGAACTCACAAATGATTTTTTTCATTGTCAATTCGCAGATTTTTTCATTGTCAACTAACAGATTTTGGAATTTACAACTCAGATTTTGTCATTGTCAACTCACAGATGGTTTTGTCATTGTCAACTCACAGATTTTGTCATTGTCAACTCACAGATGATTTTGTCATTGTCAACTCACAGATGATTTTGTCATTGTCAACTCAGATAATTTTGTCATTGTCAACACAGATGATTTTGTCATTGTCAACTCACAGATGATTTTGTCATTGTCAACTCACAGATGATTTTGTCATTGTCAACTCACAGATTTGTTCATTGTCAACTCACAGATGATTTTGTCATTGTCAACTCAGATAATTTTGTCATTGACAACTCACAGATGATTTTGTCATTGTCAACACAGATGATTTTGTCATTGTCAACTCACATATGATTTTGTCATTGTCAACTCACAGATAATTTTGTCATTGTCAACTCACAGATAATTTTGTCATTGTCAACTCACAGATGATTTTGTCATTGTCAACTCACAGATGATTTTGTCATTGTCAACTCACAGATTTGTTCATTGTCAACTCACAGATGATTTTGTCATTGTCAACTCAGATAATTTTGTCATTGTCAACTCACAGATGATTTTGTCATTGTCAACTCAGATAATTTTGTCATTGTCAACACATATGATTTTGTCATTGTCAACTCACAGATGATTTTGTCATTGTCAACTCACAGATAATTTTGTCATTGTCAACTCACAGATGATTTTGTCATTGTCAACTCACAGATGATTTTGTCATTTTTAACTCAGATGATTTTGTCATTGTCAACTCACATATGATTTTGTCATTGTCAACTCACATATGATTTTGTCATCATAAACTCACATATGATTTTGTCATCGTCAACTCACAGATGATTTTGTCATTGTCAACTCAGATGATTTTGTCATTGTCAACTCACATATGATTTTGTCATTGTCAACTCACATATGATTTTGTCATTGTCAACTCACATATGATTTTGTCGTTGTCAACTCCCATATGATTTTGTCATTGTCAACTCACATATGATTTTGTCATTGTCAACTCACATATGATTTTGTCGTTGTCAACTCAGATGATTTTGTCATTGTCAACTCACAGATTTTGCAATTTCCATTTTGAGTGCTTCATGGGCCTCTGTAGTGGGATTTAATTCATCATCAGTTGCATTGTAATCAAACGTCATTGTAGCATTCCGTGTTACTGATGCTAAAATCAGATGACATGGAATACAAAACAAAAATTAAAATATAATGTTCTGTTGTTTAATATATAAGAACTTTGTGTATTTTCAAAGCATAACCCTAACCATAGTATATTGTTGAGATTATAGAATGTGTTTGTATTTAATCCTTTGTTTAAATGTTCTTAATATGTCACAATTTCTCATGGGTAGCCCATGTCATGAGTCATTCAATTGTTGAATGGAAATATTCTCAAACTTGTGTTTGGGTTACACCATTTCAAAATGTCTTTTATAGTATTTAATTTCTTCTTAAAGACAACTTTTTAAAAAAATATTTAAAAATCAGATCTCTATCTCAAAAGAAAGCAAACAATTCATTGACTTCAAATATTTTTATTTTGTTAAATAAAAAAACAAAATAAAAAACAAACCTTAAAATAGTTTATTTATTGAGGACAAAAAGCTTTGATTGGTTAGAGTTCTGAATTGTTTTTATTCAACATTGGGAGCCATTTCAACATATTTTATTACCAATTTCAGCTTGAATACAGGTTGAACCAAAGGGTAAACTGCAGCACAACTTTAAAGATCCCACTCAATATAATATGAATATGAGAATTTTGTAAAAATGTTCTTAAAAATTTAATTTTTTGAAAATTATGTATAAAGTATTACCTATACATTGAGGCTGGTTAGTAAGAGAGCCATTGTTATAGTAACCAGACTGGCACTGACAACGATAGCTGCCCGGCAGGTTGACACAGTCGGTGTTCTCAAACTGGGAACATGTGCCAGCGTCTCTGCACTCGTCTTTGTCTTGTGTGCAGTTGTCACCCTCCCATCCATGGTTACAGATTGTAGGCCCTATTGTGCTTGTGGTAGCAGGTACTTCTTGTGTTGTGTTTGATGTTTGGTCTGCTGATGTTATGGTAGCTGATGTTATGGTAGATGTTTCTTTTGATACGGATGGTTCTGTTGATGCTGTTGTAACAGATGGTCCTGTTGATGCTGTTGTAACAGATGGTCCTGTTGATGCTGTTGTAACAGATGGTCCTGTTGATGCTGTTGTAACAGATGGTCCCATTGATGCTGTTGTAACAGATGGTCCTGTTGATGCTGTTGTAACAGATGGTTCTTTTGATGCTGTGACAGTTGTACCTGCTGATGTTGTGACAGATGGTTGGTCTGATGTTGTGACAGTTGTACCTGCTGATGTTGTGACAGATGGTTGGTCTGATGTTGTGACAGTTGTACCTGCTGATGTTGTCGTAAATGATCCTGCTGATGTTGTAGCAGATGGTTCTGTTGATGTTGTGACTGTTGTACCTGCTGATGTTGTGACAGATGGTTGGGCTGATGTTGGGATAGTTGTACCTGCTGATGTTGTCGTAAATGATCCTGCTGATGTTGTGACAGATGTTTGGGCTGATGTTGTGACTGTTGTACCTGCTGATGTTGTGACAGATGGTTGGTCTGATGCTGTGACAGTTGTACCTGCTGATGTTGTGACAGATGGTTGGGCTGATGCTATGACAGTTGTACCTGCTGATGTTGTGACAGATGGTTGGGCTGATGTTGTGACAGATGGTTGGTCTGATGTTGTGACTGTTGTACCTGCTGATGTTGTGACAGATGGTTGGGCTGATGTTGGGACAGTTGTACCTGCTGATGTTGTCGCAAATGATCCTGCTGATGTTGTGACAGATGGCTGGGCTGATGCTGTGACTGTTGTACCTGTTGATGTTGTGAAAGATGGTTGGGCTGATGTTGTGACTGTTGTACCTGCTGATGTTGTGACAGATGGTTGGTCTGATGTTGTGACTGTTGTACCTGCTGATGTTGTGACAGATGGTTGGTCTGATGTTGGGACAGTTGTACCTGCTGATGTTGTAGCAGATGGTTCTGATGTTGTGACAGTTGTACCTGCTGATGTTGTGACAGATGGTTCTGTTGATGTTGTGACTGTTGTACCTGTTGATGTTGTGACTGTTGTACCTGCTGATGTTGTCACTGTTGTACCTGCTGATGTTGTGACAGATGGTTGGGCTGATGTTGGGACAGTTGTACCTGCTGATGTTGTCGTAAATGATCCTGCTGATGTTGTGACAGATGGTTGGTCTGATGTTGTGACAGTTGTACCTGCTGATGTTGTGACAGATGGTTCTGTTGATGTTGTGACTGTTGTACCTGTTGATGTTGTGACAGATGGTTGTCCTGATGTTGTGACAGTTGTACCTGCTGATGTTATGGTAGACAGTTGTGCTGATGTTGATGTGGTAGATGGCTCAGTTGATACTGTTGTACTAGTTGTTTGCCTGTTGAAATAAATACAATTTTCAAAGTCAAAATATTTTATTTTTTTGAAAACTTAAGCAGTGACATTTGGTTAACTTCTTTGTTTGTATGCTAAACATGTATTCTGTGCTCTAAGTCCAATTCTTGTAACTAAAACATGTGTTCTGTGCTCTTAGTCTAATTCTTGTAACTAAAAAATGCATTCTGTGCCGAAGACTAATTCTTGTAACTAAAACATGTATTCTGTGCTCTTAGTATAATTCTTGTAACTTTAGCATGTATTCTATGCTCTAAGTTTATTTCTTGTAACTAAAACATGTATTCTATGCCCTAAGTTTATTTCTTGTAACACAAAACATGTTTTCTGTGCCCTAAGTCTTATTCTTGTAACTTAAACATGTATTCTATGCACTAAGTTTATTTCTTGTAACTAAAACATGTATTCTGTGCTCTAAGTCTAATTCTTGTAGCTAAAACATGTATTCTGTGCTCTAAGTCTAATTCTTGTATCTACATTGTGTGCTTGACTTCAGAGGCACGCAAATAATTTATTTATTTTGTTTGTAGATTGGTCACAAGTATGGCAGGCACAAATTTTTTTGTTTGTTCATTGGCCATTTATATAAATGTTTATATGAATTAAAATTGTATTTGAGGAGTCAATCATCTCATGACTTTAGTCCAACAGTAACCTTTGAACTCTTACCTGCATGTGGCATTATTTCCATCTTCCACACATTTTTCTCCAACTTTACAATTTTCCAGAGCCTCTAGTTTCTCACACGGACTTGCGCTAACATTAACTACACAGAAAAATTAAGCATTCCATTAATAAAAACCTTAAGGAAATGGCCAATAGAAAACGAAAATGTGTCTGCATAGTAAAATATAAATTCTGCTTTTGCTATGCTTATTAAAAATGGCCCTAAACACATCACAAATCTGAAAGACAATTAAAAATATCTCAAAAGTATAAAGCAAAAATTCAGTTCATATTATATTTTTTTAAAACACAAACCCAATTCAACAATGGTTGTGATGATAAAATTAAGTCAAAGTGATTTGCCAAAATTGCTTTTGTTATCAACTCAATATTTAATGCAGTGATAATAAAAACACAAGTCATTTCAGATGTTTCAACCTTTGTTGGTTATTGACAAGGTTGACTCTCATTCTTGGGTTGTTGTAGGTAAAGTAAGAGTTAAGTTCCCCTGTCAGACCATGCTGGCCTATGGGGCAAGCAAAGTAGCGTTCTTAAGTTTCTATAGCCATGGCATACGAGGGGATTATGTGGCTAGCACAATGCCCAGCTGCCTTTAATTCCACAACTGATGTCAGGTACCCACCATGCCCCTTGGGTTGGTGTAAAGATAAACACAATCACTGATGTCAGGTACCCACCATGCCCCTTTGGTTGGTGCAAAGATAAACACAATCACTGATGTCAGGTACCCACCATGCCCCTTGGGTTAGTGTAAAGATAAAGACAATCAACCTGCCTTACATATTAATCCAAACTAAAAAAACAACCACACTCTAAGTTACGACATACATTCATTTTCTCTGACACTGAGTCTTGTAATATTGACAGTTTGGTTATTAAATTCCAGATTTTCTTTGCTGAGAATTGAAGTGAATGCCTGTGCCATAGAGTTGATGACGTCAGGACTTCTGCTGATGTTTAGAATAAAACTGGCATTCAGGGCGCCACCTCTGTTGATGAAATGTATTTCAATTAGTTATTTCCTTTATCATGTTTGGAACAGATGGAATGTCCTAAAATTTGTTTACATTTCTAACTCTCATGAACTTTAAATAAGTAGTGGGCTAAAGTAAAAGGAACAATTTTGAATAAAATTATTTATTTTTTAAGTAGAAGTTTGATAGCATCCCATACAGTCTAGTCTGGTAGTATCACGTATAGTTTGATGACATCACATACAGTTACATAACATGTGGATCTTTTAAGGACTAGAATATTTTTTCAATGATCAAGTTACTTACACAGAATAAGCCTGACTTCCCCGTATCAAATTAAGAAATCTGACAGCTGACGATGATATGTTTTTAGTTAAACTTGTCACGGTCACCCGTTGGAAGCTAGTGTCTAACTTTAAATTCTTGGAGAGCTGATTGAAAATTGTGAAATTTCTTTGATAAAAGTGTGGCAAAAGTATCATAATTTTAAAGACAAAAAATAATAATGCTCCACTGAAAAAAAAAATAAAAAAAATTATAAATTAAAAAATCACATTAATTAACATGAGCACTGATTTGATAAAGACCATCATCAAAAACAAATTTGCCACTATGGGATAGGAACGCATAAATGACAATCATTAATAAATATATTTGATAACAGGAGAACTTTCAAAATGTTTTATTTAAATGAAGCCATTCTAAGACAGCTATAGGACACATATGGTACAAAGCAAAAGTCCTAGACAGCTATAGAACACAGATGGTACAAACCAAATGTCTAAGACAGCGATAGGACACAGATGGTACAAATCAAATGTCTAAGACATCTATAGAACACAGATGGTACAAACCAAAGGTCTAAGACAGCTATAGAACACAGATGGTACAAACCAAAAGTCTAAGACAGCTATAGAACACAGATGGTACAAACAAAAATATAAGACAGATGGTACTAACCAAATGTCTAAGACAGCTATAGAACACAGATGGTACACATCAAATGTCTAAGACATCTATAGAACACAGATGGTACAAACCAAAGGTCTAAGACAGCTATAGAACACAGATGGTACAAACCAAAAGTCTAAGACAGCTATAGAACACAGATGGTACAAACAAAAATATAAGACAGATGGTACAAACCAAAAGTCTAAGACAGCTATAGAACACAGATGGTACAAACAAAAATATAAGACAGATGGTACAAACCAAATGTCTAAGACAGCTATAGGACACAGATGGTACAAATCAAATGTCTAAGACATATATAGAACACAGATGGTACAAACCAAAGGTCTAAGACAGCTATAGAACACAGATGGTACAAACCAAAGGTCTAAGACAGCTATAGAACACAGATGGTACAAACCAAAAGTCTAAGACAGCTATAGAACACAGATGGTACAAACAAAAATATAAGACAGCTATAGAACACAGATGGTACAAACCAAATGTCTAAGACAGCTATAGGACACAGATGGTACAAACCAAAAGTCTAAGACATCTATAGGACGCAGATGGTACAAACAAAAATATAAGACAGATGGTACAAAACAAATGTCTAAGACAGCTATAGGACACAGATGGTACAAACCAAAAGTCTAAGACAGCTATAGGACACAGATGGTACAAACAAAAATACAAGACAGATGGTACAAAGCAAATGTATAAGACAGCTATAGAACACAGATGGTACAAACCAAAAGTCTAAGACAGCTATAGGACACAGATGGTACAAACCAAATGTCTAAGACATCTATAGGACACAGATGGTACAAACCAAAAGTCTAAGACAGCTATAGAACACAGATGGTACTAGGTACAAACAAAAATATAAGACAGATGGTACAAACCAAAAGTCTAAGACAGCTATAGGACACAGATGGTACAAACAAAAATATAAGACAGCTATAGAACACAGATGGTACAAACCAAATGTCTAAGACAGCTATAGGACACAGATGGTACAAACCAAAAGTCTAAGACATCTATAGGACGCAGATGGTACAAACAAAAATATAAGACAGATGGTACAAAGCAAATGTCTAAGACAGCTATAGGACACAGATGGTACAAAGCAAATGTCTAAGACAGCTACAGGACACAGATGGTACAAACCAAATGTCTAAGACAGCTATAGGACACAGATGGTACAAAGCAAATGTCTAAGACAGCTATAGAACGCTGATGATATGATGACGTTAATGAACACAAACAAAAAGCCTAAGAGAGACTCATATCAAATAAATAAAGGTCTAAAACAGGGATGCCCAAAGTCCGGCCCGTGGGCCAAAACCGGCCCACGAAGCAATTTTTACTGGCCCATGACCTCATCTGAAATAATTAATTAACTAACGTATTATTTTTTAGCAGCATTAAATATAAGAAAAGTTGACAAGTTTTACCGTTTTGATAACGTCAAAGGATGGCAAAAGTCGATAACATTGTATTGTTTACCAATTACTAGACTTCAGTTTTAAAGACTGACAAGGGGAACAAATGTATTTGGTTCTGTTTGTTCTGCTGTCTGTGATGTTAAATAACCAAGTAAACGATATATTTATTTATTGCTGATGGCTATCGCCATGACTCGTGAGCACAGTTGACTAGCAAAACTTGTCTGTAACAAAGTCAGCTTAATCAGGCTGGCAAAGTTTTTAAACTTCACTGTATCATTCATAAAGAAGTTCTTTGTGCTAAACACCTTTCATGTGATCGTGTCCTTAAGCAAGTGATAAAGGATATGATCTCTATTTGCTCTAAAACCCTGTTTCACAGCCAGTTTTAGCAGTGTCTTCTTGACATCCAGAGAGAATACAAAGATGTTATGTATGACAATGATATAAGATGGTTTAGTCGGGGGACAGCACTTCAGCGCGTCTACACATTAAAAAAGAAATTGGGCAGTACATGGAAGATAAGGAAAAACATTTCCAGAACTATCTGATGCTGCTTGTCTTGCATAGTTTGGATTTTCGGTTGATGTGAAAAGACATATAAACCTTCTTAACACAATTCTCCAAGGGCACAATGCAGTGGTAAGCCAATCATATTCACATATCAAGGACTTTGGGAACAAGCTGCAACTTTTGCAAAGGCAACTTTTTCAAATGCAGCCTAATACCACACATTTCCCCTCACTGCAGGAAATCATGACAAGTTTACCAGAAAGAAGCTTCAATTGGCACATGCATAGGTATGATGCAGATATCACATCCTTGGCTGATGAATTTCAAAGACGCTTTTATGACTTAATAACTATTGAAAAGATAAACATGGTTGTTTTTGTTAAATCTTCATATTTCTCTGTAGATTTTGATAATACTGCGGCAATCTGCAGCTGGAAATCATTGAGCTGCAAACTGATGCTGAGTGTCACAGCAGACAATTTCTTCTCTTTGACTTTTAGAGAAAGCTTCAGGGTTAAAGAGAGATTAAAAGGAATTCGAACATTTGTTTTAAAAAAATGCTTAGCTTGTTTGGCTCGACATACTTGTGTAAGCAGACATTTTCAATTATGAATTTTAACAAGATCTGTGTGAGGACGAGAATAAGTGACTCTCAACTACGTGATATCATGCGCATCAAAACCATGTCATTGAGCCTGACCTCACCTATTTACTGTATTCAAATATCTCAGTTTCACCATTCACATTAAAATTTTACAATAAAAACTCACCATACTATGCCATTTTTATAATATTATTTTAATCCGGCCCGCGAATATCTTTGGATAAAGGAATATGGCCCGCCATGCAAAAAGTTTGGGCATTCCTGGTCTAAAAGATATGTTTTTTGTTGTTGTTTTTCCTTTCTTTTTATTTTACATAAATATTTTATGACATAGTATGTCTTAAGAATTTAAATATAATTTTATTACTTCTGTAAGTACATACTTAAAGTTAATTGTACTGATGAAGGCATAAGCTGAAACGCTTACTGTCAAAACACTTAGTGTTGTGTTATTCTAATTTAAAAAATCTAAAATTTATTGTTTTCATTACACTCTTTGTTAGTTTATTTTGTAAATGATAAAAAAGACATCTAAAATGCAAGTATTTTACAGACTAATGTACTTCCTGAAGTCCAGAACTATCTTGTGTTGTTAAAAATGTGTGGTTACATTGTGGGATAAGAGATATTTATTATTATAAAATATTGCAAGGATATACTATTTGAAATAATCTTTCCCCACAAAGTCAAAGGCTTGTTACAAATTTTTGTTAAAAAATGTAGAAAAGTTTTCTCATGAAAAGACATCATAAGATTTTAAAAAAATAGATCAGTTTTGTAAACTCACAAAGTCTTCTGTTTCCTTCTTGAGATTCTTATAGGCAGCTGTTGTAGTATTCAACTCATCATCAGTGACGTAGTAACTCAATACAATAGATGCATTCCATATTAACAGTTCTGAAATGGCAAACCAGAAAAATTACAGTGGACATGTTATTTTTGGCTCTTGTTGAAATTTCATTATGAGATAAATGAGTATATTAGTAACATTGTAACGAACAGTGTTGACATTATGAGATAAATGAATATGTTAGTAACATTGTAATGAACAGTGTTGACATTATGAGATAAATAAGTATGTTAGTAACATTGTAACAAACAGTGTTAACATTATGAGATAAATGACCATGTTAGTAACATTGTAATGAACAGTGTTGACATTATGAGATAAATAAGTATGTTAGTAACATTGTAATGAACAGTGTTGACATTATGAGATAAATGAGTATGTTAGTAACATTGTAACGAACAGTGTTGACTGTTGACATTATGAGATAAATGAGTATGTTAGTAACATTGTAACGAACAGTGTTGACATTATGAGATAAATGAGTATGTTAGTAACAACTGTGTTGAAATTCCATATAAATCAGTAACACAAACTGTGTTGTAATTACGAGATAAATGAGTATGTTAGTAACAAACTACATCCACATATAAAGCCTTGTAAAAGAAATAAGATAAAATCAGTAGCAAAAACTTCTTAACTGAGATCCTCTGTTATATAACAATTACCTAAACACATGTTATTTCAGAACCTCTGTTATGTAACAATTACCTAAACACATGTTATTTCAGAACCTCTGTTATGTAACAATTACCTAAACACTGGGGCTGGTCAGCATGAGAGCTGTTGTCATAATAGCCTTGCCCGCACACACACCGATAACTGCCCACCAGGTTGAAACAGTCGGTGTTCTCAAACTGGGAACATGTGGCCAGGTCTAAGCACTCATCCTTGTCCTCAGTGCATCTGTCTCCCTCCCACCCCTCCTCGCACCTGCAGTAGCCGTTGACGTGGTCGCACCTCTCCGTTGTGTTGTCGGAACACTCACATTTGTTGATACAGTTGTTTCCCCAGAATCCAGCATCACACTCTTGAAAAGAAAATTCAATGATAGTAAATTTCAACAGCAAATTTAACACACAGTCAAGCAGTCAATAACACTATGTGTTTATTGAGTACAGTAACCAAGGCTACGGCAGGGCTCACTGTGTTTAATTAATAAACATTTCAAACAACTTTTAAAAAAAGACATTGCACTCTTAATCTTAAATATACACAACATGTACAATTGTCAAGACAGTAACACTGTAAGACTTCATGTAAAGACATTAGCACTGTAAGACTTCATGTCAAGACATTAACACTATAAGACTTCAATCAGGTGTAGACTTAAATGAAACACTATATCAAGAGGCATCACTCAGTGGACATAAAAGCTAAAGAGCAGAATCATGTAAATAAAAATTCCCTTTGTGAGGGGAGAGTTTGTCTTATCTATACAGAAGCTCCATCTATACAGAAAATTATTGCATCACAGACCATGTTGGCAAGTGATGCAGTGTTCACAGGCCACAGCTATGATGGTAATACGCTATTTCCAGCTGCCTTTGTTTCCCAAACTAGTGTCAGATATCCAATCGGAGTTGGGTGGACTCAGGGAAACCCTTGGCCTCAGGAACAAATCCCTGCCTTCAAAAAAATTAGATCCCGTGACCATTGATACGCCAGCCAGACCCTCATGCCACTCGACCAAATTTCCCCTTGTTTGGTCATTGCCTAAGGAAAAATCTGCACCCCAAAATAAGATTACCTTCTGTTTATAGTTGGATGTAACTGTAACCTTTGACCTCACTTTTACAAGATTGAACTGTGAACTTATAATTCATGTCACCACTTTTGTAGTTGAATTATGATGTGTTTTTTCCCCCTTTATCCATTTCTCATTCTATTTACTTCCCTTTCTAATGTTCATTTGTACTACCCCAGCATTATTCCACCAGAACTATAAAACTGCTTTTTAAAATTTTATCTTATATATTAATAAAACAACAATCGAACATTTATTTCAATGATAAGTGTAGCTTATATGTAACGTAATGTCATTATATTGCAGCTACAATGTGAATGTTTTTATATTGAATGAATATATATAAAAATCTGTGTTACTATTTTTTATGTAAACCGCTGTGAGCCCCGTTGCTTGTTAGGCTACTACACTATGTAAATTATCAATTGTTATTTATTTATTACATAAATGCTCCTTCTATAGAGAAGATTATTGCGTCCTACGCTTATCCCTGGTTCATGTCTTATCTCATATAGTACATATAATGTTACAGCCAATAATATAAAGTGACACCAAGTTTTCAATCCAGAGCTCATACCATTACTATTAAAAAATGTTAAATTAAATGAAGTTGACTTTTTCATGAATAATTAAATAATAATTTTGGAGTGATATCTCATTATATGATGAGAACAACATTAGTAACTGTAACTTGGTTACATTAGTAGCTGTAACTTGGTTACATTAGTAACTGTAACTTGGTTACTTTTGGTTACATTAGTAGCTGTAACTTGGTTACTTTTGGTTACATTAGTAGGTGTAACTTGATTACATTAGTAGCTGTAACTTGGTTACATTAGTAACTGTAACTTGGTTACATTAGTAGGTGTAACTTGATTACATTAGTAGGTGTAGCTTGGTTACATTAGTAGGTGTAACTTGATTACATTAGTAGGTGTAACTTGATTACATTAGTAGGTGTAACTTGATTACATTAGTAGGTGTAGCTTGGCTACATTAGTAGGTGTAACTTGATTACATTAGTAGGTGTAACTTGGTTACATTAGTAGGTGTAACTTGATTACATTAGTAGGTGTAACTTGATTACATTAGTAGGTGTAACTTGGTTACATGACCAGAAGTAACTTATTTACATGACCTGTAGTAACTTGGGTACATGACCAGTAGTAACTTGGGTACATGACCAGTAGTAACTTGGGTACATGACCTGTAGTAACTTGGGTACATGACCTGTAGTAACTTAGGTACATGACCAGTAGTAACTTGG
>MUZC01000021.1:295785-336204 GCA_002072015.1 Radix auricularia
GTAGTAACTTGGGTACATGACCTGTAGTAACTTGGGTACATGACCAGTAGTAACTTGGGTACATGACCAGTAGTAACTTGGGTACATGACCAGTAGTAACTTGGGTACATGACCAGTAGTAAATTGGGTACATGACCAGTAGTAACTTGGGTACATGACCAGTAGTAACTTGGGTACATGACCAGTAGTAACTTATTTACATGACCTGTAGTAACTTGGGTACATGACCTGTAGTAACTTGGGTACATGACCTGTAGTAACTTGGGCACATGACCTGTAGTAACTTATTTACATGACATGTAGTAACTTGGGTACATGACCAGTAGTAACTTATTTACATGACCTGTAGTAACTTGGGCACATGACCTGTAGTAACTTATTTACATGACCTGTAGTAACTTGGGTACATGACCAGTAGTAACTTGGGTACATGACCAGTAGTAACTTGGGTATATGACCAGTAGTAACTTGGGTACATGACCAGAAGTAACTTGGGTACATGACCAGTAGTAACTTGGTTACATGACCAGTAGTAACTTGGGTACATGACCAGTAGTAACTTGGGTACATGACCAGTAGTAACTTGGGTACATGACCAGAAGTAACTTATTTACATGACCAGTAGTAACTTGGGTACATGACCAGTAGTAACTTGGTTACATGACCAGTAGTAACTTGAGTACATGACCTGTAGTAACTTGGGTACATGACCAGTAGTAACTTGGGTACATGACCAGTAGTAACATATTTACCTTCACAAGTATCAAGTAACGGGTTGTACTTGTAACCATCATAACAAGAACAGTTAAAGCCCCCTGCCACATTTGTACAGTCCTGGGAGCAGTTGTTCAGGGCATCGTCCCAGCATTCATCTATGTCTGTGAATATGCAGAGTTTTTATGTTATTTTTTCTTTTCCTGCAAACCCTATGTGGTAATAAAAGTGGATTAATTACTTAATGAGGTATGCCAGCTGAAGGAAAATCAAATCAAAATGACCTTACTCTCCGTAATAAACAGCATAAATAAATAAATTGTACAATGTGCATGTGCAGTGGTCAAGAAATCATGGCTCATGAGCCAGGTGTGGCTCTTTTGATGGCTGAATGTGGCTTGCAGACAAATGTGCGATTATTTTTAAAAAATGTTTCCTCAGACTCCTTTGATCTACATATTAATTGCATATAAAGAAAAAACACCCCATCTCAACGCCTGCATAAAGCTTAACCTCACCACTGCGTATCTATCAACCAGTCTATAAAGCCGTCAGCAAAGCCATGCAGCACCATTAGTCACATTAATGTTAAGGAATAATTATTATTGATTAGCAACAGCGTCATGAATTCAGAGACATAATTATGTACTTTTAGTGTTGAAGTTACAAAAAAGTGCAGATATTTACTTGAATTTTCATTTTTAAACATAATGTATGACTTTCACAGAATTACCTTTTAAATAATGTGGTGTTTATGGCTCCCTAAGACAATCAGTCTCCCAACCCCTGAGCTTGTGGAATGATTTTTTTGCTCTATGTAAATTATTGGGCCCCACATTCTTTTTATTAGAACCCACAGACCATGCTGGCCTGTTTGGAAAGTTAAGTAGATTTCACAGGAAACAGCAAGGACGAGATTATTTTGTATAATGTCCAAGCGCCTATATTAGGTCAGGCGATCACCGTGCCACACGTATAATATTAAGACAGACTATTGTTGAATTACCCTGACACTGCCACGAGTTGTTGGTTGTTATATTCTTGTAGCCAGGTTTACACTGACAAACATCCACGCCAGGTCGGTCTATGCACTCCTCCGTGCTGCTACAACTGATATCTAAGCACTGGTTGATGTTGTTTTCACACAGAGTCCCTGTCAACCAGATGGATAAACAGAATAACATTGTTTTAAGAAGGGCTGCAGAAATTAACGATTAATTTCTCAATTAATCGTTTAAAATTTTAATGATTAAATTATTTTTAAAGATAAATTGACCCTTGACTTACAAATTATTGGCAGTCAAAAATTTATTTTAAAAAAAGCGGCAGATACATGATAAATTTCCTAAAAATTACACAAACATTTTGGTTTTATACTATTGACTGACGGGAATTTTCAAAATGTTAATAAAGTTTGCCTACCATGGTTCTAAGCTCATGTTACAGTTAAATCTTACCACTATAACCAGGCAGACAAACACATCCACTGACAGGGTCACAGCTAGAGGCACCAGTAGAACAGGCACAGCTCATGTTACAGCTAAATCTTACCATTATAACCAGGCACAGCACATGTTACAGCTAAATCTTACCACTATAACCAGGCAGACAAACACATCCACTGACAGGGTCACAGCTAGAGGCACCAGTAGAACAGGCACAGCTCATGTTACAGCTAAATCTTACCATTATAACCAGGCACAGCACATGTTACAGTTAAATCTTACCATTATATCCAGGCAGACAAACGCATCCACTGACAGGGTCACAGCTAGAGGCCCCAGTAGAACAGGCACAGCTCATGTTACAGTTAAGTCCCCAGGTACCACTGGAACAAGCTGAATAATTTTGATGAAGTATGCAAATATATTTGAACAAAGGGACCATGTATTAATATTTGA
Organism: Radix auricularia; assembly: GCA_002072015.1. Lineage (NCBI taxonomy): Eukaryota > Metazoa > Mollusca > Gastropoda > Lymnaeidae > Radix > Radix auricularia. Next base: position 298,401 of record MUZC01000021.1, read on the forward strand.
CATATTAAATAAGAAAAAGATCATTTATTAACAAGTCCATACTGGACTCGCACAATAATAATGTGTAACAAAAGTTTGTTGCTAATGCTTATTTGGCAGCACACTGGTTTGTCAAACTTTATTTAAAAAAAAAAAAAAACAACAACAACAAAAAACAATTAAATTTATACAAGATAAATATAAATGTAAAAAAAAATGAAGCAGGTTTTTCCAATAAAATGTATGTATTTGCTTTTTACAAAAAATTATTGCATTGTATTTTAAGTGCTTAAGTCTTTTATTGACTAGCCCAAAGATATCCTTTACCACTATTTATTTACTTTATATGACTTGAATATACTTTCTCATATTTGGTCATATAAGTGTAAGGCAGGTGTGTTGGTTTTGCATGATAAAAATGTAGGTTTTCCACACACACAAAGATAAGAAGGAGCAATCTGGATGTTGAGTGTTGTAAAGCTAAATAAGAACGACCTACTCATACAAGTGTTGTATAGCTAAATAAGAACGACCTACTCCTACAAGTGTTGAATAGCTAAATAAGAACGACCTACTCATACAAGTGTTGTATAGCTAAATAAGAATGACCTACTCCTACAAGTGTTGAATAGCTAAATAAGAACGACCTACTCATACAAGTGTTGTATAGCTAAATAAGAATGACCTACTCATACAAGTGTTGTATAGCTAAATAAAAATGACCTACTCATACAAGTGTTTAATAGCTAAATAAGAACAACCTACTCATACAAGTGTTGTATAGCTAAATAAGAACGACCTACTCCTACAAGTGTTGAATAGCTAAATAAGAACGACCTACTCATACAAGTGTTGTATAGCTAGATAAGAATGACCTACTCTAACAAGTGTTGTATAGCTAGATAAGAATGACCTACTCATACAAGTGTTGTATAGCTAGATAAGAATGACCTACTCATACAAGTGTTGTATAGCTAAATATGAATGACCTACTCATACAAGTGTTGTATAGCTAGATAAGAATGACCTACTCATACAAGTGTTGTATAGCTAGATAAGAATGACCTACTCATGTAGTATTATATAGCTAAATAAGAATGACCTACTCATGTAGTATTATATAGCTAAATAAGAATGACCTACTCATAAGAGTGTTGTATAGCTAAATAAGAATGACCTACTCATGTAGTATTATATAGCTAAATAAGAATGACCTACTCATGTAGTATTATATAGCTAAACAAGAATGACCTACTCATGTAGTATTATATAGCTAAATAAGAATGACCTACTCATACACCTATAGCTAAATAAGACCTACTCAAACAAGTGCGTCCATCATTGTCCAGTCTAGAGCCAGCTGCACACTTACACCTGTAACCAGGTTCTAGGTTTTCACACTCACTGTTACTACTGCACTGATGGGAATTTTCAGCACACTCATTTATATCTGAAAGATTTAAAGTTTTTTCAACCATAAGTTAGATTCTTTGGTCTTTGATCATTTTCATTAATGAGTTTGACAACTGGATGGAGTCAAGAATGAGATTTTCCTTTAAGTAATCAGTAAGTTTATACGTATGAAGAGATTTAACTATTTTCTTATTTTGTAATGAAACTGTAACATATTATATGAAGAGGCCCAACTATTTTATAATGATACTGTGAAGTATGGTATGAATAAAACTGTGACATACAGTATGAAGAGGCCCAACTATTTTATAATGATACTGTGACGTATGGTATGAATAAAACTATAACATACAGTATGAAGAGGCCCAACTATTTTATAATGATACTGTAATGTATGGTATGAAAAGATCCAAGTATTTTTTAAAACATGAAAAAAAATTAGAAAAAATCCATTAAATATTTGATTGTTATGATTTTTGAGACTCCATGAAAAAGATCTGTCAACAATCTATATCTCAAACTGTAAGGATCAAACAACAAATTTGTAATGTAATTAACTAAGCCTTCCAGGTATTCTCACTAATCATGACAAATATTTCACTTCAGAGAGGTTTTTACTTCTACAAAAAAATAATCATTAAATTAAATCTATTACCAAATTTTGTGGAAAAGGTTTGATGGTGGGTGGCAAGGTGTGGAGAAAGATACAAAACACGTTCAAAATATCTGAATTTAGAAGAACTCTGGAATCTCTGGCCGGGGGTCAGAAATGTTACTAAACCTCCAACCCAGAAGAGCATGCATGTCTTGAGAGTCAAGGTCGCTCAGCATTCATTTAGTAACTGATATCATCAGGATTAAGTTTAACAACAACAAAACCAGCAAAGAAAATAAATGACCTTGACATATTAGGTTGTCATTGCCCAGCTCGTATCCGGCATCACAGAAACATTGGGTGGCGTTGTTCTCCAGCTTACAGCCATGACTGCAGTTGACACCTTCACATAAATCTCTCACTGAAAGTATGGAGAAATTCTTTGTTTTGAGATACATAAACCATTCTTAAAAGTAGTTAAGCTATTAGATGAACATGAAAAGCATTTAGTACTCAAACAAAGTCACTTTACTTTAAGTGGAAGGCAGAAAATATTTCAATGGTACATTTACAAAGAGGCCGCGGTGGTCTAAGAGGTAGCGCGCTGACAGCCAAACCGTGGCAAGAACTCTAGTCACGGGTTCAAGCCATGGTACTGGCAAGGCCCCCGGGGCATTGTGCTAGCCTCACAATCCCTTCCTCATTAGTGGTGGCCTAATAAACTTGTAAAAGCTAATTCACTAGCCCTAGATTCCGCCATGGGCTGAAAAGGGGTTATTATTATTTATATAACCAGCTTTACACACCATTTCTTTTTCCATAAATGTAATAATAAAAGAGTTTTAATTATTTGTAAAAAAGTTCACTTCTCTGACCATACTGGCCTATGGGCCAAGGGAAGCTGCCTTCAAAGTTCACTTCTCAGACCATACTGGCCAAGAGAAGCTGGCTTCACAAGTTTCTATTTGAGGGGATTGTGTGGCTAGCCCCATGCTCAGCCGCCTTTACTGTAACCCAACTAATGTCGGGTACCTATTCAGTTCCGGGTGGACTCAGGGACGCTTGTAGCCATGGGAACAGGGCCCTGCCTTCACAAAGATTCGAACCCGTGACTCTTGGTACGCCCGCCAAACGTGTTGCCACTCAACCACAGCACCCCTTTAACTATTTGTGAACACAGTAAATTAAGTCATGTTTCTGATGGACCCTTGAGTTTTTAAAAATTATTAAATCTTCTGCCATCTGGTTGCTAGCACTTTGATGCAATATTTTTGAATCACTAAAATTACATCTAGGATTGTTTGAAACTATTGCATTAAAAGACTATAGTGAAGTTTCATTGGCCAATCCTCAAAATTTGAGAACTCCTTCATATTTTTTTCCTTTAAAATACAAGTTTCTAAGCACTTCCTCACCTTTAACGCAATGGGTCCTGTCTTCAGAGATGTCATATCCATAGTAACACCTGCAGTTAAATCCTCCATTGACATTGACACATTCCTGCTGACAGGTGTGAGTCCCAGTGAGGCATTCATTGATGTCTGTGGAGTAGGTCATTGATCACATAGATAGGAGCTTACAATATTAATTTTGTGACATGTCTTTTTTTCCCTCTCCATCGATACACTGATTTCATTGTTGATAAATCCATTTACACCAGGGGTCTCCAAACTTTTCTGCCGGAGGGCCACATTAACTGTCAAACAGCAGTTTGGGGACCGACTACTAAGTTCTGTGGTAAACTACAGTTAAAAATGGATTGTTTTTTTTTAGATTAAAAGGTCTCCAGAGGCCGGATGAAAGGGCCTAGCGGGCCGAATCTTGCCCGTGGGCCGTAAATTTGAGACCCTTGATTTACACCCTTTTACATTGAATTATCTGTCATGGTTACATTGCTTGGTAAGACTGACATACATATTTTTGTCTTGTTTTTTTTAGCCCTCCTGGGTAAGGATGTTAACAAAACTGTTTTATGGTTTACCTTTTTTTTTATATTAGTTAATACATTAAATTATGATGATAGAAATTGCTCTAAGCAAATAGATTATAGAAATTAAGATGTATAAGAAAAACCCATAAAGCTGATATTTCATGGCTGATATCAATGACAAAGGATAACATACAATAAATAATTAATTGTTAATTAAAGAATCATTTAATTTATAATAAAAAGTTTCATGCAATAAAAATATAATAGGTTTCTTCTTTTTATCTGTTGCAGACGCTTCTTCTATACAGAAGATTATTGCGTCCAATCGAGTTATGCGTAATTCCATTAACTTGTATTGACTGGCTAGATATCTTCTCAATTAGATCTAGTGTTGGGTATAAATAAGACAACAAGATCATAAAATAGACAGTCCACTGGGAGCCTCCTACTACAACAAGATCATAAAATAGACAGTGAGAGCCTCCTAGTAATACAATAAAAAGAACAAGAAATTGAGATAAAGGGAGGGAACTAAACTGAGCTAAAAAAAAATTCCAAGAAAGTGAAATAGCTTTATATACTTGTTTATTTTCCTTACTGTCTAGTGTTTCTATTCACAACATTTGGACTTTTTTGGAATTTTCTGAAACCCTGTAAACATTTTTTTTTCTTTTCTATCAAAGATGAAACCAGGATATATTTTCTAGTAAACATAAATTTCTTTTGCCAGTAACTTTGAAGTGTGTGACACAAGGTTTGATAAGTGTGTCCATACTTGATTGAGTCAAAAATACTGTTTAGATATCTGGCAGTCATGTACATGTTTCAACACTAATAAGTTGGGCTTGGACTAACCCTGGCATACTCCGTTTGTCCCTCTGGCGTAGCCCCTTTTGCAGGTGCAAGTATAGCTGCCGATGTTGTTGAGGCAATCTTCCAGGCCCTCGCTACAGTTGTGGGCGGAGATGTCAGCGCACTCGTTGATGTCTGTGTTGGGGATGAATGTAGAATAGTTGAGATCAAGTAACAGGCAACAGAGATCATCAATAAGGCAATTACATTATGGAAATTAGTTTAAAATTATGTAGGATAGTTTAGATCACAGTAACAGGCAACAGAGATGATCAATACATTGTCTTTATGGCAATTACATTGACGAAATTAGTTTAAATATTATTATTATTATAAATGCCGGCTGCAATAACAAGTTAACTTTGATACATTCAGCTTGAATCAAAGCTATTATCCACAAATCTAATCACCTATTTTATTTTCTCAAACAATTTGTAGTTTGTCATATCTATGACAATATCTTGGGGAAGAGATCAAATCATTTGTTGGTAAATGACAAATTTTAGTTTAACTCTTAATGTGTTAAAGTGCGATAATGCGCGCCTCGCCACTATGACCAAAGCGCTGTAAAGCGCGCCTCGCCACTATTACCAAAGTGCGATAATGGACGCCTCGCCTCTATTACCAAAGCGCAACTTGATAGAACTCTTTCTAGAAACAAAGTTACAGAAAATAAAAACTCTTCAGTGCTTGAAAAATGATGTATACGATTTCAGATAAGGGCAGCCTTTTCCTTCGCTAATGTTATCTCTCGATTTGCGAAGTTTTTTTTATAGTTTTTTACATTTTTTTTTGAAGATGTGATTTTGCTATACTTTATTACTAAAATAATAGTACTAAACCATACCTAAAAGTAGTTTTAAACTCAAGGCGATATTTCGGATACATAAAATAACCATTCTTATCCTTAAAGATGAAGTCAGTACGACAATAGTAATATAAGTAGATTTTACACAATTTTTAAAATTTCATAACTGGTTGATTGCTACTTGGAAAATTCATACAGGACTGAGGCGCAAGTTTTCCAAAAACCTTATGGCACATTAAGAGTTAAGTCAGAAGAATGAGTAAACAAGAAGTTTGGAGACTTAGTATTAATTTATGTCTAGCCTAGCTATGTGAATAAGTGCTTATATCAATTCTCTGCTCAATGAAAACAGGAAGCATTATGATTTTACATGGATTACTAAAATTACATAGTTCATCATTTTATTTGGCCAATATACTCTATATAAAAATCATCAAAACCCTAAAACAACTATTTAACACATCAGTTAACAACTGCTAGACACATAATTTAACACAACCATTTAACACATTATTTAGGCCAACCATATAACACATTCTTTAACAAATCATTTCCCACAACCATTTAAAACATCATTTTACACAACTATCTACCACGTCATTTACCAAAACTATTTTAGCCCCCCCCCCCCACTTACCTAAGCAGGTTGTGTTCATCATGTAACCAGCAGGGCACCGACAGCTGAATCCTCCGACAGTATTCACGCACATTTGTCCCGCCGTACAGTTGTCAGTTTTTGTAGCACATTCATCAATGTCTATGTTGCACCCTGCTCCGCTCCATCCCACCTGGCATACGCAGCCTCTAACTGGGTCGCACCTTCCCCTCCCGTTGCACTGGCAGCGGTTCATGCAATCAAAGCCCCAGAGAGATCTCTCACAAGCTGGGAACAATTGGTCAAGAAACAATTAGTTAAAGGACAGTTGGTCATGGGACAGTTGGTCATGGGACATTTGGTCAAGGGACAGTTGGTCAAGGGACAGTTGGTCATGGGACAGTTGATCAAGGACAGTTGGTCAAGGGAAAGGTAGCCATGGGACAGTTGGTCATGGCACAGTTGGTCAAGGGACATTTGGTCATGGCACAGTTGGTCACGGTACAGTTGGTCAAGGGACAGTTGGTCATAATGAAGTTAAATAACTTTGAAGGCATGAGGCAAGGGGAAACTATTGATGTTAGCATGAAACCATCAAACTCTATCAGTTATTGAGATATTTTCTTTTTAAAGTCTAAGACTAATTGCTGATCATATGTAGGTTCAAAAATGCAATCAAAAGGTCTTTCAAGAAAATTGATAACTTTTTAACTGGTGATTTGTATTTTACCAAATCAAATACATTTTGTTAGAAAATAACACTTGAAATCACTATGATGTTAATTTTGGGCAATCCAATTATAAAATATGCAAGTAAATTTATGTTGTCCTAATCTGAAGTTGCACAGAAAAAAAAAACACATTTAAAAATTAAGTCCCCCCCAAAAAAGTTTAATAAATTTATTTTTTAAAAAACAACAGAGAAACACACAAAAAATTCTTTGATTTCACCTGTACAAGAAATTCTGTCTTCAGCCAGTTTGAACCCAGTAAAACATGAACAATTGAAACCTCCAATGGTGTCTGTACAATTCTGACTACATGGCTTCCTGTCTAGCTGGCACTCATTGATATCTGGGAGAGACAGACAATATATAAACACCTAATGACATAATGGGGACTGACCCAATGACATAATGGGGGCTGACCCAATGACATAATGGGGACTGACCAAATGACATAATGGGGACTGACCCGATGACATAATGGGACTGACCTAATGACATAATGGGGGCTGACCTGATGACATAATGGGAACTGACCCGATGACATAATGGGGACTGACCTGATGACATAATGGGTACTAACCTAATGACATAATGGGGACTGACCTGATGACATAATGGGGACTGACCCAATGACATAATGCAGACTGACACATTGACAAAATGGGGACTGACCCATTGACATAATGGGGACTGACCTGATGACAAAATGGGATCTGACCTAATGACATAATGGGGACTGACCCATTGACACAATGGGGACTGACCCATTGACATAATGGGGACTGACCCATTGACATAATGGGGACTGACCTGATGACATAATGGGGACTGACCCATTGACATAATGGGGACTGACCCATTGACATAATGGGGACTGACCTGATGACATAATAGGGACTGACCTAATGACATAATGGGGACTGAACTAATGACATAATGGGGACTGACCCAATGAAATAATGGGAACTGACCCAATGACATAATGGGGACTGACCCAATGACATAATGGGGACTGTAATGTTCACTATCAAGCTGGGGCATGAATTTACATTCATAAAATATCCCATCATCCTATTTCATTAATTTATGTTCATAAAATATCCCATCATCCTATTTCATTAATTTATGTTCATAAAATATCCCATCACCCTATTTCATTAAGTTATGTTCATAAAATATCCCATTATCCTATTTCATTAATTTATGTTCATAAAATATCCCATCATCCTTATTGTGACAACTTGTCTATCAGCCTAGTCTCATATCACCTCCACACCCTGATTTGACTCAGGCTACATAATATACAACATATAAAATATGCTAGGGGAGACACCACATGCAATTTTAATGTATACTAATTTTGTTGGTTTGATGGCATTGTTAATACTGCTGTAATAAGTCTGGCTACAACTTTAAGGTCAAGGACTCGAATCTACTTCATACTTGTACAGGTTCTGTTATCTTCATTCAGCACGTAGCCAGATAGGCAGAGGCAGGTGGGCACACCATTTTGGACATTACAGAGTTGCGAACAGTTTGCAGATTTACATTTTTGTGCATCGGTCTCGTCTGTGAAACAAAATTGAAAAGTTATGTTTTATTTTTCATAAGTTGTCAGAAGCAAGTACATAACAGCAGAGTTTAGTTCTAGATTATTTTCTATTTGAATGGTGTATAATATATATATTTTTAAAAACAAGACTTGTGCTCTACTAGCAAACACATGGATTTCTATAAGACTTGATAGCCTTTTTTTGGTTTTGTTTTCCCATAACCCTTGGGTGTGTTGATCCTCTGCTTTGCCCTGACATCAAAGTTCACATCTCATTTTCTGGGGTTCAAATTCAACAGCTTGTGCAACGCTGAGGATTTTTATTGTTGTTTTTTTTTGGTGGGGAAGGGTGTTGGTAAGTGATAGGGATAACAATAAAAGAAGAATTTTTTTTTTTTAAACACCCAGAATCTTTGCTTCCCAGTAAACATCTGTCTTAACTGGGATGAAGTGGGAGAACAGCCACACAATCAACATTCAGCTGGCAGTCAGCGGGAGATTCCTTTAGGTTTATAGAATGACTTATCTCCCCTTAGGAGCTAAGACTGGTAGCAAAGTGCATTATAAGTAATGTAAACTTGTCTTTATAAGAGTCTATTTACATTTTTCTTTATTACTACAATTATAAGTTAGACATCCTGTGTTTATAAGAGTCTATTTACATTTTCTTTACTACTACTATTTAATGTTAGACTTCCTGTATATATAAGAGTCTGTGTACATTTTCTTTACTACTACTATTATAAGTTAAGCGATTGAAATATTTGAAAGATAAAAAAGCTAATCAGCAAACTGCATGAGTTCTAACAGAGGAGTTGTGAACAAGTAAACATATCTCATAGGACTGGAATCTCACAGTAAATATTGACAACTTTCAAATAATTATGCTGCTATTTAGAAATGGGCTATGGGACAGGAGAGTACAGTTGCAGGGTGCACAACACTTCACCTCTCTATAGTTTGTTTAGTACATTGTCAGTGAGATTTGTAAACAATGATAGCCCAACCCATACATAAATACAAGACTCATTTCATTGAGAACACACAAAAAAATTGTTCACACTTCCTAGTCATTACCTAGTGTACACTTCCTAGACTGGCTGGTACACTTCCTAGTCCTTACCTAGTGTACATGTCCCATTGACTAGCTTGTACACTTCCTAGTCATTACCTAGTGTACATGTCCCATTGACTGGCTGGTACACTTCCTAGTCATTACCAAGTGTACAGTCCCCATTGACTGGCTGGTACACTTCCTAGTCATTACCTTGTGTACATGCCTCATTGACTGACTGGTACACTTCCTAGTCATTACCTTGTGTACATCCCCCATTGACTGGCTTGTACACTTCCTAGTCATTACCTAGTGTACATGTCCCATTGACTAGCTTGTACACTTCCTAGTCATTACCTAGTGTACATGTCCCATTGACTAGCTTGTACACTTCCTAGTCATTACCAAGTGTACAGTCCCCATTGACTGGCTGGTACACTTCCTAGTCATTACCTTGTGTACATCCCCCATTGACTGGCTTGTACACTTCCTAGTCATTACCTTGTGCATATGCCCCATTGACTGGCTTGTACACTTCCTAGTCATTACCTTGTTCATATGCCCCATTGACTGGCTTGTACACTTCCTATTCATTACCTTGTTTTCATCCCCCATTGACTGGCTTGTACACTTCCTAGTCATTACCTTGTGCATATGCCCCATTGACTGGCTTGTACACTTACTAGTCATTACCTTGTGCATATGCCCCATTGACTGGCTTGTACACTTCCTAGTCATTACCTTGTGCATATGCCCCATTGACTGGCTTGTACACTTCCTAGTCATTACCTTGTGTACATCCCCCATTGACTGGCTTGTACACTTCCTAGTCATTACCTTGTGTACATCCCCCATTGACTGGCATGTACACTTCCTAGTCATTACCTTGTGTACATCCTCCATTGACTGGCTTGTACACTTCCTAGTCATTACCTTGTGTACAGGCCCCATTGACTGGCTTGTATCCTGGGAAGCAGTCACACCTGAAGCCACCTACTACGTTGAAACATTGCTGTTGACAGTTGTGTGTCCCTTCTTGACATTCATTGATATCTGGCAAAAATTATAATGTTCTCTATCCATCATTGTGTCATTTTAATGGGATACAAACATTTGTCATTGTCATAGCCCTGGTTCAATATTCACACGTCTAAAAAACGTAGTACTAGCTGGACTCAAGTCTATACTATTATATTGCATGCACCATAAATTTTTATTCTAACTCATTTTTACCAAACCAATTTATATCAAGCACGTAGCTGTCTTTTTTTTTCTCCCTAAACAAAAAAGTATTTCAAAAAAATTATAGAACAAACAATTTTCTGTACTGTATACGACTAAATATTCTAGTTATTATTGCATACATTCCTTCTATAGTCTCTTCTTTCATAAGCCGACCCCTCCTTTTTTTAAAAAGAGAATAGTATAGAGAGTTTTTGACCCGCTCATAAGCAGACCCCAAGAGTTACCAATATTTTTTGTTTCTTTTGGTAAACAGTGGCAAGCGCAAGTACATTAAAATTCGTTGTTTGTAACAAAATTTTCAAAACAGTTTATTAAAACATTCACAAAAATAAATATGAGTAAATAAGGTAAGTGCAGATGCTTAATAATATTTTGTAGCTTCTGGCATAGCAGCCGAATAATTGTAGAATGTAGACAGGGACCTTGATGATCTACAATAACAGCACCGATATTCAATGGACATGCAGATATCACCTATGACCCACTCGTAAGCCAACCCCCCAAAAAAATTTCCCCCTACACTTTTTCGGCTTTAGAACGAGTACTTACGGTAAGTTTAATATTTTCAGTCAATTAATTATCTTATCTGTTACAGATGCTCCTTTCATCCAGAAGATTATTGGGTCCTATGCTTATCAATGGTTTATATTTTTGTCTTTCATATTTATTCGAGATTTAAATGTTGATAGAGTGTTGGTTTTTCTGTTTTTTTCTGGCAGCCCATTCCCTTTGCATAAAATCTCAACCAAACGTTTAAAAAAAAGATAACTTGATAAGTTTGAAAAAAATTGTTGACTTAAAAGAAATATTAGCTGAAACATAAGCACTCTTCAATCACATATCTTTTGAAATGAACATGGTTTTACCCCTGCAAGATTTCAAGTCTGTTGTGTCCAGTCTGTAGCCTGTCATACAATGACAGAAGTAGGATCCCTCAGTGTTAGTACAATTCTGCTCACAGATGGCCGTGTTGTTGCACTCATTGATGTCTGGAGGTTATGGGATTAAATCAGAGACAAAAGTAATTAAAAACGATGATACATATTCATTGGTGATTTTAGTATTAAAATCATGGTATCAATAATGGTTCTAAATGATAAAAATATAATTTTGGTCTTAGGCAAACAGGGATAATATTTAATGTGTTAAAAAAGTGTTTTTAAAATAATGAATGAAAGATGTTTATGTAGTTGTATAAAGCAGTAGTTGTTTCATGTCAATCAAAGATTTTATTACACCCGGTGTGCAAATTTTGCCAGCATAAAAAAAAAATCTATTGAAATCCTAAAAAAAATTGTTCAAATGATCCTGTTAAAAACAAATCCTTCAATAACCTGGATTTACAAGTTGGAGATAATGTTAAATAATGCCATGCCATTTGGGCCGATATCCCCACCCCCTCGTCACAAATAACTTAGAACCCCCCCCCCCCCCCTAATTTGACGTCACAAGGCTTTGCGCTCCTCCCCACACACACAAAAAAATAAATAAAACACTTGTATTTTCAATTTGAAAAAGGGCATTTTTCAAATCACTTCTTTGTCATTTATGTATGTATTTAGTGTGGGCTGCACTCTAATAACGTAACACGCGGAAGCTATGTAAGACATCATAAAATAAATTGTAACATTTAAATATTAATAATTAATTATAAATATTTAAGTGAAATTTTTATTTAATGTTGCAAGTTTGGATGCAATGTCACATTTCTCAAAGAACCCCTTCCCCTTCATCACGTAACATGTGCACACCTACCTTCACAAAAGCTAAGAGTGTCATTGGCTTCTCTCTCTTGGAATCCAACTGGACATGGTCCACACTCGTGTCCCACGCTGCTGTTCCCCTGTTCACTGGCAGACAGGTCGGTGCAGTTCTGGCCTTCAGCACAAGGGCTGTCACTGCATGCGTCATACTCAAGCTCACAGTCGTCACCTGGGTGAGGTGGGGGGAGGGGGATTGAAAAGGGAGCAAACTCCTGATTGCAATATAATGCTAGAAGATGATGTTATATATTTGTTATATTTTGTTTTTTGTTGTTTCAAAATTGGCAATTTATAATCCCAATGTAAATTTAATGTTACTGCTACACTTAGACAGAAGTATTTACTTTAGAAAGATGATATTAATTTCAATAAATCAAATCATTCACTGAATACTTTTAAGTGATGTAAAATTTAAGATATCTCTAAAACATTTTTCTAAAAAAATTGTTTTATTTACATTTTAAACTTAAATATTTTAAAGATCTCTAAATAGATAATGATCTTTAACTATATGCCAATGTGAAGGGTATAGCACAACAGCTGAATGGGAGATCAGGAGAAATTACAACTGTATCAAGTAAACTGGTCATCTTTACCATGCTGGGCTGCAAACAGTTGACTATGTTAAATATGTCTTGAGATAATTAAGTAAAACACCTTAAGGTATTAGATAAATGAGTTTTATGTTTTAACTACATGGAGATATTTGAGTATTTGATAAATGAGTCTTATGTTTTAACTACATAGAGATATTTAAGTATACTTGTGTATAAAGAGAGGGAGCCCCTGCTGGATCTACTGGCATACTAAAGTTGAATTTTGGTGCTTGAGTTCAGGTAGACCTATTCTTTTACTTGCATATTTAATTTCATGTTGTTATCTTTCACGGTTTTTCCTCAGTCGCCACTCAAACATGACATATTATGAAATAACTATAAAATGCTCAGGAACCCAGGTATAGGGTAGAATTAGGCGCAGGGGGGCAGGGCTCAAAGGGTTAAACACCTAGAGATATTTAAGTATTAGATAAATTAGTTTTAAACACCTAGATATATTTGAATTGTGATTTTAATCAATATATGCCAAGTCTTTTTCTTTGTTAAAATTATTTAATAATCTTTTGCACTGACTCTGCTGTCATTTTAACGGACCTGTATATGCTGGTAAACACTGGCAGCCGTAGACGACAAAGCTGTTTTCTTCATCTGTGTCCCTGACCTGGTCCTTGTCACACAATCCGTGTCCACTACAGTTGGGGCAAACGGCTACTGGTACATTGAGAATGTTAGAGTAGCCTCCCTTTGTGTCATTCACCTGCACTCTGAAAGAGACAATTTATATCACATGTTATATACTTTCTAATTGAAGAGCATATATCAGGGGTATATAACATTGAGACACAAAATACCAAAATAAAACATGAGGAGACATGAGGAGTTGCAGATTCACATCTTTATGAGAAGTCAGAAGGACATCACTCTTTGTTTGTGAAGTATGTCAATGGGACATTTATAAAGGGAATTGTTGCCGTCTATTTATATCACGGTTTCATAAACTTTTTCTACAGGGACGGGTTAAAAATCATTTAACTTGTTTAGTTCCGCCTTAAAAATATTTATTCTTTGAGTCTCACCAAAAACATTCAACATAAAAGTAAAAAGCATTTTCTTTGAATTGCAAAGAAAAATTGAGAACAAAGTAACTATATATAAATATATATATGACTCCATAGCATAAAATGATTCACTTGTTAATGGCTCAATACTTTGTAAACTGTTCAATCACAACTATCAAATTTCCATTCCTTAATTAACCCCCTTGAAATGTCTCCCAACACCTCTATGATATAGAATGGGACTGCAATAAAGCTTTTAAATAAAATACAAAATACACAAAATAATTGTGCCATGAAAACAATAAATTTGAGCTTTATTTATAAACTAACACGACTGTAGACCTTTCGGCTAATGCCTTCATCAGTACAATAACATTAAATATGTACGTACATAAGTAATATTTAAATTTTAACACCTCTTAGCTGCCACCTTGCTCAACATGGACTATTGGAAAGGGAAAGTAACCACAATCTTTGAATTTTCTTGTAGTTTTATTTTTTACCATCAGCATGTTAGGAAATCCCTTGAAAACTTACTCTATCACCACTGGATTTGACGGATCAGGCACGTAGATTATTGTTCCGTTGTTAATAATCCGGACACCTGCTGAGTTTCCCACGATGGTGTAGGTTACTGGGTCATTGTCAGCATCTTCTGCGTCCACTGTTATGTAGGCTGGCTGCCAGGCAGTTACCTCCCATAGTCCGTTTGTGTTCAGGCCATCGGTGATGTTCAGTCTCGGCAAGCTGTTGGCTGTCAAAGAAAGAAAACAAATATAAAAGGATCATCAGCTTGATTCATCCAGTTGTAGCATGACATCAAAAAAATTCTCAGTCTAAATTCATAAAAAAACAAAACAACATATATATAATCAATATTAAAATCTGAGGAATTATTTTGATGCCTTGATACAAGGAATGAACGAAAGTCATTCACTTGTGGCATAATATCAAACAAATGTCTCAGATTTTTTATACTGCTAAACAATAGTTTTATAGTTTTGGACTAGAAAACAATTTTTTTTCTCCTCAGGGTGTGTAAGAGCAAAAAAATAATAATAAAAAATTGAATAATAATTAAATGAAAAATTCAAAAGAGGACTCAAAATAAGAATAAATAAATGAAGGTAGTACAAATAAACCCTACAATCTAAATAGAATCAACAACCAGACTATAAATTGAGTTACTTAAGGATTGTCGTATAGCACGAGATTCTTCCCCCGTCAACTTCGTGTTCTTGGCAAATGCAGCATCTCCAGTTGCCAGGAAGTCAAATATGCAGGCATCATTGTCGCCACATTGAGCCTTGGCTGCCGACAAGCTTTCTTCATCAAATTCATCTTTGAACATGGGAATGAACTCTGGGTGACTGTAGTCGGCAGCTCCTTCCCCTTCTTTGTACACGAATATTGTATTGCTAGCATCCACTTCCCCTTTTGAAGAGAAAGTCAAAGTACTTAACATTATTAGTTTTCTGTTATTAGACTCTGGAACAAATTATTTATTTAACAGACCTTCCAAGCTAATGGAGTGAGAACATGTTCCTTTTGAGATGTCTAACTGACACCTTGCAGCATTTTAGAATTAATGTGTAGCAAATTTTGATGTGATAATATAATGTCAGTGTTTGTGGGGTGTAACATTTTGCAAAAAAAAAAAAAAAATGGATGCAGTGCAAGTCAGCACAGTTTTTTAAATTTTATTTTGCACACTGACCAACTGCTGAACACATCCCAAAATATTCTTTCACCACCTGACTTGTTAGTTCAAAATATTCTAGAATTAACAAAGGAAAGTATCTAGTTGATTGTACTGATTAAGGCTGTTAAGGCTTACACTCTCCTCAGAGTAGGATTGTCCTGTTTAATCTGGACTGGTTAACCTGTCCTAAGAGTAGGATTGTCCTGTTTAATTGTCCTGTTTAATCTGGACTGGTTAACCTGTCCTAAGAGTAGGATTGTCCTGTTTAATCTGGACTGGTTAACCTGTCCTAAGAGTAAGATTGTCCTGTTTAATCTGGACTGGTTAACCTGTCCTAAGAGTAGGCTTATCCTATTTAATCTGGACCAGTTAACCTTAACTTCAATTCATCCATGCTACCATATTACCCAGAGTTCCTTTTTGTGTGTGTCTCAAATTTTGAGATCAACATATTTCAATTTAAATATAACCCTAGAGAGTTGAATAAAAAAATAGTATGACATTCATACAATCATAAAAATTCTTTTTGACCACTGTAATCTCCTTAATTTGCATTATACATCCATGACCAGCAGGCCACTTACATGTATTCTGGAAAGGGCTTTGAAACCAAAGCTAGTACAGTGGATAATGGTACTCAGTTTAGGGCAGTGACCTGTAACATTGTCTAAACATGCGAGAATGAAAGAATTTGGGCGCAAGTGCAAGAACACAGAGTTTCTTCCCTAATTATGACCAGGTGGAAGATGAAGTATATCCATGAAGTCCTTTGCAGGCAAAATTGCAGTGAAAAGTTTGGGGCAATTATCAATGAGGTTCTATGGCGTTTTCAAAACTTCACTCATATCACGGTGATAATGAAGGTTGAGATCTTGGAGCTTTTTATTCTATGGTATTTTATTTATTCTATGGTATTTTATTTATTCTATGGTATTTTATTTATTCTAAGGTATTGTATTTATTCTGTGGTATTTTATTTATTCTAAGGTATTTTATTTATTCTTTGGTATTTTATTTATTCTATGGTATTTTATTTATTCTATGGTATTTTATTTATTCTATGGTATTTATTTATACTATGGTATTTTATTTATTCTAAGGTATTTTATTTATTCTATGGTATTTTATTTATTCTTTGGTATTTTATTTATTCTATGGTATTTTATTTATTCTATGGTATTTTATTTATTCTATGGTATTTTATTTATTCTATGGTATTTTATTTATTCTAAGGTATTTTATTTATTCTATGGTATTTTATTTATTCTATGGTATTTATTTATTCTTTGGTATTTTATTTATTCTATGGTATTTTATTTATTCTAAGGTATTGTATTTATTCTGTGGTATTTTATTTATCCTAAGGTATTTTATTTATTCTTTGGTATTTTATTTATTCTATGGTATTTTATTTATTCTATGGTATTTTATTTATTTTATGGTATTTATTTATACTATGGTATTTTATTTATTCTAAGGTATTTTATTTATTCTATGGTATTTTATTTATTCTATGGTATTTTATTTATTCTATGGTATTTTGTTTATCCTATGGGGATTTTATTTCCAAAGAAATTTTTTTTATTAAGAGGCACCGAGACTGACATGTTTTGATCTATTGAACAAGCAAAGAAATGCAATATTTCTAATTAAAAGATATTACACATATGCTGTGATCCAGAAAAGTGTTACTGCATCTGTAGCATCAGAAATTAATTAAAATATACTGTACTTACATTTCTTTTAATGTACTTACATATCTTGCTGTACTAAAATTTCTTAATGCACTTACATTTCTTGCTGTACTAAAATTTCTTAATGCACTTACATTTCTTAATGTACTTACATATCTTGCTGTACTAAAATTTCTTAATGTACTTACATTTCTTAATGTACTTACATTTCTTGCTGTACTTACATATCTTGCTGTACTAAAATTTCTTAATGTACTTACATTTCTTGCTGTTCTTACATATCTTGCTGTACTAATATTTCTTAATGTACTTACATTTCTTGCTGTACTTACATATCTTGCTGTACTAAAATTTCTTAATGTACTTACATTTCTTGCTGTTCTTACGTATCTTGCTGTACTAATATTTCTTAATGTACTTACATTTCTTGCTGTACTTACATATCTTGCTGTACTAAAATTTCTTAATGTACTTACATTTCTTGCCAAAGTTCTCAAATATTTGTCTCTCGGTTAAGTTTTGATCAAGAATAGTTCCATCAGGTAAAAGGAAATCATCGCTGGGATCCCCGTTGAAATTTCCCAGCAGACCGCTAACGTTGCCTTGGAGACTTTTGTCTACCTCCACACTGACCTCCAGACTCCTGATCCCCATCAAGATCTTTAAGCTGACACCTGTAGAACAGATGAGGTCATAGTCAGGTCAAAGAAAATGTTGCCTTGAGATACAACTAATAAAAACATCTAAGTTTGACATATCACAGATGCTCCTTATAAACAGAAGATTATTGTATCCTACAATTATCCATGAAATATGTCTAGTATTCTATTTTTATTAGTTTTATTGTGTTGTGTTTCCTGTTTTGTTTATGCAAACCATTCCATGCCTGAATGCCAGACATGAAGAACTAGGATTAGTACGTGTTTGGCCTTGCAAATGGAACAAGAAATGTGTTTTTATTAGGGCTCTTATCGATAAATTTAAAATTAATCGTTAACTTTTGAAAAATTACCGAATAGTTAATCGATAATTTTGATTAGAGCTATAAATAAGATGTATGGTGGCACTAAACTGAAAATTTCAAGGGAAGTAACTAAAACGGGCAAATCACATTTTTAAAAATTTAGATTTAAGCAGTTCAATTTAATGTAAATGAATTTAAATTGTGTTATTGTTAATTAAGTAAAAACAATGTTTAATTGTTGATATCATTTTCCTTATAAAACAGCTTATTTGAAAGTTTACACTTTAAACAAACATCTTTTTTTAATGGAGAAGTTTGTAAGTCAAAAAGCAAAATGTTTTTAATTATTAATAATTGATTATTAATTGGTAAATCGGTACTATCATCGCAAACAGTTTCCACAATTTCAATCATTAATTTATTGATTAAAATATTTTTAATAGATAATTTTTGTTACGGATTAATCGAGAAATTAATCAATAATTTCCGCAGCCCTAGTTTTTATCACTATGTCTAGGTGAATATTTTATAAGTTAATTATGGTATTGTATTACCAAGTCAGATTTTAATTCCTCATTTATTATTACTACTTTGCTCTTTGTTGACAAGTAAGAGTAAAACAAAATTATTGAAGTTTCATGATAAATGAAATTTAAAAAAAAAGATTTAAAAATAAATTTTTAAATATCATATACGCTCGCATATAAGCCGAATTTAGATCTATAAAATACGATACTGAAGTCAGGGGTCCGCTTATATGAGCATAAAACAGAACAAACACAATGACAGACACTAATACAAATTTTCCAGCCACACATTTTCATTACTATCTGACTCTTTACTTGGTTGTCTGTACAGAGCACTAATAAAGAATTTAATGTATGCATAGCTGATAATTATACTGAGTATGCATATTACCAAGGAGAATTCATTGTCAAAGTCAAAAATGGCATAAAAATAGGAAAAATACTAAAACAAAGAAATTCCTATGAACCAAAAATATGGAGTATAATTAGACAATTGTATGTGGGTTTTTTAAAAAACTGGCCAGTTTAAAGCAGTTTTAGGAGGTCGGCTTTTACACGATGTAGGCTTATGTGTGAGTATTTACGGTAGTTCTTGTAAGAGCAATTATTTCAGTCCAGTAGCTTATCACTGCATATAAAACTGCTAACAACTAAAAACTGTGCTGTATCTACAGATAAAGCCGTGATACCTGATGTGAAACTGGCAATTAAGTTGGTCTTGTTCCCACTCTCTTCTCTCATGACAGTGAAGTTATCCAGGGACTTGGTGTAATTTTCTGCTGCGTAGAACTCAGTGGTGAGGTCAATGTTGTCAGCATAGATGACCATGGCTGAAAGGTGAACATTTAAATATAGATATCCGGCATCCTTCCGTCTCGTGAGACGATGGTGCATCACCGTTGGGTTGTTAAAATATAGATAACCACGGCTGAAAGGTGGACACTTAAATATAGATAACCAGGTTAACTGATCTTTAGAAATGAACAATCTTGACCCCAACTTTTCTCCTCAGTGGTCTTCAAAGACTATTTTGGGGGTTCTTTAGTACTGGCACTGATTTCTAAGACAGTGAGAGCAGTTTAAAAACAAAATATTTATATTGTGTAAAGGAATTATGCTTATAATAGGTAATTATGTGTTGTCATAGAGTGACACATTGGAACCGTCAACAACACTGTTGTTTCCTCATAAATTTGACAATCTTTATAACAGGTTTCACGGTCAGTAGATGTACTCACTGATCTTGTTTCCCCATAAGTTTGACAATCAAGAAAAAGCTGTTGTAAAGTAAAGCCATTAAAATGTACTCACAGCTTTTGTTGTTAGACAGCTCAACTTGCAATCTCGCCTCATCGCCGTCCTTCGCAGCAAAGGCCACAAACACAGTTGCATTCGTTAATGTGCCGTTAGCCGTTTGTACGCGATCTGTCCTGGCCTAGACACAGCATGATAATAGTCATATTAATCTTCAAAAAACAGCAGCTGCTCGTTTTTGTTTACTGTTTATTTTTCAGTGGATAATTTTTCATTTGCAATTTTATGGAAAATTTGTGAACTGAAAAAAAAACTTTAGAAAACCTTAACTCTTAATCTGCCATAAGGTTTTTGTAAAACTTCCTCCTCAGTGCCGTAAGAATTTCCAGAATTGCGATCAACCGGTTATGAAATTAAAAAAATTACCTAAAATGCATTAATATTACTATTAACTATTAGTATTGTCATACTGACTTCATCTTTTAGGATAAGAATGGTTATTCTAAGTATCCAAAAGACCGTATTGAGTTTAAAACTACTTTTACCTGTAGTTTAGAACTATTATTTTAGTAATAAAGTATAGCAAAATCACATTTTTGAAAAAAAGAACTTAAAAACTTCCAAAAAACTTCGCTAATCGAGCTATAACACTTGCGAGGGAAACAGCTGCCATTGTGAGAAGTTGAAAACATCATTTTTCATGCAATGAAGAGTTTTTATTTCCTGTAATTTTGTTTCTAAAGAGAGTTCTATTGAGTTGCGCATTATCGCGCTTTGGTAAAAAAAAGGTAAATCGCGCATTACCACGCTTTGGCACATTAAGATTTAAAACAAATATTAATGCATGTTTATGGGAAAATAATGATAATGACATATTCTAATATGCGGTCATTAACTGTCCTTGGCAGAAACAACCAGAGGTGGCTGGCCCAGCTCTCACCTGTAACAGTTAAGAGATTTGTTAGACAAGTATGTAATAATGAGGCCATACCTGAAACATGAAGTCGTGACGTTTGACCTCCATCATGACATACTCGGCCCAGCCGTTCAGCGTGTACTGCTTCTGGTCAAGTGTTGTGATGTGAGGGTCACCCCAGAAGTCAGCTGTTGTAAACAACAACGTGACAATGTGGTATTACTGGCCAGGAATTGTTTCATTGGAAGGTTGTTGGTAAAGCTAATGTTGTAAACATTGTTAAAATTTCAAACTTGTCAAATTTCTAGAGCAATTCTTTAGCAAATCAGAATATTAAAAAAAATATATTTCACAAAGAATGAAAATTAAACTAAATGTAGAAACTGTGTTTTCAACTATGTAGATTAACATCTAGAGACTCCCAAGTTACCTGTCTGGTCGGATTTAAAGAAAATGACCCAGTTACCTGTGACAAATTCTGCATTCCAGGAACAGCCCATGTCTGGTCGGACTCTATGGAACAGGTTGCAGTGGGACCTACTGGCCTCACGACAACACCACTGCTTGGGTCTGATGTCCTCCTCCATTGTCCTGCGCCAGTTGGTAAAAGGGTTGTTGGTCAAGATGTGGCCAGCTTCCGGCGTGCCACTTACATAGGACGACTCACGCCAGGCCCACCATGGTCTTCTTTGATAACAACAAAGCTAAGCGGGGAAAACAATGTGCATCTGAGAATAATTAGATAAAATGACAGTAAGTCATAAATTTGTATGTGATCCTAACTCGTATCTTTGCTAATATACAGCTGCCGTCTCCGTAACATCTATATCTTGCATCTTACATCACTGTAACACGTCAGTTTGGAAGGTAATTTATGCATCATATATACTCATGTGTAAGTCAAGGACAAAATAAATAGCAGAAATGGCAAGGCAGCTGCCACAATGGCTAAATTAAATAAACGGGTCTGGCTAAACATCAAGCTAACGGAGAAAACAAAACTGTGCGTCTATCGAGCCTGTGTCATCAGTACACTACTATATGGGAGCGAGACATGGACCACTTATACATCCCATGAGCGCAAGCTTAATAGCTTCAACTCGAGGTGCCTTCATCGCATCATTGGCATTAAATGGCAGGGCAAAGTGCCAAATAGTGAGGTCCTGATGCATGCTTATACCAAAAGCATGTTCTCAATCCTTAGTGAAAGACGCCTGAGATGGCTAAGACATGTAAAAATAATGAGTCCTGGCAGCATCCCCAAAGGTCCTCCTATATGGAGAGCTGGCATGGGGAAAGAGGAAGACAGGTCACCCCAGTCTGTGATTTAAAAATGTCTGCCAGAGGGACATGAAAGTAGCCATAATACACACAAGCGACTGGGAGTGTACAGCAGAAGATAGATCTACATGGCACTCAGTTGTAGAAG
Source organism: Radix auricularia (assembly GCA_002072015.1). Lineage (NCBI taxonomy): Eukaryota > Metazoa > Mollusca > Gastropoda > Lymnaeidae > Radix > Radix auricularia. The sequence continues at coordinate 321,016 of MUZC01000021.1, forward strand.
AGGAGCAAAGGATGGGGGAGGCTACAGACAGAAGAGCAAAAAAAGTCAAAACATTGGGAAGCACAAAACAAAAGCTGTGGTAAAGACTGCCACCCTAAGATAGGAGTTCACAGCCAAACGAGGAAATGCAAACTTACCCAACGGTGATGCAACATTGTCGTGTGAAACAAAAGCAAAGTCAAGAAATTTAAGTTTAAAAAATTCATTTAAAAATGCAGATTTGACTTATCCACTGGCTAGTGCTAGTATGCATAGAAACTTTTGCCTTGTATGCAGGGCTATGTGCAGTGCTAGTGTACATAACTATACATTGACTCAGATACCAGGTAGACACGGGCACACAAACAACAGCAGTATGTTCAGGCTAGACTGATTCTGTTACCAAACCTTATACATGCGTGATCTTCATTCCTGACAGGTAGCTGCCAAAACAACAGTAAATGCATGTTTCTGCTGCATTTAGCCCATGATCAGCTGATAGTTTAGAGGCTGGCCATGTGCACTTCTGATACAGAGAGATAAGGATTGTAACAGTTCCATTGTTCCAGGATCTCACAAAACTACAAAAATCACAGAATTTCAAAGTCCAAGGCATATTTCATAACTGCTGGTAAGACAGCTACTCTTCATTTACGAACAAGTATATAGGATATGGATACCACACTTGACATAATAAAAAATTGACTTAACAGATTCAGAGTTTCCTTATGTGGTCAAATTTGATCGTAACGCACCAGGAGGCTGACAATGTTGTTAAACAATCTTCAAACTATAACAACCAACCAAATGACAAATCCACAACAACCAACCAAATGATACATCCACAACAACCAAACCAATGACACATCCAGACATCCACAACAACCAAAAAAATGACACATCCAGACATCCACAACAACCAAACCAATGACACATCCAGACATCCACAACAACCAAAAAAATGACACATCCAGACATCAACAACAACCAACCCAATGACACATCCACAACAACCAACCCAATGACACATCCAGACATCCACAACAACCAAACCAATGACAGATCCACAACAACCAACCCAATGACACATCCACAGCAACCAACCCAATGACACATCCAGACATCCACAACAACCAACCCAATGACACACCCACAACAACCAACCCAATTACACATCCAGACATCCACAACAACCATCTTGACATCCACAACAACCAACCCAATGACACATCCAGACATCCACTTGCCTTGTTGAGTGTGTTGCCAGGAAACCAGCGCCTCATGTGGTTGGGTGTGATAGCGTAGCAGTAGACATTGCTGTTCCTAACTTCTGCCAGCCACCACTGCCTCCCGAGCCTGTCCCTTGAACAGGGACAGCGGAACAGTTGGTTCATATCCCTCCAGAACGTGTTTGTTTGCAACAAATAGGCGTTCTGTTCATAAAACCTGCTGCACTTCTGAGCTGAACTTTCAATTTCCCCAACTTTTTGAATATAGGTTCCAATTCGTCCTGCAGACATTTAATTATAGGGAAAAAATAAGATGCAACCGTATTATGATTTTTAACTCTTAAAGTTGCAAAGCATTGTAATGCATCTCCGTCCCCTATCCTTAAAGCGTCCCTTGTTAGAAATGAGATCTCGGAAAGTAAAAACTGTTCAATGCTTGAAAAATTATGTATTCAACTTTCGGCAATGGCGGCCATTGCCCACACTAGTGTTATTGCTCAATTCGCAAAGTTTTTTGGTAGTTTTAACGTTTTTTATTTTTCAAAGATACGTTTTTGCTATACTTTATTACTAAAATAATAGTACTAAACTACAGGTAAATATTGTTTTAAACTCAGTACGGTCTTTTGGATGCATAAAATAACCATTCTTAGCCTAAAAAAATGAAGTCAGTATGACAATAATATTATAAATGGAATTTACGCAAATTTTTTAATTTCATAACCAGTTGATCGCAATACAGGAAATCCTTATGGGAATGAGGCGGAAGCTTATTGAAAACCCTTATGCGACTTAAACTAAGTTATTTTCATTTTGTCAAAAAAATTTTAACATGACTTATTAAGGTCAAAGACTTGGAAATAAATAATGCCTTTGAAATTTATTGCATAAACAAAAATTTATACATGAAATACTATTCTTTATAAAATTTTGGCATGGAAAATATCCATAACTTGAGTTCATCTTTTTACTTATCTGAAACATGATTAAGTGAAGGCAATTTTTAAGTACTTTAAGGTTTCTACTTTTATATTTTAATTTTTTGTTCTAAAACGCTGATAGGATCAATCTTAGTTGCAAGTTTGATGTGATTCTTGTCATGAAACTCCAACAAAGACAATACCTTAAAGTGATCACTTTTACACTCTAAAAAACTGGAAATGAAAGAGCTGGGGATATCTGGGGCTAACTAGGGATATTAAGCCTGTCCTAACATAATAATGGCGGCTGGGTAGCGAAGTCAATAGTGCGCTTGCTTTACAAGCTGAGGGGCGTGGGATCATGCCCACGTAAAAGCCATTATAAAATGATGAGAAATGACTAACGCTAAGAAAGTCCTCCGCTGACCTGGAGAGGGATGGGCGCCACCAGTGTCTACCAAGCCAGAGAATGTTCTAGTGGAAACATTAGAACCCCCTACGTGCTAGAAAAAAATAGGTTATGGGACAAAAAAAACCCATAATAATCAGACAACTAACCAGCAGACCCAATATCCTTTCCTATGGTGGTTGTGAATCTAGTATATGTAAACCCAAGGTCCATTATGCCCTGATTGTTAGTGTGGCCGATGACAATCACTCGATTGGGGACATACTCCCAGTTCATGCCATCCTCCTTGTAGATGGTGATGGCGTACCCTTTCTGGCCGTCAGTGGCGTAGATGCTCTGAAAGGTGTTCCTTTCTTGATTCTTGAAGAATTTAAAAAAACAACAACATTAAGTTGAAATTTCACTCAACCATGATGCTGAAAATTACATGTTGAATTGCATATTTTAATTCCAAGACTTATTTTTAATATAGATCCATGCTGCTTGGCTGCAACACAAAAATAAGACTGTTTTGAAAAATGAGGCAAGCCTGCATTTGAACATAGTTTTATTTGTCACCAAGGATTACCAAAGCCTGTTCAGAAAAATATATTTGTATTTATTATATATCCCATCATGGACTTGTCATTTAATTACTGCATAAGCTATATATTGGTTCTATTATATATCCCATGTGACTAGAGTCTAGGCTGTATATTGATGTTATTGATTATATATCCCATGTGACTAGAGCCTAAGATGTATATTGGTGTTATTTATTATATTTCCCATGTGACTAGCCTCTAAGCTGTATATTGGTGCTATTATATATCCCATGTGACTAGAGTCTATGCTGTATATTGGTGTTATTATATATCCCATGTGACTAGAGTCTAGGCTGTATATTGGTGTTATTTATTATATATCCCATGTGATTTGCGTCTAAGATGTATATTGGTGTTATTTATTATATATCCCATGTGACTTGCGTCTAAACTGTGTACTGGTGTTATTATATATCCCCCAAACATGCACTTAAAAACAGTTTTTTAATCTTCATTTAAAGTATTAGCCACTTAAATGTTGAATCCCAAACTCTGCCCAAGTTGTCACAACTCAACATCTCTCAATGAATTCATCATTTTAAAAGTTAATTGACCAATAAGTTTAGGGTGAAGTTGATGTTATATCTGTTGAAATAGGGATGATCCTTACCCAGCTACATCCATAGTAAGAGTATGCACACATGAATGAATACCACGCGCTAGGTCTCACGTTCACCCATGTAGTGACCAGGACAGTTGATGCCCGAAAGTTCTCCGCCATGGCAGGCCAGTAAAATGACCGCACCTGAATCATAAAGGACACAAGGGAGTAGCAGTAATGGAATTGAATCAAAGAAAAGACAGTCATTTAAAAATATGTATCTCAGCTCTATATCTGCATATCTCTTCATGGGGTAATAAACAGAATACTTACTGCACATAACACCCAGGGATATTAAACAATTTTAAGGTCACCATATATGGGTAAATATATGCAGGTTGTAATGTAAGCTATGTATGGTAAGTAAGGCAGTTTTAAATACATTAGTAAGGTAGGGTAAAATACATAAGTAAGGTAGGGTAAAATACATAAGTAAGGTAGGGTAAAATACATAAGTAAGGTAGGGTAAAATACATAAGTTAGGTGGGGAAAAATACATAAGTAAGGTAGGGTAAAATACATAAGGTAGGGTAAAATACATAAGTAAGGTAGGGTAAAATACATAAGTAAGGTAGGGTAAAATACATAAGTAAGGTAGGGTAAAATACATAAGTTAGGTGGGGAAAAATACATAGATCAACACGGTATCAAAGATGGGTAAAACAGTAGTCAGTACCTAAACATGAGTCAAGCAGTTCTCAATGAGAGACACATGGCTTCATCAATCTATAATACGTGTCTTGATCATAGTTTTATGATTAAACTACACTTTTGTTGATAATGAGACAATGAAATCATGGTTTCTTCAGTAATAAGTTTCAAGCCAATTGATTGTAGTTGATATATCACTGATATGAAAATAGTAATACTTAAACATTAAGCACAACTTAGCAGTCAACAATACCTCTGTTGTGGCTTTATCTAAAATGCTTTGCAGCTGTACTTGGTTATGCCTAAAGTAACTGCCTGTTGTTCGAACTTCCTCGTACAGATGGTAATACATGAGCTGATTTCTATTTCTAGCGTAAGGATCCATGTTGGTCCAGAAAGGAGCCAGCAGATTCTGACGCCGGTTGGATGCCGACCATAGGTTTGGGGTGTAGGCATACCTGGGTTCTCCAAAAGTCAGGGCTCCACTGGTTGATACCTTAGTAAATGGTAGATATTTTTTTTTAAAATTTATATAAAAAACTTAGACCAATTTTGGAGAGGGGGCAATCCATATATTAACTATGTACAAAATTCATATTTTTGTATCACCCCTTGTTGCTGGCCTTACATTTTTGGGACCCCTCCCTTATGCGTTTGTACAAATTCGCTCAACCCCCCTCCCTCATTTTAAAAATCAATTTAAGCCAAAGAACTGTCCATAACTTACATCATGTGTCTTAAAAAAAAAAAAGGGGGGGGCGTGCATTTTAGATGATTTGTGATGAAGGAGAGGGGGGTGTTTAAAAAATGTGACGTAACATCAAAATGCACAACTTTAAATATAAGTTCTACTAAAATATTTGATTGCTTGCAATTTATGTGTTGAATTTTCAATGGATTCACAAGTGTTATTTGAGTGCAGCCTTACACTTAAACTTAAAAAAGTGATTTGCAGCATGGTTATTAAAAAATGTGACGTCACATTTCTTGAACACCCCTCTCCCCTTTGTCACAAATGGCTGACCCCCTCCCCCCTCAAGGTGTTTTACATCATTTATGGATGGCCCCTTTGTGATGTCATACTGGAGGGGTCTAAGCTTTTGTAACAAAGTGTGAACAAGTTGAGGGGGGATAAAAATCATCAAAATCGCACAACGTCATTTATTGACGGCCCCATTATAGTTTTTTTCATGATGAAATTATTGAGGAAATACAATAGAACATTCAAATTTTATTGTCTTGAACATGACAAAACTGATAAAATAGAAAAATACAAGCAGTAAAATCGCCGTCCCGTTGTGTATTTATAACGGCCAAGGCACAGGTGGGTGAAAGAGTAACTTCTATTAGTTTCAATAAATGGAAATATAAATCAGACGGATAAATTTTAGGAATGTCTGAACGTCTAGTCTGAAACAAATATTAATTACTTCCAAGTATTTAAAAGTTCAGAATTTAGTTTGCATTAAATTATAAAACATTATAGCATATCAGTACTGACTCAATCGGTCTCAAATGCTGTTTTGCAGCCAGAGTGGTATACATTACTGGGCATAATATTATACAAATTAAATTTGTTGTGTGCATGTACACATTCATACATTCAATAGAGACTCCCCCTCCCCCATATGCAAAATGCCATTAATTTAAGACCCCCCCCCCCTCAGTAATATATGAATGGCTCCAGAGCTGATTAAATTTGATACTATTAGCTAAAGTAGTTGGGTAGTAAAAGTATTAATTAAGGTGATAATTGCTGCTGGGTGTTTTAGTGTTCTTGGGGTGTGGGGGTGGGGGGGAGGTTGCCCTGAGCTATCACACTTAGGAATCCCATTGTGAGGGAAAATATGTTTTTTTAAAGATACAATATTTTATTCAGAAAACTTTGATGTGATGCCTCTTCTTCAAAACTGTCAGCCATTCTTGAAGTTAAATGAAAAATGTGCTTTTGCTGATTACTTGTACCAATCTTTTTTCGTGTCTTTTCTCTTCTTCATTACTTTTACATTGCATAGTTGGTAACATACAATGTAAATTTAATTTAAATATTTTTGTTTCTATAATTCATAATGATGAAGGCATTTGCCAGAAATGTCTACATTAATAAATCTTGACATTCATTTTTTTATTCACACTAGCAGTTTGAAAGCTTTATCACAGTTAGGCATGTACCAGATTCAAAATTATGAAATCCTTCCGGAGCCGGCTTTGGCCAGATTTATGAAATCTGGTCAGTGCTTCAGAGCGATTTTTTTAAAATGGTCGGATGCCAGATTCAGTCTAATGATATAATGAAGTTTAATAGAGATTTTTTTTTTTAAATATAGGGAAATACAGTGTTACAGTTTTACAAAACTCTTATCTTACATGTGCAAATCTCACTGGAGTTGTTCCAAAAGGCACTTCAGCACTGAAATGAATGGCCTGACTCCACATGCTCCATCTGACCTCAACCTCAGTGTCACCCTCATTTGTTCCATAGGAATAAAACTCTGGATAGAAAAGATGGTAGAACTATATGAATAAAACAATCAGCATCATGATCTAAGGGGCCGTGAACATATGACACAGGAGACCATTAGCTTGGCACAATGTTGGCTTGACCCTATGTTCCACTATGTCTTCTTTTGTCCATTGTAACCTTTGAGGACCATTCTCATCACATTAGTAATGACATCAGCTATGTAAAGTCTCACTACTTAAGCCATTACAAAATAGCCATGTCTGGGACCAAGCGGATATCGCTCCGGACATTCGCCCCAGCGTGATATTGGGTTTTTCGGAGCTATTCGCCTTGACAAATAGTGCCCACGCAAATAGCAGAGTATCTAAAAAAAAAATACATTAAAAAATGCAATTTTGGAATTTGATAAATATGCAGATTATTCTACTTACAAATTGTTAAAAATATAACAAGGTAACCTAATTATAAAATTTAAAAATTTGAAATTATAAAGTTAATAAAACTAATTTTCTAAAACAACGAATTGTTTCCTGCTAGCGCTTAGCGCCACGCCGCGATATTTACTATTGTTGATGATTTAGGATCTTATCTTAGATATACAGATGCTCCTTCTATGCAGAAGATAATTGCGTCCACAGATGATCTGTTGGCAAATGATGCAACGGTCACAGGCCACGGCTATAGGGGTTCCACGCATTACCCCAGCTGCCTAACTATTGTCTAGTTAGGTACCCATTCGGAGCTGGGTGACTTGAGGGCTCCTCAGGCCTCAGGAACAAGTCCTTACCTTCGTGTGGATTCGAACCCGTGACCATCGGTATGACAGTCGAGAGCGCTACCTCTCGAGCACCACGAATTGAAGACCTTAGTTGTGCTTTATTGCTAAAGCTGCACAATTGTATGCACCAAAGCACGTGTTAGCTGGCATTCATCCCGCCACGTTCTAATTATTATTATTTATCCTTATTAAAAGTTTAAAAAATTAAAAATAAAATTAAAACATGTCAATTTCAAAGTTAAGTAGTAAAATTTGGAATTTCTTCACCATAAATGCCATTTATGAATGAAAGGCAAACTGTGATGTCTGTAATCCATGAGAAGTTAACACGAGGTGGAGCATATGCATGATCTTATGGAACTTCTGCTCTTATCAACCATCTCCGATAGTTACATGACAAAGAGTATGATGAGTACACCAGTGCATCAGAGTCAAAAGAGGCAGAGGGATGATGAAGAAGATATTTGTTTAACATCCTTAGCACTGTACTCAGTTTGTACCTAAATCTGGCAACTAGTACATCTAACTATTCGGATTTGGTACCCGGTAGTCTAATATGTTGTAACTGTAACTATGGCCGTGAGCCAAAGCTGTTGCTCTAAATGTAATTATAGCTGTAAGCCAAAGCTGTTGCTGTAACTAAAGCTTTGAGCCAAAGCTGCTGCTGTTACTTAACTATAGCCTTGAGCCAAAGCTGTTGCTCTAAATGTAACTATAGCTTTGAGCCTAAGCTGTTTCTGTAACTGTAACTATGGCCATGAACCAAAGCTATTTCTGTAACTGTCACTATAGCTGTGAGCCTAAGCTGTTGCTCCTTAGATTTACTGACATTCCCATCTCAGATCTACTGAAATTCTCATAGCAGAACAATTTTTTTGGGTGTTACGTCACAAAATTTGCAAGCCATGGAGTTCTAGCGACTTAGCCTATTTCGTGAAATAATGAATCACTACTTAACAAGACCTATATATGCATTATATAAAATATAATTAATCAAAATATAACCAATTAATTTTCAAGATTAATCAAACAAAATTTTTTAAAAACCAGTACCAGCCCATATATATATATATATATATGTATATGTATATATTATATATATATATATATATATATATATCATAGCAATGCTACTTTGAATGACAGGTGGGCCGCATATTTTTTTATAAGGTTTGATACAGCTCATAATAATCTATTGTTTCTAAGAAAGACTGCTTAATTCCAAAGTTTTGCTTACCTGGTTGTTTCAAGGGGGCTGAAAATGGTAAAATAAAAAGTAAATAGTAGGGTATTACTCAAAAAATAGTAATAGAATAATGAGCCCCTAAATGGGTTACTACAGAATTATATCATATCAGGTTGATCCTGATTTTGTGGCAGTTACATTTTTTTGGTAGCAGTTAAAATAAAATGTTATATTAAAATTTCAAATTAAAAACTTTCCACAGAATTTCAGTTAATATTCCTAATTATTTTAAATTTTTAAAACAAAAATTATATTCTAAATAAAATGAGAGATAAAGTTTTACTCACACTGTGTTGTAGTTGTTGTTCTTGGCGTGGTAGTAGTAGTAGTAGTTGTGGTTGTAGTTCTTGGCGTGGTGGTGGTAGTAGTAGTTGTAGTTGTTGGTGTGGTCGTCGTAGTAGGTAAAGTAGTTGTTGGTGTGGTCGTCGTAGTAGGTAAAGTAGTTGTTGGTGTGGTCGTCGTAGTAGGTAAAGTAGTTGGTGTGATTGTCGTAGTAGGTGAGGTAGTTGTGGTTAATTCTACAGATATTGGTTGTGTTGAGGTAGACGATGCAGCTACTACTGTTGCAGTTGTATTTTGATGTGATTCCCTGTTGAAAAAAAGACAACAGTCTTGTAAATGATTCAATAAGTAATTTACAGGGCTATAAAAATTACTCTATCTAGCCAACCATTCTCTCGTTGCACACCAAGTTGCGTGTGATAGCTTGCACAAAAGAATACATGCTTACACACTTAATAACTTTTAGGATAAAATAAAAATGGACTTACATTGCAAACAACAAATTGATATTGCTCTTAATATTTAACTTGCTAATGTAACATCCAAAAATAAACAATTGAATAAATTTTGAGACCAATAAAAAATAAAAAATGACAATTCTATTTGTGACCTTTAACCTTCAAATTTCATTCATTGAGTTAACAAATAAAATGTGAACTCTGACCTGCATCTAGAGTTATCTCCTTCATCCACACATTCTTCTCCCTCTTGACATTGTTCCAATTCTTCTCTTTTCTCACATGGAGTTCCACTGGCAATAACTACAAAAATAAATATTAATTGAAGAAGATATTACAGCTTGACCAGCTATGAACATTACAAGAGAGTGATCTGAACTTTTATTTCATATCAACAGCCCCAGCTGAAAAACATGATTTGGTTACTACATAAACATAATTTCCTTGATCCAGTGATTATTCAATCTATGACTGTCTTGTTTAAAATATTAATACCATGCACCAATCTGTGTGCGAGGCAGCATTCTCATGTAGCACGAACGAGCAGGTAAAATCTAAGTAGTGCGTTCAGTGACCAGGTAGGAATGCAACGTAGTAACTCACTAAATTAAATCATTTATCACAGAAAGGATAAGTGCCCCCTGATTTTAGTGTAACAAATGTGAAAGTTCCGCATCCCAATAGGATTAGACATTTTACATTCTACAGCTTTAAGAGTTGAGGGAGACAGTCAGCAATAAATCTAAATTTCATTTAAAGAACAGATATGTAAGAATATAATTTTTGAAAATAATTTAAGTTCATTCAAATGCTTAATTTATATTAATGAACCTTCTGCCATTGTATAACAATGTCTACATGTTAGGCTGGCAGACAGCTCTGTGATATAGGACTACAGGCAAAGTGCAAAGAGTAAGTTATTTTATTTGTTTTAGAATTTCATTAATAAGACATAAACATGTGATTACAGAAAGGATTCATGAATCAGTTGAGAACATTTTCTTGAGGTGATTTTGAACCCTTAAAAGTTATCAATCTTCTGTGTAGGTAGAAATTTAAACTGCCACACTCTAGCTTAGAACTTACATGGCTTTCCTCTAATAATGAGACTGCTAAGAGAAACAGTTTGGTTTCTAAATTCAAAATCTGTTGTGAGAATGAAGGTCAAGGCTTTTGCCAACGAGTTGATGATGTCAGGACTTCTGCTGATCTCAAAGGAAAAAGTGACATTCAAGGGGCCACCACTGTTGATAAAACGTATTTTATTGCAACAGTTATTTCCCTTTATCATGTTTAGAACAAACAAAAGGTTTACCCCTAAATGTAGTAAGGAGGAAAATACTTTTAAAAACTGTCCTTAGCTTACAATGTTGAGGGTAATGGGGTATAAAAAACTATTATTTGAAGTTAAATCAATAATGATTGTTAAAATTCCAATAGTTTTAACTTCAAAAGGAAATGACTTGCAATTTTGATAATTTTTAGTGCGAGTTACAAAGGTTTGTACACATAATCTCAGCCATTAACTCTTTTAATAACAAACCAATAAAAGTGTACATTTAAAGTAAATAAATTAGAGGCTACGTCCAAAAAGGGACTGCAGCGGAGATCGATGAGAAAAGTTTGAGGTTTCCATGTACTTTTTGAAGAGTGTATATGTAAAGATTGTTTTCAAATCTATTAGTGACTCACCCAGAATCGGCTTGTCTTCCTCTTATCAAACTGAAAGAACCTGCAGTTGGAGATAAGCTCACTAAAGTTAAGCTTGTCACTGACAAACTTAGGAGACTTGACTCTAACCCTAAGTTCTTAGAGAGCTGAGGTTATTATAAAAAAACAATGAAAACATCTTTAAAAAAGGGATAAAAAGTAATAAATGAAAATTTAAACAACAAAGAAAGGAATATTTCCAATGGCCTTGCATTTTTATGCGAAACGATTTGTAGAATTATCTTATCTGTTACAGTTACAGATGTTCTTTTTATATAGAGGATTTTTTTAAAATGAGCAAACAGCAATGCCATTGTATTATGAATTATGGTAGTGTGTAAGAAGGTTAAAATACTAAATGAAAGAATGCTTGCATTACAGGTCATCGAACCAGTAAGTATTTTTAAAATTAAGATTATTGACTGAAGTGCCAAAAAGAATAATGAAAAATTGATCTAAAACAGGAAACTGGTACATAAAATTGTCTAAGTGAGGAAACTGACAACACAAACAAAAGGTTTGAGTTGGATTTATGTATAATAAATTTTAAACTAGCTTTTACTTTTACTGAACACCAATACTATTTTGTTATTTAACTCCAAATATTTTATGATGAACTGCACCAAAGAACATACTTTTTATTATATGTTACAAGGAACATTTAAGTTTGTGATATTTTTTCCCCACTTTGTGAAATATATATATTTATATATATATATATATATACAGTCGAAACCGCTTAAGTCGAGGGCGTTGGGTTATGAAAAATGGCATCAACATAACCGATGATCGAGTTAAAGCGAAAACCAATATGGCGGCAAAATATTAACATGCGCTTGAAATTTCTTTATGTACGTGTTGTGCGTTAATTAGTGGTGGGGCGATTAATCAGAATCGTATCGGAATATCGGGACCCGGTAGGGATGGAGACAGACGTCCGGAGGCATCTCGGTTGTAATCTGAAGTTTGGTATGTACTCATTCCTATTTCAATGTTGCAGTGGGACGTGGTGGTCGAGAGGTAGCGCTCTTGACAGTCATACCGATGGTCACGGGTTCGAATCCACACGAAGGTGAGGATTTATTCTCGTGGCCTGAGGAGTCCCCGAGTCACCCAGCTCCGAATGGGTACCTAACTAGACAATAGTTAGGCGGCTGGGGTAATGCGTGGAACCCCCATAGCCGTGGCCTGTGACCGCTGCATCACTTGCCAACAGATGTGGTCTGTGGACGCAATTATCTTCTGCATAGAAGGAGCGTCTGTATATCTAAGATAATAAGTTCTCAATTTTTTTAGAATGTACCCCTAGGCTACATTTTTACTTAAATATTTCTGTAGTTGTGCTTATTGTGCCTTACACTATATACATATTTAAGATATAACTGTAACACTTTACAGTGACTCTAAAATTGAAATCTCCAACAAAATAAAATTGTGTGTGACCTCTAACCTCGATTATGTTTGTTATTGATATTGTGTTTTCTAAATATTTAAGTTTAAGTGAATATTTGGAATTAAGCTTAACAAATTCCATACTTCGGAGGCTACCTCACGGGATGTCATCAGCTGTACAGTTGGGATAATTTCCTTGGCTGCTTGTGCCCTCCCAGTCATTATAATCAGTTAAAACAGTTCATATAGTTTATTTAATAATATTTGGATAGCCGAAGGCCGATGTTAGGTGCTAGGTGCTAGTCATATATGATTACAGTCGCTGTACGGATCTTAGGCAAAGCATTTAGATGCAATGCCGATGATGAAAACCAAAGTACCTGTTGAGCGTCGGGTTACTCCGAAGCGACCGTTTCGTCCCCCTCAATTAACTAGCAACGCTGTTGAGCGGTGCCGGTTTAGGGCCAGGAGCGCCAGTACGGAATAGCAAAAGGTACCGCTAGGAAACGCTTTTGGTCGCCAGCTCTGAGGAAACCTTCCGGTGGGGGTTAAACCCTAGTTAGGTCAGTGATGATCCCCACGCTTTGCGGCGATCTAAACTATATAGACTCGTAAGCTTTGCCGTGGTGGCGCCAAAGTGATACTATGTTGATAGCGAGTCACAGTAGGGAAATTCCACACCTCCCTCGGGAGGCACACTTTAGTGGGAGGCGTTTTTGGCCCAGTGCCCTGGACGCCCAGGCGGCCGCTTGTAGCAGCTACCGCTCCGGGGGGGGGGCTTCTCAGTCTTTACGTCCCTTAGGGGGCCAGAGGGCTGAGGGGGTTTTCCGGGAAGCCCCATGAAGAGCGCAGGCTCGGGACTGCTGATTTTCTTCCACATGTAGGATTTAATAATATTTAACAATAATGGGGTACATTTTCAAAAAAATTAGAACTATAACTTTGAAACAGGAAGTAGACTAAAAAATAATAAATAAACTTCAGATTACAACCGAGATGCCTCCGGACGTCTGTCTCCATCCCTACCCGGGACCCTATTTCTTCACTCTTTCTTAAGGTTGTTAAGACCGTTCGTTTTTAAAGACCGTTTAAGTTTAAATATAACGTCATTTTGCGGTGATTCCCAGATTGAGCGATACTGTGCCTTCGAAGCCACTTGCTTGATTTTCCTTACAAGCTACACAAATAAGTAACCTACACGTCCCCGAACCATTCTCTTCCTAATCATCTTCTTTGGGTCCGTCAGCTTATCCTCGGCTTACAATGGACTCAGAATGGTCTATCGTGACCTATATATGACTCATGACAAAGCGAACTCTTCTCTATATAAACGTACACAAATAAATTAGTTACTCCTTTTGAACTTTTGAACCTTCAACTTTGACATATTTTAATTAATTCTAACCAATAGTTAAATGGCTTTTGCACACGGCCACTTCTTATGAATGAAACAATGAGAACAAAGCAGTAGTACAGTACATGTAATAGATGTAGTCAAAATGAGGTTGAAGGATGAATGGTTGCCAATGACAACAAGTCTGCACACGGTACATTTTATTATTCCATACAATCCCCTGAGATTACAATGGACTTAGAATTCCTTCGGTAACTTGATGCTAATAGGACTAACCAACAACAATGGTGTGGGAGAGTGGGGGTGGGTAAACTGTCTGTAGTCTGTTATATTATATATTTTAAAATCTGGGGAGCCTTGTTTACAGTAAGCAGCCTATGATTTTGGTATCATCCCATCACTAGCGTTAATAAATAATAATGTTCATGCACGTGTTTTTGGAGTTTTTTTTTTAACACAACAGCATTGCCGTTATTTGTTTGATGAAGCTATCGGCATGCTATAAAATTGTACATACATGTTTGCTAACAACAAAAGGTATATGTGCACCAACTGACAGCAGAAATTTACAAATTTAAAATAAAAACCAACGTCGATTATCGATAAAAACTTTTATTATTCTCCAACACATCTCTGAAACTTATAGTATATATGCAGTTACTTTGGTTTCTTTAAAAAGTCTATAATGCTTTGTTGTTTTTTGCCTTTAATCGTCTGCTGATACCTTTTATCGGCCTTGATGGCTATAAAATAACTAAGAATTTCAAAAGCAAGCAATTGCCATAGTAACAGAAGCAACACAGCGCTGAGAGCAAAACGCAAGTGGGCTGTGACGTCACCAGCAGACCCTGGTGAGGCAGAAACTTTGGTCCCTTCCCTTGGTTATAAAAAAATCATAGCTAACATTTTCAAAAGCTGGCGATTGGTCATGGGGATCGAGATAACCAATGTTAAGTGGCAAATTTGACCCTTTTTTGTGCTCGTGTTATGAGGTTTCGGCGACTTAAAAAAATCGAATTAAACGACGAGAAAATGCTAAGACAAAGAGAGAATTTGGCGGTTCCAATAAAAAACGTCGACATAATAGGGTGGTCGAGCTAACCGAGCTCGAGGTAAGTGGGTTCGACTGTAT
>MUZC01000021.1:336225-347498 GCA_002072015.1 Radix auricularia
ATATATATATATATATATATATATATATATATATATATATATATATATACACAATAAGGTATTGTTTGTACAGTCGTACAGTGCTATACGGATCTAACAGTTCATGAATAAAAAAAAGTATTTAAAAAAGAAAGAACTATTCCTTACCACATGAGAAAAAAATACAAGAGAAACAGTGTAAGCAACCAAAATGGCTGCTGCAGGGCCGAAACATTAAAAAAATAGAATTAAATATACTGTAAAGTACTGAACGTAACAGTTAATATTATGTAAAGTATTTTTAAAAAAGAAAACAATCCCTTATCCCATGAAAAAAAATAGTTTAGAAAAAAAAACATTACAAAAGATGGAATGACACGGAATATAATTATTAACTCTTAATGTGTTAAAGCGTGATAATACACGCCTCGCTGTTATTACCAAAGCCCGGTAAAGGGCGCCTCGATAGAACTCTCTTTAGAAACAAAATTACAGAAAATTAAAAATTTCCAATGCGTGAATGAAGATGTATTAAATTTCCGGCAATGGCGGCTGTTTTCCTTGCTAGTGTTATTGCTCGATTCACGAAGTTTTTTGGTCGTTTTTACAGTTTATTTTTGAAGATGTGATTTTGCTATACTTTATTACTAAAATAATAGTGCTAAACTACAGGTAAAAATAGTTTTAAACTCAATACGGTCTTTTTGATATATAAAATAAATATTCTTATCCTAAAAGATGATGTCAGTATGACAATAATGATATAAATGGATTTTACGCAATTTTATAAATTTCATAACCAGTTGATTCATTTCGAGAAATTCTTAAGCGACTGAGGTGGAAGTTTTCCGAAAACCTTATGGCACATCAAGAATTAATATTTTTATGGGGGTACCTTCGTAACCATGAAAGAGCGTAAGTCCGAACCGTCATAACCCGAGGACTCACGGTAATAATTTCCTCATCTTAAGATAAAAAATTGTCTAGTTTTGTAAACTCACAAAATCTTCTGTTTCATCTTTGAGATTTGTAAACGCAGCTGTGGTAGTATCCAATTCACCTGTAGTTACGCTGTAACTTGATACAATAGATGCATCCCATGCTAACAGTTCTGAAATAAAAATTCATGGCAAACCAGAAAATTACAGTTCATATTTTGGTTTTTAGCTGTTTGCAAAATAAATGGGTACATACAGTATGTTAACAACAAAATGTGTCACCTTATTTTCCAGTTTTGAATAAATTTTAAACATCTTATTTTTAAGTTTCTCTTTTATTTAATAATAACAACTTTGGACTTTTAATATCTAGACATTTGAAATAAATTTAGTATGATTGATTCCCTCTCTCCACTCCCTAGCCCTGCATGCAAAAAG
The DNA here is from genome assembly GCA_002072015.1 of Radix auricularia. NCBI lineage: Eukaryota > Metazoa > Mollusca > Gastropoda > Lymnaeidae > Radix > Radix auricularia. The sequence goes on from MUZC01000021.1 coordinate 337,581, forward strand.
GAATCCTGTACTGATTACAACATATGAAATGAAACTCTGTGATGTTTTCTCTTGCAAACGAATAAGAAAAATTTTGTAGGTTTAATTTGGATTTCAATGAAATGGGGCTATTTCTTGCATATTTTAAACTGTCATAGGAAATGGGTATTGGATTATGAAAATTTAAAAAAAAAATTTAATCAAATTCTTTGTTGTGTTCTTTACTTTACTTTATTTTAAATGAATTATCCCATTTATTTACAAGTACAAGTGTACTCATGCAATGTCTCTTTAATACTAATGAGACAAATGTCCAAAAGAAATTTGATATTAAAAAATATAGTAAAATAGTCTGGTATTGTTAACGCTATCAATCAAAAGCATAGTTATATTCATATTGTGTTTTATATACAATAAGTTAAGAGTGAAACAATTTTTGGGTAGATGAGATTGCGTTTTGAATTTGTTTATATGCCAAACAAAATTACAAGCAAATTAGCATCATTTTTTATTAAAAAAAAATTGGAGGTCACCATTCTGCACCAAAAATTACAATATGATTATTTTGATTAATACCAAAGAGCTTAGCAATTGTATGTGGATGAACATTTAAAAAAAAAAAATAATTGATAAGCATAAATTATTTTAAAATATTTTTTAGCAGAGCATGTTGACGCTATGAATAGCATCTTAACTAGATAGAATATAATAACATTAAAGTTAAATTATGTTAGAGTTCGGATGTTGGATGCTTATACTATATGATCGCAACAACTTTTCTGTAAAATAGGACATATTCTTTATAGAGGAAAGCTCTAAAGTAAATTTAAGCAATTATTATTAGTTCTTAACAATAGATAATGTGCCATATATATGATCTATTGTTTTGTCATTATTGTTTAATTAACTCCTCTTTTCAGGTGCCACATTTGTCATACATTGTTTTAGTTTAAACATACCCAGGCATATGTGCAGTTTTCAAAACAATGCCAATATAATGTGTTATGTGTCATTCATATTTATTTCTTAAACATTACAAAAACTCCTTATAATCAAATGATTATCGCCCACTAAGCATGTCTTTTAAATTAAGTTATTAAAAGGTTAAGTATTTTGATTATTAATATATAGTACATAATTTATAATAATTCAGAGTCATGAAAGTATTTAAAAATAGAAGCTTTATCTTATAAATTTTTAATAGCACAACTTACCTGGTTGTTCAGGCTGGGCTTTAAATGGTAAATTAAGAAAAGTAAATAAAATGGTAAAACTGACAAAACAACTTTTAAATTTAATTAAATTTGTTCACCAAAAATATAATAGTAATAAGAAGTAATCTGACTTATCCCAGGTTCCATATTATTCAAACACTGTTTACTTAATTTTCTTGTAAAGTAGGGGTGGGCAAACTATGGCCCGTGGGCCTGTTGCAGGGCGCTACAGAGTTATGCATAATTTTGAAAAAGTTCAATAAATTCATGTTAAAGATAAACGTTTGTACTTGAAATTTCAAGTAATTACTGCCCTTAAGATGTTTTTTTCTCAATAAGGCGACCCTAGCCCTAAAAACTTTGCCCAAACCTGTTGTAAAGTATTATTCCACACACATATTTATCATAGTAGCTGCAGATCAGTTTGTAACAAAGACTTCTAGACATAATTATATTTTTTAAGAAGAAGGTTTACAGTTAAAATGAATACAAACAGTTTATTAAATGTTAACCAATTAAAAGGGATATTTCAATATAGGTGCTTTATAATCTGCTGTATTAATATTCCCCAAGATTTCTTAAATCCAGTCAATTTGAAAAGAATTAGTTTTTAACATTCAGCTTTAGAACAAAAGGTTTAAAGGACTTTATAGTGTATTACGAAATGTAATTATGCGAATGAAGAATCGCACTTCCGGGCATTACGCATGTAAATAAGAAAGATGGCGTTCAAGGTTAAAAGCTAACGTCTTGATTGTATTCTATATGTCTGATGTTTTCAACTATAATAAGTAAATAAGTTACTGAACCCACTCAGTACACCACAGACTTTATGATCACATAAAATATGAATGGTAAAATAATGTAAAACTCACCTTGAGTAGTTGTTTCTATTGTTGTTTCAGAAGTAGTAGTAGTATCTGCTTGTGTAGTAGTAATAATATCTGCTTGTGTAGTAGTAATAATATCTGCTTGTGTAGTAGTAATAATATCTGCTTGTATAGTAGTAATAGTATCTGCTTGTGTAGTAGTAATAATATCTGCTTGTGTAGTAGTAATAATATCTGCTTGTGTAGTAGTAATAATATCTGCTTGTGTAGTAGTAATATCTGCTTGTGTAGTAGTAGTAATATCTGCTTGTGTAGTAGTAATATCTGCTTGTGTAGTAGTAATATCTGCTTGTGTAGTAGTAATATATGCTTGTGTAGTAGTAATATCTGCTTGTGTAGTAGTAATAATATCTGATTGTGTAGTAGTTATATCTGCTTGTGTAGTAGTAATATCTGCTTGTGTAGTAGTAATAATATCTGCTTGTGTAGTAGTAGTAATATCTGCTTGTGTAGTAGTAATATCTGCTTGTGTAGTAGTAATATCTGCTTGTGTAGTAGTATCTGCTTGTGTAGTAGTAGGAATATCTGCTTGTGTAGTAGTAGTTGTATCATCTTGTATTGTGGTTGTAGTTGTATCTTCTTGTATTGAAGTAGATGATTCTACTGCTACAATTGTAGCAGTACTTTGATATAATTTCCTGTTGAACAAAGACAACAAAATCTTCAATTTTTAAATGTTTTAATGAGTAAAATTTGAGCAATTTCACAAATGCAATTATTGCTGAACACATTTTATAGCTAAAAATAAACACTTTAGTAGATCTATTTAGTTACCCACTTCCTCATTTCCCACCAAAGTGCGCAAATTTCCCCACAGGAACCAAAAGCTCACAAAAGCTCAATAACAGTTTATGTAAATGGACTTAATTTTAAAAAAAATGATATTGCTTTTAATATGTAGCATTATCAGTTAACATCTTTAAATAATGAAAACATTCTGTTGATTAGACCAATAACAAACAATTTTATTTGAGTCCCGTACTCATCAAATGTCATCCATTGAGTTTAAAATTAAAATATTAACTCTGACCTGCATCTAGAGTTATCTCCTTCATCCACACATTCTTCTCCATCTTGACATTGTTCCAATACTTCTCTTTTCTCACATGGAGTTCCATTGGCATTAACTACACAAATGAATATTTATTGAAGAAGATCTTTCAGTTTGACCAATTACCAAAGTTATCTGTACTGATGAAGGCATTAGCAGAAACGTATACATATGTCTTAGATAATTAATTATTAATTCTCTTGTAGCACACAATCCAGGTGTTAAAACTATGTAGGTTGTGTGCATTCAGCAACCAAGTTTGAAATTCCACATGAAAACTTACAAAACTGAATCGTTTAACACAGAAAGATTATGTGCCTTATGATTTCAATGGAATAAATCTTAATGTTTTACATGATTCTTCTTTAGGCCTTAAAGGAGCCTAGATAAAAGTTAATTTAAATTTTATATAAAGAATAGAAATGTGAGTTTAATTAAATCGTAGAATTTAATTTGAGTTTAATACTAGTGGGGAAAAAAGGGGTACTTTGAAAAATTGTAGTTTTTAATTTATATAGTGAATCTTCAGCTATTTGATAACCATTACACCAACTACCTTAAATTGTGTTTCACTGGTAATGTTTACTATATAAGGCTGACAGCCAGCTCTGTGTTATACAGGCAGACAGCAGAGAGTAGGTTCTTGTTTTAGAATTTTATCAATAAGAGATAAACATGTGACTTCAGATGGATTCATGTACCTAGCTGAGAACATTTTCTTGAGGAGATTTTGAACCCTTAAAAGTTATCTATCTTCTGTGGGTAGAAATTAAAACTGCTACACTCTAGTTTAGAACTTACATGGCTTTCCTCTGATTTTGAGACTGCTAAGAGAAACAGTTTCATTTCGAAATTCGAAATCTGTTGTGAGAATGAAGGTAAAAGCGTGTGCCACAGAGTTGATGATATCAGGACTTCTGCTGATCTCAAAGGAAAAACTGACATTCAAGGGGCCACCACTGTTGATAAAATGTATTTTATGTAAGCAGTTATTTCCCTTTATCATGTTTAGAACAAACAAAAAGTTTACACCTAAATGTAGTAAGGAGGAAAATACTTTTACAAACTGTCCCTAGCTTTAAATGTTGAGGGTAATGGGTAGTAAACGATTATTATTTTAAAAGTTAAATCAATAATGATTGTTAAAATTCCAATAGTTTTAACTTCAATAGATCGACATACAAACCTTATAGCATTCTTTAGTGCCAGTGACAAAGATTTGTACAAATAACCTCACCCTTCAGTTTTTAACATTTAAAAAAATCACATTTACTGTTGGTAGGCATGCAGATATTTACACTAGTAGAGTTGTGTTCATTTATGGATAACTCACCCAGAAGTGGCTTGTCTTTTTTTTATCAAACTGATAGTACGTGCAGTTGGAGATGAGCTCACTAAAGTTAAACTTGTCACTGACAATCTTAGGAGACTTGAGTTTAATCTTAAGTTCTGAGAGAGCTGATTATAAAAAAAACAATGAAAACATATGAATTTTTTTGGGAAAAAGTAATGAACGCAAATATGACTAACAAGCAAAGGAATATTTCCACTGGGTCTGCATATATATGAGCACCAATTTGTTGAATTTTATGAGAAGACAACTATGCCATTACATTATGAATTATTTTAGTATGTAAGATGGATGCAATAAATCAAAGATTAAATCAAAGAATGCATGCATTGAAGGTCAGGGAAAAAGTAATTATTTTTTAAGTTAAGCGTTTTGATAAGAATTCTCAAAAGAGGTATTGGAAACACAAAAAAATTGTCTAAAATAAGAAACTGATCATAACAGTGACTAAGAAGGGCAACTGACGCATAGAAGAGGTATAAAAGGAGTGATCAAAACAAAGAAGAGGTTTAATAAATGTGACTGATGTAAAAAGATCTAAAAGTAATAATCAACAAAAACAAAAGCTTTAAATTGGATTTATGTATAATAAATTTTAAACTACATTACTTTTTCTGAACACTAATATTATTTTGTAATTTTGCTCCAAATACTTTATGATGAACTGCACCAAGAAAATACTAGTAATTATATGTTACAAGGGATAATAAAGTTAGTGATATTTCTCCAAATTTGTTAAATTTTTAACATAATTGAATATTACTTTTTAAAAATTCTTAAATATTAGAAAACTACAAAATCCTCTGATTCATTTTTGAGATTTGTGTACATAATTTAAAATAATTTTCTCATGAATAGAGATTTGTGTACAAAATTTAAAATAATTTTCTCATGAATAGAGATTTGTGTACAAAATTTAAAATAATTTTCTCATGAATAGAGATTTGTGTACAAAATTCAAAATAATTTTCTCATGAAAAGACATCAAAAATTTAAAAAATTGTCCAGTTTTGTAAACTCACAAAATCCCCTGTTTCATTTTTGAGCTTGATATTCAATTCATCTGGAGTTACGTTGTAATTTAATACTATGGATGCATCCCAAGCTAAAAGTTCTGAAATGAAAAAATTCATGGCAAACCAGAAAATTAAATTTCATATTTGTGTTTTAGCTGTTGCTCATTTGTCTCACTTTTGAATAAATTGTAAACAACTAATATTTAAGTTACTCTTTAATTTAATAATATCGACTTTGGATTTAGAGTTTGAGTAAATAGTCACTTCAACTCAATCTAGTATCAGTGAATTCCAACCCCTTCCCCACAAATGCATGCAAAAAAGAAAAAAAATGACTGATGATAGCATATGAGATTAAACTCTATGATACTTTCATTTAGAAAACAAATTAGAATTAGAATTAGAATCATATATTGTAGGCTAAATTTAGAATTTGATGAAATGATTTCTTGCATATTTTAAACTGTTATAGTACATCGCTTAAGAAATATAATTTAATTCTTTTTTGTATGCAGAGTCTCCTTAGGACTAAGCCTGTGCGGGTATTATGAAGAATTTGCCACTGCACATACAGCGTATCCCCTCTCTTCACTCCAGTGGTGTAACCAAGGGAACCAAAAGTAAATATGTAACAATAAAATTAACTAATGTAGTAAAATATTTTGGTATCCTTAATACTATCAACCAAAATCGTACTATGATTGATGGTGTGTTTTAAATATAAGTTAAGAGAAAAACAATTTTATGGGCAGATGAAATGAAAATATATAGATTTCAATAAAAAGGGGCTATTACAAGCAAAATAACATATTCGATAAAAAAAATTTGGAGGGCACTATTCTGCACCATAATTAACTAGATAATTATTTTGGTCAATACTGAGATGCCAGGGACAAAAGGAAAGGCAAGAAGAGGATCAGAAGTCAACGCAATCGTCCGTTGATTATTATTATTATTATTCATTTATAGTTTATAATTGATAGTGATTCAAAGTCATGAAAGAATTTTTTAAAACAAAAGCTTTAACTTAAGAATATTAAATAACACAACTTACCTGGTTGTACAGGTTGGGCTACAAATGGTAAAATATATAGATTAATTAAAACGGTAGAACTGACAGGTTTTAAATAGAATATCTTTTTTTTTTTAAAAAACAAAAATATAATAGTAATAGGAAGTAATCTGACTTATCCTAGGTTTAAATAATTCAAAGACTACTTCATTTACTTGTAAAGTATTATTCAACACACGTATAAATCATAGTAGCTGTACATAAGTTTTTTTTTTTTTTAAAACCTTCTAGAGTTAATTATATTTTTAAAAAAAAGTATTTAAGTAAGTTGAATCCTAACTGTTCATAAAATATAAACAACTGAAAGTAGTATCTCATTATAGGTGTTTTATAATGTTTAGTATACATTTTTGAATACATTTTTTCAAATTCAGTCAATTCGCAAATATTTATTTTTAAATAGTCAGCTTTAGAACCAATGCACATGATGCAATAATCTTCTTTATAGAAGGAGAGTCTGTAACAGATAAGATAAGGACTTAATCACAATAATGAAAGGATCAGATAAAAGACACATTTAAATGTCAACATCCCTACACACAAAAAATCATTTTAATATTCAATAATATTCTCACACACTTGAATGAAGCCACACACATAAAGCTAAAAGATTAGAATGCTTAGTTTTGCTTAAATAACTGAAAATTACAGTAAGGAGAGCTGTAAATGCGATGCTAAGATTAGCTTCAATTACTTATAAGTTTCATCATTCATTGGTGATACATGGAGATGATTTAGAAAAGGGGGGGGGGGTAACATTTTTGTCTAAGATACACAAGCCTTCTTGAGTTGAACTACAAATTAATCAATTATTATATTTGAAATAATTAGGTATAAAATTCCTTATGAAAGATAAAGTAGTTTTTTTAAAAAAAAGTTTTGTAAAAGTTTATCAACACGGATAAAACTATCTGTTTATTGTGCCCAGATAGATAATGCTGCCTCCCTTAACAACAAAGTAAGATCCTTCATATCTTATATCTCAGATTGTTGGCTGTAAAAGCAGCTTGCTTCTCAGTCATAAAATAATTTCATTATATTTGATAACATAAATCAAAATGATTTACTACAAACATTCTAATTTTAAAGTTTTGAAAAGTAAAATAAAGTAACTCACATTCTGTAGTTGTTTCCACTGTTGTATCAGTAGTAGTAGAATCTGCTTGAGTAGTAGTAGCATCATTTGTTACTGTTGTGGTAGTTGTGGCAACTGTTGCTGTTGTGGTAGTTGTGTCATCTGGTACTAATGTTGTGGTAGTTGTGTAATCTGTTGCTAATGTTGTGGTACTTTTGTCATCTGGTGCTAAGGTTGTGGTACTCGTGTCATCGGATACTAATGTTGTGGTAATTGTGTCACCTGGTGCTAATGTTGTGGTAGTTGTGTCATCTGGTGCTAAGGTTGTGGTAATTATGTCATCTGGAGCTAAGATTGTGGTAGTTGTGTCATCTGGTGCTAGTGTTGTGGTAGTTGTGTCATATGGTACTAATGTTGTGGTAGTTGTGTCATCTGGTGCTAAGGTTGTGGTAGTTGTGTCATCTAGTGCTAATGTTGTGGTAGTTGTGTCATCTGGTGCTAAGGTTGTGGTAACTATGTCATCTGGTGCTAAGGTTGTGGTAGTTGTGTCATCTGGTACTAATGTTGTGGTAGTTGTGTCATCTGGTACTAATGTTGTGGTAGTTGTGTCATCTAGTGCTAATGTTGTGGTAGTTGTGTCATCGGGTGCTAATGTGGTAGTTGTATCATCTTGTATTGAGGTAGATTCTACTACTGTTGTAGATGTATTTTGATATGATTCCCTAATAAAAAAAAAGACAACAAAATTGTAAATGATTGAAAGATCAAAATTTGATTAATTTCTCAATTGTAACTGCTGGAAACCATACGCTTCTACATTGCACAACAATATGTGTATGAACCAAAAAAAAAAACACCAAAAAAAACAACACACTAAATATTTTTTAGGATAAACAATAGATAGAAATGGACTTAAAGAGAAAAAAATGATATTACTTTATATATTTAACAAGCTCCTGTATCATTTTGAAATACTGAAAACATATTAAGACCAACAACAAATTTAAAGGAAAATTTTATTTGTGACCTTTTATCATCAAATTTCATCCATTGAGTAAATTAAAATGTAAAGTCTCACCTGCATCTAGAGTTATCTCCTTCTTCCACACAGTCATCTCCATCTTGACATTGTTCCATTACTTCTCTTTTCTCACATGGAGTTCCATTGGCATTAACTACAAAAATAAATATTAATTGAATATGATCTTACTCCTTGACCAGTAATGAACAATGCAGTGAAGCAGACTATTACGAAATGATAAAAGCCAATGTTCCATTTAAGCTACATGCCATGCAGATATCTGCCTAATGCCTCGCTATGATGTAAAGTTGCTGTTATGACAGTCGCTCTTTTGATATAGTGGCTGTTTTGATACAGTTGCTATTATGATAGTCCCTGTTTAAACACTCACATTTTGAACCAGTGCCTAACTGTATCAGTATAATCACATGTCACAAATAGCTGTTTATTGGAAGTAATTCATGAGTTTTTTGAAAATTGTATTTCTTAACAATTGGATTTCATTGAAGTCCAAGCATAAGACCTTACCCACTTCCCTCAAAAGTACATAACACTTTTAAAGAATTTTTAAAATATATAAGTTAACAAAATAATTAAAATGTAATATAAAACCATGACATTACAGATGGCTGAACCCCCCCTTCTCTTGTCACACTATCTTACACTCCCCCCACCCCCTGTGTGACGTACTTTAAAGACAGCCCCTTAAGTTCTAATAAGGGGCTGTCTTTAAATAAAATAAGTTCTAATATTTTATATTAATGATTTTTTTGCAATTTCAGACTAAATTCTAAAAATATTTTAAAGATAAAGTGCTCCTGGGTTTTATTGGAATAAATTTGAAAGTTCTGTGTCCCAATATGATTGAATATTTTACATCCATCCTGTTTAGCCATCAAAGAGCCTTAGTCAACCATAAATCCAAATGTTTTTTTAAAGAACAGAAATGTGAGTATAAATAAGTTTTAGAATTTAATTTGAGTTTAAAACTGAAGGAAAGTGGCAAAGTGTGAAAGAAACAGTCCATATAACATGCCAAGAAGTGCTAGGAAACAAGAATCGGGCACACAAAGAATGAATAACAGCGGGTGCACAGAGTAAAATAGAAAAAAGAAAAGAAAGAAAACTGAAATAAATAACCGCCGTAAAAGAGCGCAGAAATACAAGTCCCAGAAAGAGTATGCAGATGCAAATAAAGACGTTAAGAAAAGCATCAAGAGGGACAAGAAAGAATTTGTTGACAAACTTG
>MUZC01000021.1:371555-402451 GCA_002072015.1 Radix auricularia
CAGCTTTTATGTCCCCTAGGGGGCCAGAGAGCTGAATGGGGTTTTCTGGGAAGTCCCACAAAGAGCGCAGGCTCGGGACTCCTGATTTTCCACCACTTGTAAGATCATTAGTCCATAATATCCAAAAGTAAATATGTAATGATAATATTAATTAATATAGTCAAATAGTTTGGTATCAATAACACTATCAATCAAAGTTATACTTAATTCTTTGTGTGTTTGAAATACAAAAAGTGAAGAGAGAAACAAGTTTATGTGCAGATGAAATGATATTTTGAATTAATTTAGTTGCCAAGGAATTATGGCTATAACAAACAAAATAACAACATCTTCAATTAAAATAAAAAACAATTTGAGGTCACAATTCTGCACCATGTGCCTGGCAATTGTATGTGGATTAACAGTAATTATAAAAAAGAATGAGTAACAATTGATAACCACACAATATTTTTTGTATTTTTAAACAGAGCTCTATGAATAACATCTTAAATAGATAGAATATTATAAAATTACGGTTAAATTATGTTAAAGTTCAGATGTTGTGTGTTTATACTATTTTATCCCAGCTAAATTCTCTTGTAAAAATTAGACCTTTTCATTTCTAAAAGTAAGCTCTAAATTAAATTTAATCAATAACTATTAGTTCTATGAGTCAGCCATATCTTTTTTCTCTGAAACATTTCATAAACTCCTTACATTCAGTTGATTATTGCCCACTACGCTTGCCTTGTCCATGGTTTATGTATAATATAGTCATAGTCATGTATTTTTATTAGACTTAGTCTTAGTTTTAAATGTTGATAGTGTTATGTTAGTTTCTCTTGGTTTGATCAGTCAAACCTCTCAACGCCAATATCTAGAATTAAGTTATACAGCAAATAAAGTTTTGAAATGGCAAAATCTTTTTATTATTATTATTATTGATTTATAGCTAATAATTTATGGTGATTCAAAGTCATGAAATATTTTTTAAATTAAAGTTTTATCTTATGAATTTTAAAAAACACAACTTACCTGGTTGTACAGGTTGGGCTAAAAATTGTAAAATAAATAGAGTAAATAAAATAGTAGATCTGGCAAAAAAACAAATTTTAAATAGAATTACATTTTTACTAAAAATAAGAAAGTATTAGGTGGTTATCTGACTTATCCCAGGTTCAAAATTATCCAAAAACTATATACTTGATTTACTTGTAAAGTAGTATTCAACACACGTATATATCAAATTAGCTGCAGATAAGTTTTTAACAAAACCATGTGGTTGTACAGTCGAACCCACTTATCTTTAACTCGGTTATCTTTGTTAGACCTCGGTTATATCGTTGACCCTATTATATCGACGCTTTTCGGCAAACCCCCCAGACTATCGACCCAATTATCTTGACCTTGGTTATCTCGCTAACCCTATTATCTCGACGCTTTTTGGGAAACCCCTAGGCTGTTGACATAACCGGGTCCTACTGTAATTATATTTTTTTTAAAAGAAAAAAGGTTTTTGACTAAGTTTAATCCTAACTGTAAATTATATAAAAACCAATTGAAAAAGGTATCTCAAAATAGGTGCTATAAAATATTCATATACATTTTCCTATATATTTTTAATGATTTTAAGGACTGAATCATAATAATAATCAAATCATCAGATAAAAAAATATTAAATTTAAATATCTTTACACACAAAAAATCATTTTAATATACAATAATATTCTCAAAAACGTGAACGCGCTCACACATTTAAACCTTAATTTTTAGTATGCTTACTTTTTGCTTAAATAACTGAAAATAACAATCGTATAGAGGTGTAAATTCTGTACTAATTTCAGCTTCAGTCACTTATTAGTGTCATCATTCATTGGTGATATATTGAGATTATTTAGAAAGGGGTATTGTGTTAATCCTTTGTCTAAATACAAAAGCCTTCTTAAAAATGAACTTTAAATTACTAAATTATTATTTTGTTTGAAATAATTAGTGGATAAATTAATTTTATTAAAGATAAAGCTAATTATATAGGTACTATAAAAAGTTACCAACACAGATAAAAATTATCTCTTTTTAACACCAAGAAAAATAATACTTGCATCCGTTAACAACAAAGTACGACTGTTCATGTCTTATTTCTCAGATTTTTAATTGTAGTAGCAAATTGCTTCTCAAGCACAAAATAATCTCATAATATTTGTTTAATTACATCAATGAGATGTACAAACATTCTAATTTTATAGTTTTGAAAAGTAAAATAAAGTAATGTTATCCATTTACTCAGTAGACACTTTGTAAATTACTTTTATATAACTTATGTCAATGTTAAAAAATGGTATACGGGACCCCAGCCCTAAAAGGTGTTTCTACTATTAAAACTTCTTCAAATAAACTAAAATAAGGGTCGGGGGCCCTATGGGTGTAAAATGTTTAGTTCAAAACAACAGCTTATTTCAATTTGGATCATGGTGAATATATTTGTTAGTCAGAATCTGTTTTAAAAAATCAAGTGTAATCGAATTGTTAAAATGTCTTAAACGTTAACGAAAAAGAGATTAGGGGCCAAGGGCTACAAAAGGTTGAGAAAATATAATTTTAATGACCTAAAGAATTTTAATATAGGCCATCAAGTTTTTATCTTCCAAGTTTTGTAAAAATACATTTACACAGTATCCAAAGATTTTTTAAATGTATAATTTAGCTAATAAAAAAACTACCATTGAGTGATAAATTAGCCTGCTACCATCCCAAAATTTCATGCGTCTACCTGCACAGCAAATTGGAGAATTAGTGATGATTAACTTTTTTTTAAAGAAAAAAATACGTTTGGGTCCCCGGCTCCCAGTGAGTGGCAATTTAAATATTTTTTTCGCTTGTTTCAAGCGCGGGAGTGTACTGAACAGTTTCCCTAAAATTGCATGCTTCTAACTACATGGGTAATTGGAAAATAAGTGATGAGTCAGTTTTTTTTATCAGAAAAAAAAATAAATTTGGGCTCCCGGCTCCCAGTGAGTGATATTTTAAATATTTTTTGCCTGTTACCATTGCGGGAGTGTTCTCAACAACATCCCAAATTTTCATGTTTCTACCTACACGGGAAAACGGAAAAATTGCAATTTTCAGTAAAAGGAAAAAAAAATTTGGGCCCCAGGCCCCCATGAAAGTGAATTCTATTTTTTTAAATTCCAATAATCTTTGCAAGAGGCTATTCAACAACTAACCAAAGTTTCATGCTTCTACCTACACGGAAAGTTGGGGGTTTAGGGATGAGTAAATTTTTAATATAAGAAAAAAACTACATTTGCCCCCCCCCCCACCGGGCCCAGTAAGTCAGAATTTATATATTGTTTTCACCTGTTACCATCGTGGAAGTGTACTGAAAAACTACCCGAATGCTCATGTTTTTACCTACACGGAAAATAGGAAAATTAGTGATTTTCAGTTTTTATAAAGCTCATATAAGGAAAAAAACGTTATTTAGGCCCACGGCCACAGGAAGTGATAATTTAAATAATATATTCATTTTTTACCATCGTGGAAGTGTACTCAACTTCCCAAAGTTTCATGCTTCTGCCTACGTGGGAAATAGGATAATTAGTGATGTTCATATTTTATATAGTCCATGTAAGGGAAAGAAACTTTTTTGGGCCCCCGGCCCCCATGAATGTGAATTTTAAAATTATTTTCCGCCAATTATTGTCAAATAGGCTACTCAACAACTTTGCAAAGTTTCATGTTTCTACCTACACGGGAAATTGGAGAATTAGTGATGAGTCAGTTCTTATATAAGAAAAAATACATTCGGCCCCCCCCCCCCCGGCCCACAGTAAATCAGAATTTTAAAAAAAAAATTCACCTGTTACCATCGTAGAAATGTACTGAACAACTACCCAATTTTCATGTTTTTACCTACCCGGGAAAAAGGAGAATTAGAGATTTTCAGTTTTTATAAAGCTCATATAAGGGAAAAAATTTATTTGGGCCCACGGCCCACAGGAAGTGATAATTTAAATATTATATTAATTTGTTACCATCGTGGAAGTGTACTCAACAACTTTCAAAGTTTCATGCTTCTGCCTACGCGGGAAATAGGATAATTAGTGATGACCATATTTTATATAGTCTATGTAAAGGGAAAAAATGTTTTTGGGCCCCCGGACCCCATGAGTATGATATCTAAAATTATTTTCCGACAATTATTGTCACAATAGGCTACTCAACAACTTTGAAAAGTTTCAGGCTTCTACCTACACGGGGAATTGGAGAATAAGTGATGAATCCGTTTTTATATAAGAAAAAATACATTTGGGCCCCCGGCCCCCAATGAATGATACTTTAAATATTTTTTACATGTTACCATCGATGGAGTATACTCAACAACTTCACAAAGTTTCATGTTTCTACTTACACGGAAAGTGGATAAGTAGCAATTTTCAGAATTTAAAAAAAATAGTTTTTGAGCCCCCGGGCCCCATGAGTGTGATTTCAAAAAAATAATTCACGCCAATAACCGTTGCGAGAGGATACTCAACAATTTACCAAAGTGTCATGCTTCTACCTACACGGAAAGTTCGAGAATTAGTGATGAGTCAGTTTTTAATATAAAAAAACAACTATTTTTGGGCCCCCGGACCCAAGTAAGTGATAATTTAAATATTGTTTTCGCCTGTTACCATCGTAGAAGTATACTTAAAAACTACCCAATGTTTTTGCTTTTACCTAAACGCGAAATAGGAGAATTAGTGATTTTTATTTTTTATATAGCTCATATAAGGAAAATAGGAAAATAATGGGCCCCTTACCCTAGGGGTGGTCACCTGGGGTTGAAAAATAGCCTATGACCTTTTCTGGGTCAAATTGGTGTCCCATGCAAAATTTCAGCACCCTGGGTCCAACGGTGTGGAATTGTATTGGTAACAAACAAACTTTCGTCTTTATATATTAGATTGTTTAAAAGCGGGACGTTTCGGTTATTAACTAAGTATATCTATGTGATAACACACACAAAATATTTTTGGACCGGGATTCGGAATATTATAAAAATGGTATATTTTTGCCAGATTTCTCTCATTCATGAGGCTTATTTAGAGATGGTATGGTAAATACAAAAATTTTGAGATATGTAAACGAAAAGGAAAAAATTAAGATTTTTTTTTTCATTCAAATTATTTTGTGTTAATTAATATTACTAAACAAGCAGTAGACTACATATAGTTTACATTTTTTTATTATATGTCCGTCATTTATGTTTGAAGTCATGTACAATGTTACAATTGTATGGGAAGAGACTTATAAGAGTGTTCATTTGAGTGAGGATTTTGTGCTCAAAGCGTTTTATTTGTTTTCTTAAATTTGTGAAGTAGAGAGAAAGAAAAGCAATATGACGAAATATAGCAAACAATTTTTAAAAATGTTATTTTCTCATATCTTAAGAATTTTAAAAAAAAGAGATTAAATAGGCATCTGAGTGCCTTGGCACATTTTCTGGGAAAGCATGGCTCTGGGCTTTTCAAAAGCCAGTTTGACTCAGAGTCATTTTATATGTTCAATTATGAAAGAGGATAGAAAAGGCGAAGTTGGCTTTGTACACACACTTGGGTTGGGGAGGGGTAAAAGAAAATTTATGGGGGGGGGATTGAAAATTTTTTCTTATTAAATTCTTTATATTAACTCGTAGCGTCTGCTTGATTATTTGCAATTAACTGCATAGATTCTTTCGATCAATATCTGATCCAGATGCATCGGTGAGCGCAATATTCAAATCCATCCAACATTTCATGAATTCGTTTTGGAGGAATTGTGGCTTTTTTATTTATTACTTTTTTTTTTAATGTTGAGCAGAAATCCAAAAAGACCAAACTGACTTTCCATTCGCTCAAAACGTGCAATCAATGACATAAAAAATTAAATGGAAAAGACGTAAACAAGGTAAGGGTTAAACTCACAGGTCTTAACAAAACAGCGAACGTTTCGGCAAAGAGCCTTTTTCAACGGACATACAATACACAAATAAAATGAATATAAAAAATAAAAAACAAAAATTAGAAACTTAGCTGCGGTGAAATTCAAAGAATCGAACTTTCTTTTTAATTCTAATTCTAATTTTTGTTTTTTATTTTTTATATTCATTTTATTTGTGTATTGTATGTCCGTTGAAAAAGGCTCTTTGCCGAAACGTTCGCTGTTTTGTTAAGACCTGTGAGTTTAACCCTTACCTTGTTTACGTCTTTTCCATTTAATTTTTTATAAGCCTGATTGCAGTCTCACCCCTCAGTCAATGACATAGCTGCTTGATCTAACAAAAAATTTCACTCGATATTTTTCTTTAAAATCTGTAAATGATTCCTCTATGCTTTCATAGTCGAACTGTTTGTTTACTTTCCGTCATCTCAAGCTTGTGGCAGGTGTAAATTTGATTTAATCTTGTTCCATCTTTAATTCTTGAGCCAAGTCTCTGGCCGAAATTTGAGCGGATACAAATCCATTTTCTTTGCATTTTTTTCATGAACTCGGCTGCACTTTTTGAACATTCCAGTGCAATGTCAAATTTAATGTCTTTCGGTTGCATCAATTTATTGATCATTTTCATTTGAAACAATAAATCATACCACATGACTAAAGCTACCAGAAATTATTATTTTATCTTTGTGTGTGTGGGGGGGGGGGGATGTTTTGCCGATCCAGTTTCTTCGGTCCTTGCTTTATGATCATTGGCATTTTCAGACAACTCCAGCAATGCATCGTGCACTGCTGCTGTTTGATAACGGAAAGCATTAACAGTATCGATCCTGTATTCCCAGCATGTTTCAGAAATAGACTTTCCCCCCTCTTTTTTATTAAAAAAAAACTATTTAAAAATACGCTGATCAGCAAAATGCAAGAATAGGACAAGACTAAAAGTGTGAGAAACATCGCTTGACTTCCCCAATGTTGCTTGTCGTATTTCCGAACCTTTATCTGAAGTTCGGTTTGCCTTTGCGGCGTCTTAATAAATTAAAAAGAAACCTTTGTTCCAGTAAAGCAAATTATTTTTATTTTTTAAATCCTTGCAATTAATTTTTGTCTATGTTACTCTTAAAACAGTACGGTCATCCTTTTTGGATTTTCACAATGTTTGATTGCCCGCTTTCTATGCATTCATTATTGTTAC
Source organism: Radix auricularia (assembly GCA_002072015.1). Taxonomy (NCBI): domain Eukaryota; kingdom Metazoa; phylum Mollusca; class Gastropoda; family Lymnaeidae; genus Radix; species Radix auricularia. The sequence goes on from MUZC01000021.1 coordinate 378,688, forward strand.
GAAGTACGGATTGTGTTCTGTTTTATCTGCATTTAAGAGAACCTCTGACCTTGTCGCGCCCTATTATTTTATTTTAAACCAACTGTATTTCTTTTGAAAGGTGTAAATATAAATGATTAGCAAGAAATTGTGAATGGTGGCAACCTTGTTGGATTAGGCCAATCTTTACAGAGTCGACGAATCGGATTTCACGACTTTAATAGCACATTTTTGGTCACTTTAAAATAACCTCCAAAACGATCAGAACGCAAACTTTGTCAAAAATGGAAGACCAACTATATGGTCAACTTTTACAATTCTACCCTACAACAAAACTTAAGTACCCTCAGTGAAAGACGCCTAAGATGGCTAGGATAGGATAAAAGAAGAAACCTGGTCGCATTCCCAAGGACCTCCTATATGGAGAACTGGTAGCGAAAAAAGAGGAAGACAGGTCACCCATATCTCCGATTTAAGAATGTCTGCCAGAGGGACTTGAAAGAAGACAGAATATACACGATTGACTGGGAGTGTGAAGCAGCAGACTGCTCTACATGGCGCACGGTTGTCAAAGAGAATTTAAAAGTAGCCGTAGGGAGGACGAGGCTATAGACAGAAGAGCTATGAGAAAGGAGAAAACATTGGGAAGCACAGAAATTCTTTGCACCATCGTCTTGAGAGACGAAAGGATGCTGATGACTATGATATCAAGAATCATCGCCTCATTCATCGCATGGGTTTGAATAAGAAATCCTGGTCGGTTGTTCCCTACCTCATGGTAGAATCATTAACAAAGGAAGAGTTAAATTAAACACTCAGAAACACCTACAATTTCAGTAACCTGAATGTTTACAGCAATAAACAGTGCTCCGATGATTCTGTTGAAGGCACTGACAATGGGAGTCTACAACAAAAAAACTAGAGAGCACCGGTGAAGAAACTGACATAATAGTGATACAACCTGTCTCAAAACCAATGCAAATTAGGACTTTTAACCCAATAAAAATTTAAATTTTAAAAATCAAACAGTTTACTAAAAGAATAAATAATGTATCTTTGCTTGGTTTTAAATGTGTTAACATGTCTTAAAATTTTTATTAATCATACCCCAGGTGGGGGTGGGTTAAAAAAAATCTGTCATGGAAGATGGGAGATAAGTTTTCTTTTTAAAAAATATGTAGAAGTAATTATTTTTTTTAAAAGTTGATTAGGTACGTCAAATCCTGTTTATGATAAATGAACATATTGAAAAATATATCTTAATACAAGTGCTGTTTAATGTTCATTGTACATTGTCCAGTATATTTCTTAAAATCCAGTCAATTTACAAAGATTTAGTCATTATTATTTGTTTTAGCTTTATAACTAATGGTCAAAAAGACTTATAATAATGAAATGTTAAGATAAAATAAACATTTGAATTTCAACATCCCTTCACACAAAAATATTTAAATATACAATGAAATTACCTTACCTGTGAACTAGCACACATACATGCACATGCGCTCATCCGATCTAAACCTAATTTTTAAGAATGTCTACTTAAATAACTGAAAATTAAACAAATATAGATCTGTAAAGGTAAATGCAATGTTACGATTAGTTTCAATCACCTCTTTACTGTATCTTTCAATGGTAATGCATAGAGCTGATTTAGAGAAAGAGAAAAAGGGGGGGGGGGGCTATTTTTGCTTATCTACAAAAACCTTATGGAAATTAATTGCTAATTTTAAAAAAATGATTTCGTTTCAATTGTTGGAGTATAAAATCCCTCATTAAAATAAATCTGTTAATTTGATGCGTTTATATTAGGGCTACGGATATTAACGATTAATTTTTCGATTAATCGGTAAAAATTTTATCGATTAAAATTATTTACATCGATAAAATAGCGATTAAAATTAAAGAAAATGTTTTAAACAATTTTTTCGATTTATTAAAAAATAATTGATTATTTATAATGAATAATTGTTTGCTTTTATTACGTACAAACTTCTCCATTAAAAAAAATTTTTTTTAAGTTTAAACTTGAAAATAAGCTTTTTTTATCAGGAAAATTTTATGAAAAATTAAACATTGTTTTTACTTAAATAACAATAACAAATTTAAATTCATGGACATTATTTTGAACAACTTAAATTTCAATAAAAAGAATGTCAATTGCCTGTTTTTGTTACTTCCTTTGAAATTTTCAGTTTAATGACGTCATACATCTTATTTTTAGCTTTCATCAAAATTATCAATTAATTATTCGGTAATTTTTCAAAAGTTAACGATTAAATTTAAATTATTCGTTAACAGTCCTAGTATATATATTTTAAAAAATTCCAACAGTGATTAAACTAGCGCCTAAGACTCAAAATGACTCGGACATATGAAAATAATAAGCCCGGGTCATATCCCGAAGGACCTCCTATATGTTGAATTGGCATCGGAAATGAGAAAGACAGGTCGGCCACGTCTCCGATTTAAAGATGTCTGCCAGAGAGACATGAAAACAGCCAGAATAAATACAAGTAACTGGGAATGCAAAGCAGAAGACCGATCTACTTGGCACACAGTTGTAAAAGAGGGCTTCATAGAACCAGAGAAGCGAAGGATGGAGGAGGCTACAGACAGAAGAGCTAAGAGAAAGGCCAAAATATTGGGAAACACAGAACTCGTGTCTAAAAGCTGTGGTAAAGACTGTCACTCAAGGATAGGACTGCTCAGCCACATGAGGAAATGCAACCCAACCAAACGGTGATGCGCCATCGTCTCGCGAGACAGAAGGAAGCCGGAGGATGACTCAAAATAAATAATTCCCGTCCCTTAACAACATAATAAGATCCTTAAAGTCTTATTTATCATATTTTTGGCTGTAGTAATGGCTTGCTTCTAAAACATAAAGTAATCGTTATGATTGTTGATTACTTAAAAAATAAACATTTTTCGAACAAAACATTCTGGTTTGGAAATTAGGAAAGGTAAAATAAAATAATACTCACATTTTGTACTTGTTTCCATTGTCTTTTCAGTTGTAATAGTATCTGCTTGTGTAGTAGTAGTAATACCTGATTCTGTAGTAGTAGTTGTATCATCTGGTGCTGTTGTCGTTGCTTCATTTTGTGCTGTAAGTGTAGTACTGTCTTCTGGATTTGTTGGTGTAGTACTGTCATCGGGTGATGTTGGTGTAGTACTGTCATCGGGTGATGTTGGTGTAGTACTGTCATCGCGTGATGTTGGTGTAGTACTGTCATCGGGTGATGTTGGTGTAGTACTGTCATCGGGTGATGTTGGTGTAGTACTGTCATCGGGTGATGTTGGTGTAGTACTGTCATCGAGCGTTGCTGGTGTAGTACTGTCATCGGGTGATGCTGGTGTAGTAGTGTCATCGGGTGATGCTGATGTAGTACTGTCATCGGGTGATGTTGTAGGTGTAGTACTGTCATCGAGCGATGTTGGTGTAGTACTGTCATCGAGCGTTGCTGGTGTAGTACTGTCATCGAGCGTTGCTGGTGTAGTACTGTCATCGGGTGATGTTGGTGTAGTACTGTCATCGGGTGATGTTGTTGGTGTAGTACTGTCATCGAGCGATGTTGGTGTAGTACTGTCATCGAGCGATGTTGGTGTAGTACTGTCATCGAGCGATGTTGGTGTAGTACTGTCATCGGTTGATGTTGTTGGTGTAGTACTGTCATCGGGTGTAGTATTGTAATATTGTGTTGTTGAATTACTGTCATCTGCTGTTGTCTTGGTTGCAGTTATACAATTCGTATTTACTGTAGAAGTAGACGTATTTTGATCAATCGTTGAGTTTTCATTTGCATATCCTAAATAAAGTAGAAAATTAATATGTATAAGAGATTATCTCGGTGATGATTGCCCTAAAAATCTTCATTTTAAATTCAGAAAAAAGCTTTGAAATAAAAATTAATATTAATTTTTTTTAATGAATTTTGTTGGGTATGTTTTTGTTTTGTTTTAGGAGAAGTTCGTAAAACGTTTTAAAATTTAAATTTCCAATGTTAAGTGTAACTATTACATAAATGTTTAATTTTCTAAGTAAAGCATGTTAATTTTTTATTATTATTATTTATCATTAGGGGCCGTCCATAAAGTACGTTACCTCACCAGAGGTGGTGGGGGTGTAAGAAAGTGTGACAGTTTATGACAGGGTGGAAGGGGGGTGTCCGGCCATGTGTTACGTCACGATGTTTTATGTTAGAATTTAATTATTTTGTCAATAAAAAATATATTTGTGTTCGAAAGTGTGACGTACTTTGGGGGCGGGGGGGGGGGGCTTCCGCGGTTGGGAACGGGGGGCGCGGGCGGCCAAACACCATACNGAGATTTGTGACAGGGGGATGGGGGAGTTAAAAATGGTCAAACATAGCGTGACGTACTTTATGGACGGTTCCTTATTATTTATTATTTTGAAGCAAATTTTGAAAATGGAATTCTATTTCATCCGGGAAACTTGCTGTCATAAACATATATGGTATAATTATTGTGATGTTTTAACACTTTTTTTTTATAAGTAAGCAATTAGTTAGCATTTCCAAAGCGGTGGTCGAGTGGCAGCGCGCTCGACTGGCGTACCTTTGGTCACGAGTTCAAATCCACAAGGCGAGGATTTGTTCCCGGGGCCTAAAAAGTCCCTGAGTCACCCAGCTCTGAATGGGTACATAACTAACAATAGTTAGGCGGCTGGTTAATGCGTGGAACCCTTATAGCCGTGGCCTGTGACCGCTGCATCACTTGCCAACAGATCATCTGTCATGGTCTGTGGACGCAATTATCGTCTGCATAGAAGGAGCGTCTGTATATCTAAGAAAAGATAAGATAAGACTACAAGTGTTTTCCACTGTTTCGAAATAATCTTTGGCAAACTCATTGAATAAGATCAGTTTATTAACAGGATATGTACGTTGGCAGCAGTGTCGAATAAGGGGATGTCTAATTACACTGAAGCTAGGAACCCTGAGTTTTTCAACGGCACCTAAACTTATTATCGGTATGCAAATGTTTGATTGAATGCCAGAAAATAGCGTGAATAAAATAAATAATTTCAACTATTTATCACGAGAAATTGTCGAAGAGTGTGAAATAGCAGAAATCGTCGTCCATTTGTAACAACATCTAAAATTTATTTGCTGGAAAGAGGAAATTTAGCTTAAAAATAGATTTCGTATATGTTTGTAAAATTTGAGAATACGAAACTTTGACATAATATTGTATAATTTGATAATTGAATTAGTATCTAACTGCTAAGTGGTCTCGATTTCCGTAGCTAGAATAAACTGGAACACTGAAACTACTTATAAGTTTGACACATTTCTTGCTAAACATATCTGCCAACATGGAAATAAAGGACGTGGGAACACGTCTTATAGTTCCTAAACTATCCGTGAAAAGTTAATTGAACAGATGGGTCAAAAGATACATTAACTGTTAGCTATCATTTTATTTAAATTGATGCCCCTGGTTACTCCTGCTTACGTTTTCATTATATTACATATAATTTTAAATTAGTGCAAAAGCATGTAAATCAAAATTAACTCTAATTTTTCCTCCCATCAACGCGCCTCTTACTTATTTAGTACTGCACCTGTATTTAAAGGTCTAATAAAACTTATAACTTTCGTTCATATGATGGCTTTAAAAAACAAAGCAAATAGTGTAGGGCTTAAAATTAGTGTACTGGTATCCCAAAATTAGGGCTGAACCGATACTCAGTTCGGCTACTTGGTATCGGCCGATTATCGTAAACTCGGAAATACTCGAGAATCATTTTTATCAATAATGAAATGAAACACGCAAGCTCTGGTAAATAGCGATAAAAGTTCTTTTAAAAAGCACAATTTGCGAAGGTTATTATGTAATCTCTTGAAAATTGTTTTAAAGATTTAGGAAATATATTAAACTAAAATATTTTATTTCTTGCCTTTGCCAGAGCAGTCACTAATGACACCATCAAATGATAAACTGCATAGTTTTTCACTTAGTATGCACAAGAGACTGAGGGAATTAATTTATCTTGGTGCATTGTTATTCTAAATTCATTTTTTATCCTTTTCAGCTGAGAAAAAGATCTTTCTCGAGAGCTATTAGCAAACATCAAACTAAGAAAAAATCTCGAAATTGCTTTTTCACCAGGGCATGCTGATTGGACACGATTGTTAAATATTACACTAGATACATCTTTAAGTGTAAGACTATCATGTTCCGCTGAACCATGGGATTGACTAAGTCTATTACATTGACGAAATGCTTGATTTTTTTTTTTAAATCCCATATATTATTAAGTTTACCGTCGGCTCACTCTCTCTCTTTGTCCGTCCGTCGAGCGGAAAAACAAAAGTACAAAATGACCAACTTTCTGCCATGCTATCGAGCTGAAATTTTGCACATAGACTTGTGTCACCTGACAATGAATTGTTTAAAAATTTGAAATCGATCGAATTTACCGTAATTAAATTAATGCACTTTTAGTTTATCTCGACATAAATGTATGGAAGCCGTCTCTTGTTGTTGCCATTCACGTGTTTGCTGGAGTTCAAGCCAACGATCGGTGACCACACCCCTACCCCCATCCGTCCCCGTTTTACAACATTTGGGAGTTCAGTCACGTTCACTCTGGAAATATTTTTCGGGCAGTGAATATTATTTTGAATATAATCAATACTTTTAGTTCTGTCTCACATAAAATATATTTTTAGTCAAAACTTTGTTTTTACGGTTGTTTTTAAATCCCTGATATTTACTTCACCGTTGTCTCCCTCTTGGTCCGTTCGTCCGTACGGCGGAAAAACAAAAGTAAAAAAAATGACCCACTTCCCATGATGCTAACGAGCTGAAATTTCGCACTAAACTTGAGTCACCTAACAATGCATTGTATCAACATTTTAAATCGATCGAATGTACCGTTATTAAACTAATGCACTTTTAGTTTATCGCTATATAAATTTATGGTAGCAGTCTGTTGTTGACATCCACGAATTTGCTGAGTTCACTCCAACGATCGGTGGCCACCCCGCATCCCACCCGTCCCCGTTTTATATCATTTGGGAGTTAAGTCAAGTTCAGTCTGTAAATGTTTGTCACGCTATGCATATTACTTTGAATGTAATCAATACTTTTAGTTCTGTCTCATATATAAGGAATTTATGGTCAAAAACTTTGTTTTTACGGGTTGTTTAATTTAAAAACAAGATTCATGTCCACATCTTTAGGATATATATTATATTTGTCATATAGCACTAACACCTTCACAAATCGCATCTTCTGATACTTCTAATTTTGTTAAGAATGAGAACTATTTTTGAAGCATCATTGTGTACCGAGGCCCTTATCGCTAGTCTTGACTCTAATAAATCCATAATATGTCTAATGTTTTGATTATGAACTTATCTCTTGGCTCATGATTCTCGAAAACATCATCTTCATCATCAATTCCTTGTTCTAAGTCTGCTTTTCTTGTCATCAACATCAGGAAATATTTATTTTCTTTTTTTCCAAAATGATCAAAAATTTAACCAAATCTGTAAGGGAACAATACCTTTTTCCTACATACATCTATGCTTATTTGGAGGTCTTACAGTGACATTTTTCCACCAAGTAACTCTACAAATTTCTAAAAATGCTCAAGGGTTGATTTCTTCTTTTGCCTTTCTCTGTAGTTTTAATCTGCAGATGATGCATTGCAGAATTGATTCCATATTCCATCATAACAATCAATTATTGCGCATGTGGTCATTGTATGTGCTCCCTCTCTAATCTTGGACAAAGACACTGAAATCATATATGAATTATGACAGTACCGGCTATCTATATGTAGATGATGAAAACAAATTATTTTTTCTTGAACAATTCCAGTTGTGTGTGTGTGTTTGGTTTTTTTTTACTGCATCTAAACAACAGTCAAATGCTGCTCTACCAACAAGATTCAGGAAATTACAATCGAATGAAATATACATTGCATACATGTTAATCTCCAATATTGTTTCTTGCATACTCTTGTATTTTGCAGACATATTTAAATCTATTTTTCATTCATTTATTAGGTAGCTGTGCACCATCTAAGCCATAGTTTGCCCTTTGTTGCAAATAATCTCTAGGAAAGTTAGAAAAAGTACCCCCATTATGTGATGGAACGCATCTCACAATAACAGTGAGCTGATCAATGGAATTAGTCTGTGTTGCAGGCTACGCGTAAACTGAAGTACTTAGCAGTTCTTAGATGCCTCAAGATTTTGTCTCTGAATTTAGGTGCTATAATTTGGATAAATTCATCACGTAATAGAAAAGTAATGGAAAGATATGATTTGACACCAGATCCTTTATTCCCTAATTGTTTATATGGTTTGCTGGGTAGAGAATTTTAAAACATATTATTACGAATATGCAAAGGAAATTGACACTGTGAAGAGAGCGAAATATTTATTATCTTCCCTGAAAGGTAAACGACGACCTGCAATAGTAATTGTGATTGCCACAACAACTCATTCAAGAATTTTTTTTACAGCAATAGCGTAATGAGGGGGGGGGGGCTAGTGGGACAAATGCCCCGGGCGACACTTTGACAGGGGAGGCAAATTCCTGGTCTTTAACTAGTTTCTAAGAAAAAATTATACGCGAGGTTTTCATCGAAATAAAAGAAAAACCAAAGAAGCAATTAATAACAGAAATAAAGGAACTATTCTAAGGCATGTGAAATTTTTAACCGTCAAAACTTCAAACTCCTTATTTGTTATAAATTTACCTGAAACTTATGCAACTGTACTGAAAAATACTTAAGTAGTATGAGAATGTAACTTTAATGTGGTGGTAGCTTAAATCATTCTTAAAATTTGACAGCTAAACTTACTGTTTATGAAGCAGGAGCCAATCGAAAGCTCCGAGCTGCACATTGTGTGTAAAAGAGGGGAGGGGGCGGCTAATTCCTCGTTAATTAGCTTCAAATATGAAAAGCGTTAAAATAAAGTTTAATAAAATAAAATGAAAGCAAAGCTTTAAAATTCAAAGAAATAACGAAACTATATCATATACGTGAATGTTTCCAATAATGCCAGAACTTCAAACTCCATTATTCTTCTTCTTCTGCATTCTCAAAATCCATTATGAATCTAAAGTTTTCTGATACTAATGCTATTGAAGTCGAAAACATAGGAGCTGAATTAGTGTACGAATGACAATATGGTTCTGGTATACATAATTGATTCAAGTTTTATTTTAACGTAAAAAGAATTTTGTTGGCGAACTTAATTGGTTTATTCTAGCGAAGCATTAATATTTTTATTTTAATGTCTTTTGATTTGAAGCATCAACAAAGATAACGAACGAAATTGCTTATAACGAAATTAAAACTTTGCACGCATTTATTCAAACGTAGCCAACCGTGAACAAGTGCTCAACATTTGCAAAGCGTTTGTAAATTGGAAAGGATCATAAATCGGATAAAAATGAATTGACAGTAAACATCACTAAGTTGTAAAAGAGGGGAAAAACTAATTGGTAGGACGTTTTTGTTATAATTTTTGACATTATTTAATCCTGGCAAAACTAAATGTGTTGTTTTTTTTTGTTCGGTCACAGAGAGGACAATAATGTTGCAAATAAAGGCAATATTCCGGAACCAATGCATTTCCTTGCCAGGTACGATCGAGCACTCCCAGAACATCGTGTGAAAAAAGGATTTTAAAAAAGTTTCATCTACAATTCAAACTGAGCTCATAGCAATTTTAAGAGATATATATCAAGATAAATCATCATTCAAGAACAAGATACAAAACATTGTTCCATTGTATTCGATAGCTCTTCGTATATTTCACATAATCACCAAAAAAGTCCAGTTGTGGGATATATAACGATTGAAAATAAAACAGTAGACGTTGCAGAATCTTTCAAATATTTCATTCAAGTAAAAGTGAATCTGCTTACGACATTTCAGAAATTATTTGAATAAATGACGATCTTAAAATAATGGAATACAGAGGATCATCATGTGTTAATACTTCTTCTTCATGGCTGAAAAGTATACAGGCGTTTAAAAAAGACGCAATAACATAGAATCTCAATGTCAAATCTTGCTCCAACAGTTCCTTATATCTAATTTGATTGCATGATACTCCAATTGAAACGAATTATCTATTTTAGAACGGTGTTAAGCATTCTTATTCACATCGTTTGGAATTTCTAATTACTTTACAAGCAAGTCTGCATGATACAAAATATTGAAGACTACCCGACCCGCGTCGTAGCATACACCGCTAATGATTTAGTGACGGGTGACATTTATGAAAGTCATTGATGAGGAGAGTGTGTGACTACTTTTTATTACCACGTTTTTCTTAGTTTGCTTTCTTGTCTGGATGTTTGTCTTTCCGGGGCAAAAATTGAATTCCTTTTTTGAACCACTTCTGATCATCCAATTTTGATGAAATTTTGCATGCATACTTGATTCACATGACAATTTAATATTTCATTAATTATAGTACTCAATTCTACTTAATTATAGTAGAATTAAATTCTATTTTTCCTTATATGGAATAACTAATCAAATGTCATTTGAACCACTTCTGATCATCCAATTTTGATGAAATTTTGCATGCATACTTGATTCACATGACAATTTAATATTTCATTAATTATAGTACTCAATTCTACTTAATTATAGTAGAATTAAATTCTATTTTTCCTTATATGGAATAACTAATCAAATGTCAATGATTTCTTGTGTTTTCCGGAAAATGTTTCGTTAAGTTTGGTAATTTTCTCAAAATTTCTTGAAATTTGAAAAATGTATGACCGTTAATTTCAAACATGAACAAATAAATAATATATATATAAAAAAGCTTTTTAAAACACCACGTTTTTCATTTGAACTAAAAAGTATAAAATAAAAATATTTTTAAAAAAGTTTTTAAGATACCACGTTTTGTGAACTAAAAAGAAGAAAATAAATTTGCCCCCCACGTTTTTAGTTCGAAAATATTTTGGTGTGTAAGAGTGTGTATGTACAAAATGTCCACAATGTGCATCCAACAAAACAGTTCTGGCTCAGCCCAGGGGAAGGGAAGTTCCAACAGAGCCCAAGAAAAAATTTATTTTCTTCTTTTTAGTTCACAAAACGTGGTATCTTAAAAACTTTTTTTAAAATATTTTTTTTGTCACTGAGCCCAATGGAGAGCACGAAGTTATTATGCCAATGTCGAGAAACAAAGCTTACAGCCGTGTTGCGAAGTCATGTTCGAAAAGAAAGTGGGAAATGAACGGGCACAAACACAAACATTTTTAAAAATTAAAAAAAGTAATGTCTTAGCTGGGGCTTGAACCTACTACCTTCCGCGTGCTAGGCGAATGTAATAACCACTACACTATGAAATACATGATATTCTGTTGTTCTGAAAGAACAAAGTAATTGACATATTTTCCGGGGCAGGGAAGGCAAATTTTGCTTCTGCCCCGGGCGGCACATACCCACGCTAAGCCGCTGTTTTCCAGTATTGCCATCTATAATAATATAGGTTCTGATAGCCCTATTTAGCAATTACTGAGCCACTTAAGTTATGTTGCCGAAGCTGTTCAATGGTCTATAGAGTTTTCATGACTTTGAAGAAAATAGATAATGCGCCAATCACAACATATATGTCTATTGCTCACTCAAATAATTTTTGGGGCCCCCAAGAAGGCGGGGCCTTAAGATATAGCTTGTTTAGTTTATAATCAAATCTAGCATTGGGTAAACCCACCACGCCGCAGCAGAGCATACTTATGGGGTGGGAGGGGGGCTCCAAGTAGAAGACATAAAAGTAAAATCACCAGTGTTTGGTGTTGTTGTTGATTCCGTTGTTGAGTTTTCTTCCGCTGTTGTTGATTCTTCTGTTGTCACTGTTGAACATGATGTCGTTGTTGTTGACTCTGTTTCTGTTGTTGACTCTGTTTCTGTTGTTGAATTTGTTTCTGTTGTTGAATTTGTTTCTGTTGTTGAACCTTTATAAAAAAAAAGAAAATTGTACTATGGCCACAAGCAATGTTCCTTTAAGCTCCACGGCTTCCCAGACATCTCACCGAAGCCACGAAGTAGTTCATATTTATCACTCTGCAAATTGTGTAAAATATTGTACAAACAATAATTAAAACTTGAATGAGCATTTAAACGCAATTTCCAGCAAAGAATTTCATATTTTTTTAATAAAAGGAAATCATTCTAGATTACATTCAAAGCCAATTCAAATAGATGTAAGTATTTCTAAAACTAAACACAATATGAAGTCAAATCCCTTCACGCTACATCACACCAAGCATGTTTGAATATAATATGCACCGTGTAACAGTCTAATATTAGCAACGGTGATTTGAAATGACTTTTAATGTAATCTAAAAATTATCTGAGAGGACGGCCGGCGAAGAGGACGACAACGGAAAAGCTGACTTGACAACATAAAGGAATAAACAGGAATGGAATTGAGTGAACTGCTGGCCGCCGCTCAAGATAGGCAACTGTGGAGATTGTTATCTGTTGATGTGTCCATGCGCTCCCCCCAACGACCGCAAAGGTCACGGGACTTATGATGATGATAATAATAGTTAATGAGGTTTTCCCGCTTTTTAAATGCTTATGCTTGATTGTTGCGTGATGCGCATTATATTGACACATTCTTGGTGTAATGTAGCGTGAGGAGATATGAAGTCATATTGGGTTAGGTTTCAGAATTACTGATTTGAAATTAATTTTAATATAAATTGTAATCTAGAATGATTTTCCTTGAATAAAATAATTCGGCAATTCCTTGTTGGAAATTGCGTTTAAATAGCCATTCCAGTTTTTATTACTTGTTTTACTTTGCACCCGGACCAACGAACCAAAGAGAGAAAATGATTTTGAACCTTATATCTAAAACCGATAGTGATTTTGCCAATAACAATGTGGTATGAAGTCCATGGTGCTAACTGAATCTGTACAATAGTTGTAACCGATCCAAATTAGAACTGCACATCGAACACCAGCAGCGGTGTTATTTTTATCTTATACATTACATATATTTCAACTAAATATAGAACAACAACTGCCATTGCAGCAATACAATCGAGACTGGGTTACTGGAACAGGAACTGTGGAGATACCATCAAAACAAAATGCAGAGACTCCAGAACGTAAAAAACGCTGCAGTTAGCGCAAATTGTTTTGCGGATGAGAAAGTCAGACCAAATTATACTGGAATTTATGGATTTACACTGGCTTCCAATGGTTGAAAGAATAGACCACAAGGTTCTGTCACTATTTTATGGCTGTATGAACCGATCGTCGCCGCAGTATTTGAAGAGATTAACATTGGAACATGTATCTCTAACGGGAATTCGATTTTATTCACAGTCCCTTCTGAAAGTTTCCAGTGTGGATTGACACAGGAGGAAGTCCTCTAGCGTGCGCTACTTCGAGTCGGCGGCACCGAAATTGTGGCACAGACTTCCGAATTTTGTGTAAGAGAGGCAGACAACAAAGAAAAAATCCTGAATAAAAATTTAAGACTTTATTTATGTTTACTTGTCAGAGTTTTTTGACATCAGAGCAAGTTAGTCTAGCATGGACAGTGTTAGCAATATAGAAGAAAGCATGCAATTATTAATTCTTCTTCATAGAAGATTAGAGTAAATTGCAGCCACGCTAACGCTATGTCGTAACGAACACTATTTCATAAAGCGTTTTCTCTATTTTTATTAGCTTGTCTAGCACAAAAACGAACACACATAAGTCGAAAGAGTTCATTTTTCAATATCATTTCATCGTTTCGTTTTTCGGGAAATACTATTTTGTAAGTAAATTTGTGTCAACATCTTGAACTTTGCTTGCTGTCAACATCTTGAGCCTTGCGCCTTGCATGCTGTTAACATCCCAAGGAAGAACGAAGACGATTTCCGGGTTAAGACTAATTTTCCTGTTTCATTTGGAAAACACTCTTTTTGGTACTGAATAATCACTTACTAATAGGTCAGTAACCACTCTGTTATACTTTGAAATGCTTTTTAATAGTAATATTCGTTTCAAAGTGATGTTCGTGACGGAAATCGACCCTTTTATCAAAATCCACCTGCAGAGCATAAATAACAACAAATTGATTGAGTTCCATCCAATCTCCAACGATACCCAAGCAATCATCGCAGCACAACACATAGATTCCGACACGGCTGCAGCCACTGAAGCACAGACAATGGAATCTTACACAGAAACAATCAAGGAGACACAGCCAATACAAATTTACACAGAAACAATCATTGAGACACAGCCAATCGAATCTTACACACATGCACTCATTGAGACACAACCGATACAGGAATACAGCCCATTTGAGAATGAAAATAAGTCTATCATTGACAAATCTTCCCAACCAGAATCATTACCAGCATCATCACCACAAAAGTCCCATTTGTCTGCTGCACAACTTAAAGCACTCCATGACTATTCAAACTTCTTTTGTGATGAAATGGGTCGCAACCAATTTAATTTTTTGTTTGTCAACTGACAATGACAAGTACTGCTGGAGACAACCTTAGCAAAGAGGAAGAAGAGGAATTTATCAAGTTTCAAGCCTTAGCTATGAGGCTAATAGAAACGTGCAGTCAAGAAGTAGAAGAACCCAAAAACTGCACAGTCAAAGTCAAAGCTAACTTGACAGTATATGGCATTTTAAACCTGCCAGCTTTTTGTTAGAAGGAATAAAAACAAGAAGAAAACAGTAAATGCTCCAACCATGCCAAACTTGGTAATTGGAGAAGAGTTTAGAGAAGCATTGAAAAAGAAAATAGCAGACAAAGAAGAAATAGAAAAAAAAATAAACTGAAAAGAAAGATCGCGAGGGAAGAAAGCAAAAAGAGAAAGGATGCACAAAAAGAGGCTACAAAAAGGAAAAGAGAGCAAGAAAGGGAAGAAAAAAAGGCGAAAGAGAGATGAAGAAAAGAAGATTTTAAAAAAAGGAAAATAGTGGATTCCAAGAAAGTAAAGAAGTATCCAGTAATGGATTTATCTAATAGCAGCAGTGAGGGCTCACACTTGATTCAAACAATAGAGCTTGACATCAATGCAGATGACAATACTTTCAATACAGAAGAGGATCACTTGGCAGGAATGTGTCAAGGGTGAAAAAATTTTGGGTCCAATATGACGTGTGTGATGGTTGGTGGCATGCAAAGTGCACGCGACAATGTGCATCCTTAAAACAAGGCACTATTGTGTGCACTGTTTGCTGCCCTGACCAGTGACTGTAGTATATGTTATTTTATATGTTATGTTATTGTATTACAGACCTGTATCACTTACTAGTATCACCTGTAAATTACTGGAACACATAATATATAGCAGAATAGTTAACCACCTTCACAAATATAATGCCCTATGCCCACACCAACATGGCTTTAGGAAGAACAGATCATGTGAAACACAATTGATAGGTCTAATAGATGATCTATCAAAAGGCTTAGATAATAATGATCAAATAGATACAATATTACTAGACTTCTCAAAAGCATTTGACAAAGTTCACCACCTTAGTCTACTCAAAAAACTTAAATACTTTGGAATCTCAGGTCCCTTACATCACTGGATCCAGGATTTCCTATTGGGTAGGGAGCAAACTGTAATAATTAATGGATCTAAATCTACACCAATAAAGGTTAACTCAGGAGTTCCACAAGGAACTGTCCTAGGTCCCTTACTATTTTAATTTATATAAATGACTTACCCAACAATATCTCAACAGGAACTAAAGTTAGGTTATTTGCTGATGATTGTATAATCTATAGAACAATCAAGTCAGAACAAGATAGCAAAATTTTACAAAAAGACTTANTTAGGCTTTATAAAAAGAAACTTTTACAAATGTAACAAAGATATAAAACTAAAATGCTACCTCACGCTGGTGAGACCTATACTAGAATATGCATCTTCTGTATGGGACCCATCCACCAAAGAAAATATTGATAAGTTCGAACAAATCCAAAAAAGAGCTGCCAGATTCATTACTGGAGAATATTCAAAACTGACAAGAGTAACACCATTAGTTAAATCATTAAACCTTGAAACACTAGAGGATAGAAGAACCAAGAGTAAATTAGTAATTATAAGTAATTATTCTAATTTAGAAATACAACACAAAGATAACTTAATACAACCCTCAGATAGACATAAAGATAAAAACACCTTTCTCATTCCATATGCAAGAACAAACACATACAAGTTTTCTTTCTTTCCGTCCGGTATTCGGGCGTGGAAGGGTTGCCTGAAGAAACCAGGAAAGCCAACACTTTATCATCATTTAAAACTCTAGTAAAAATACAGGACTAAACACAAACCATAGAAATACGTAGGACGCAATAATCTTCTGTACAGAAGGAGCGTCTGTTGCATATAAGATAAGATAAGATGTATTTCCTTTATTTATTATTAGTAGCTACAGATCTACCTGTAGTTTATTTTGTAAAAAAAAAAAGTTTCTACTGATAATGTCAGTATACTATGTTGTGCTTTGATTCTGTGTGCCTTTATTTAAATGTACATATCATGCAGAACTAAGTTATTTAATAAACGTTTATTGCATTATTATTGACAGCTCCTGTGTTATTTGTTGACCCCATTAACTAAAAATTGATTCTTTGGTGATTTCAGTTGTGTGTCTGTTTGAGGTAAAATTGTGTGCTTTGAAGTTAATTAAGCAAAAAAGTGTTCGGCAGGCGGTAGCTAACTGGGTCAGCTAATATTGTTTTTACACTCTAGCCTCGCGTAGTAATACAAGAATGCAGTCACATTATATCTAGTAGCCTTGTGGTCATTCTACTTGTAGGTGCGATCGTTTTTACCCCATGTCGAACGGCTTAGAAACTAAGCCGTGAAAGCCAAAAATCGTGCTATTTTTAGCGTAATGCGTTCGCGAAGTGGTAAATTACTCTATTGCGTCCTACGATTGTCCATGGTTTATGTCTATCCTTGCATTTTTACAAATGTAGATAGTGTGTTTATTTTCCTGTCTGGTTTAAACAACCCATTACTCACCCGAATGCCAGACTAACTGGTAATTTCTAAGGAGAATAATAAAATAAACTTCTGGTTACCTTGAGCAAATCCTTGTAGTAGAAGCAGTAACAGAATCCATATCGCCACCCCCATCTTTTTCAGAACTCTCTATACTTGATCTGTTTGACACAATACAGATCAAATACTAACACATATAAGTTATTCTCTCAAATTACTATAAAAAAAAATAAGCTCTTATTAACACGGATGAAAATTATGAGCAAAATGATTTTTTAAAGTGTATTGCAAAAATAAAACATAGTTAATATATAAATATAAATAAGAGTAAGTCAATTGCTCAATTTATTATCCCACTAAAATTTAATTAGCATAAATTATTTTTTTCGATATTGTGAGATCTGTAACGGTTATGCAAAGTAAATCATGTTTAGAGATTTCTTGTGGTTTTTTTCTATGCTTGTTTTTAAATTAAGTGTCCCTAAATTCAAAACTAAATTTCTCTCTCTTTACATTAAACATTTTTAATTAAAAATAAGAACATGTTTAATCACTAAATATGTTTAAATTATAAGACAATGAAAAAAAAAACGGCAAGAAAATTTACGGCTTTGAAAAAAAGAAATTTAAAAAAATAGAATTACTCTTATTCGTATCTCTTTCAAATGTTTTCCAATAAAACACGTAGAAAACGAGTCTTATTTAGTATCCATATTTCTATTCACAAGAGCAAACACAGAAATGATTAATCCATTTGAGTTTTTGTGTCTTCCACCACTGTGTGTTTTTTATTTTATCCGAACTATATTTGGATTGGGCTCTAGCAAAATGCTGTAAAACTTTTTTTTTTATAATTGTGTAGCAATATAAACCATAAATCATCCAGGGTAATTATTTTATATGTTTACATGGTCATATCAGGGTGTGGTTACACAGATAAGACTAAGACTGTATTTTATCTGTTTATATGGTCATATCAGTGTATGGTTACACAGATAAGACTAAGACTGTATTTTATCCGTTTATTGTTTTTCTTTCTACAACGTATCGGGTGGCACGCGATAGCACATTTCGGTTTGAGCCATCAAACGTTTACGATAAATCTAAAAAGACCCAGCAAATTAACCCATGACCACAATTAACATTCCGCTGGAAATTTTAAAATGTATAATTTGAACGTTTTCCAATTGGGGACTTTCTTCTTTGGGGAGACAAAATAATCAAATGAAAAAATAATAAAAGATGCTTAAAAGATAATTATTGTTTGTGTGTGGAATTGAAAATGGAAAAAAAGAATACTGAGGGCTGATTTACCACTGACTTTAAATGAAATCATAAGGCGAGATAAGAATACAACGTTCTTTTAAATCTTCAAAATCTAAGCTCATAAATTTTCCAGAATACTCAAGGATTCTCAGTTGATCTTTGTCCCGACATGATCTGTGGACGAGATCTTTGGTGGGCACACGCTGGATCTGAAAACCCGGAAGTCACTTCCCAGTAAACTCCTTGATGATGGGCATTTCAGGCAGAAAAGTGCATGGGTACAAGGAGATTTAGCCACTAGGACAAGCTTCCAACGCGATCAGTAGACGCGCAAATAATGGACGCATTTGTTATGTCCATCGCCTCTTGTTCCCCCAAACCACTAGTAAGTGATACCTCCGATGAGCAACCATGCATAGTAACATCCTCACAGATGTTAATATTAACAAAACCTCAGCACTTAATAGAAGCCCTCACGTACAAAGCCTCGTTCGTGTGTCTTTAAGAAATACAAGAATATTAGATGGTCAAGGACCCTACTTTCAAGTCTTAATAACAAAAATACACGCAGGGGCGCACATCAGGAACATCATTGGTGTTTTTTCTAATACCTGGTGTGTGATAGGGTTGCCAGTTGGGGGGGGGGGACTGAATGAAGTGCTACAGCCAGAGACGTAATCAACGTGTGTGGTGGTGGTAAGGGGGTAAGGTCGAATCGTCCTTTTATTAAACTTTTAAATAAATTAAATGATAAAATTACAATTTTGTAAAAAGACAAAGAGCCAAATGTCGTATTTTAAATTTCAACGCCACATGTGTTTTGTCATCAACGTTATATGTGTTTTGTCATCAACGTTATATGTGTTATGTCATCAACGCCACATGTGTTTTGTCATAAAGATACATTGAGAAGTATTCCTTATCTGGTTTCCTTTTTTCTTCAGACTGGTGACGTTTTTAAAATTGTGTTTGTTTTTTTTAAATGAATTGACGCGACATTTTTTGTGTGTGGAAATAATCTTAGCTAGTGGATTTTACATTGCAGGCATTCATTCTATACATACGATTATTGCGTCCTATGGGTATCCATGGTTTATGTCTAGTCAAACATTTTTTATTAGTTTTAAATGTCGATAATGTTTCAGCTGTCAAATAATTTGCTTTAAATTAAACTTATCTTTCAATCAAATGTTTAAAACAATATGATAAAAATATGTGTGCGCTATGATCATTATTTACAGATCCGCGTTTACGTTTTCTTTATGCCCAGCAATGTTCTCGACGTAGTTTTTATTCTCCGTCGCCAACTTAAAAAGAAAAAAAAAACGAATAATTTCTTATAAGGTCAAATTTGAAGAATTTTTTTTTCTACTGTAACGGTAATAAAAAAAATGATACGAGACTGTGAGACATTCTTTATGTGTTGCAGTTTCGAAACTAAGCTGGATTCTAAGTAGGCCACTTGTCGGTGTTTGGCCCGTGCTCTATAAACATTCTTGTTCTCAGTCGACTATTTTTTTAAGGGTTCGAAGATCGATACTTTGATCGTCGCGATTCCTGTAACGATCTGAGGTTTTGTATGTACGTCCGTGACGATGATACTATGTAAGGATGCTCTTGGGGAATTAGTGTCTTAATGTTTGTCAACAGGATGCAATAGAAACAAATGCGTCAGTGGTTGTCGCCTGATTCCTTGGAATCTTGTTCCGGTCAGTAATTTCCAAGCAGCTCCTCTGGTTTTGTATAGCTGCTATTATTATACTAATATTAATTGGGGCTGCAGAAATTAACAAATAATTTCTCTATTAAACGTCAACAATTTCATCGATTAAATATCGATTAAAATAATTTTAATCGATGAAAATTCGATTACAATTAAAGAATTTTTATTTTTTTTAATTTATTAAAAATAAATTATTAATAAACAATATAATAGCCAAGATGATAGGATCTGTATCGCTGAGGAACATAATACAACAGTCCATAGCAGTTACAAAGGTTCAAAATATTTTTCTTATGTGTATGAGACAGTTGAAATAACTCAAAACAAAAAATGTCTATTACCTGTTTTTGTTACTTCCCTTGTGATATTTGGTTTTAATCGAAATTAACGATTAATTCATGAAGTTAATTGTTATTTTTCAAAAGTTAACGATTAAATTTTAATTAATCTTTACCAGCATCAATATTAATCTATCAGAAGGTTTCAGCTAAAAATGTTCGGAACTTCATCACCAGGGTAAATTTGATAGGATCATGTGAATAATACAAGCCTGGGTAAGGACATAGATTCTTTCCTGCTCCCCTGAAATTGAGGTTTATTTATGAGACTCGATCTGTCAAACGTTATAAAGTTGCGCCACTATCAACACGACCAAATCTGCTACGTAAGTAACGTGACTGTATACAAGCCGTGGCAAACAACTTAGTAGGCGCACACCCATTTTTCCCTCGCGCACACTTAGCACTGAAGAACTCTTCTTAGTAAGTTAGCTAAAGGACATCAACCACTCTATGGACTTGTAACGACATTTTTTCTAAGATTATTGATAGTTCACCGACGGGGCCAGTGATTTGCACACCACTTTAAGTCGCACGCAACTGCACATATCCAGAGCTTCCTGGTGTGTACCTAGGTCCTTTTATTATCATAAGGACCAATATCTCTGCAGACATAAGGGGAGTTTTACGACCCAGACTTTCGTATGAGATTTCGAGATACCGTTAACGGCCGTGAAATTCGGAAATAACTTCTGATGTCAGAACCAAGGTCATAGTTAACGTTGACTGAATGATTTGAAGTGAAAGAAAGTTAGTCGATAGACAAACAAAGAACCAACCAACATTAACATATACCCAGTTTAGTTTTTGATTTTGAAGTGTGGGAGGGGAGGGGTTTCAGTCCATTAACTGTAATTATCTTAGGATGGAGCAAGCGTGATGTTAGCCCTTTACAAAAATAGTGATACGGGAAAGGATTATTAACGTGGCATGACAGGGATTGGTGCTGAGTAAATCCATGGATTTGGAAAATGAGCTGGGCGCAGATTAGTATCATGGTATGGGCACGGATTAGTAACATGGTATGGGCATGGATTAATATCATGGCATGGGCATGGATTAGTATCATGGTATGGGCATGGATAAGTATCATGGTATGGGCATGGATTAGTATAGTATCATGGTATGGGCAGGGGCGTCGCTAGGGTTGGTGTCACCCGGGGCGGTAGCTCATGGTGTCACCCCTTCATAATTTAAGGGGGACGTCCATAAATGACGTCACGTGAGGTTACCAATTTTCACCCCCCCTTTTCACCCGCGTCATACTTTGTCACAAAAACGTAAACCCCCACCCCTTTTTCCGCTATGACGTCACAAAGCTTGTTCCGCTATGACGTCATGTTGCAAATAAGTATTTTGTCATTTAAATATGTATTTAGTGTAAGTATGCACTCTAGTAGCGTAACACGCGGGGAGCTATTGAAAACGTCATTAAATAAATTGTAAACAATCAAATATTTAAGGGGACTTTTATTTAAAGTTGCGGGGGTGTTTTTTGATGTGACGTCACATTTTTAAACACACCCACCCCCTAGTCACACATCTTCACAGATCCGTGACCCCTCCCCCTATGGTTGATTAAATGGAGGGGGCTGAGCGGACTAAAGCCAGTGGCCCCTAATAATTTAAATGTTATCATAATGTATAATAAAGATGGGCAAATGTTGTATGAATCCCTGAAAATGCCTTAGACAGTCATAAGTCAATGCTGCAGTTATAAGTATGAAGTATAACAGAGTCTGGGCTAATCTTTGTAAGAAGTGCAGTGCTGCTCATTTTGTGCCCTGTACAGCTCATTCCCTTCACTTGGTTGGGAAACGTGGAGCAGTTGACTTCTGCAAAATCTTTATNCCTGGCTTGTTGCATCTACTCATCGTCGACAGATACTTCCAAAACACATAAAAGTGATACAAGTTAATGAAGCCTTGTTTGACACAAGATGGTCAGCCCGAAATAATGCTGTAAGCAGGGCCGGCCTAAGGGAATTAGAGGCCCTAATCAAAGTGAATTTGGTGGCTAAAAAGAATTTTCAAGTCAAGACACACGGCTTCAACTCCTTGTAGTCTGGGCAGCAAGTATCTTTAATGAATCCTGAATCAACCTCTGTTACGTAGAGAACCTTACATTGATAGCCATGCATCCTCTCCCTTCCCAACCACACACTATTTTCCGTTCACATCACAAACAACGTGTTTCATACTCAGTCAACTCGCATGCTCATACTATGTCAATACAACAACACAACATGACTCTCACAAATATCGCAGCACTGAAAGAATTAATATCGACGAAAATCAGCCCCATGTCTGTTGACTTGAAGCAGAAAGATTTCGGAAGGAACTTAAACAAATTAAAGTCGCTATGTTACTTGAATTTTAGGGAAAACAATTTTAGAGAGATTTCAGAAAACAAAATTATCCCTTCAAGAGCCGATAATATCTTTGATTTCAGCAAAGTATTTGAAGTCTCTCAATGAGTTTGTTAAAAGAAATCATTTTTAATTTGATTCATATAAAGACAAAGGAAAGGACAAGTCCGTGGGGAAAAAAAGAGTATAAATAATCGAGAATACTATAAAAGAAGAGAAAGTGTCAGTTTGATATTACCAAAATGGTATTTATGGTAATCATTTATAAACTTTTTGAAGCCCCACAACATCGATTAAGCGCATATAAAGACATCCATTCTGAGCTAAAAAATGACGCCATTCGATGGGCAGCAGCGAAGTTAATGAAGAATATTAAAGTAATTTCGAAGACTGCTTACCTTCATAATTAGTCCAATTTTCAGAACTCTTAAAAAACTTATTGTCCAGCCCCAGGCTTAGGGTAAGGAAAAGGAAGTAGCACAATGCGAAACTCAAAAGCTAAAAATAAATTTTGCTGCTTTTGAATGAGCTAAATTTCAGTTATTTACAAATGTAGCATCGAAATTCGCATCTATCTCTCAATGATGACTTCAAACTGCAGCAGAGAGCGATCTTTGCAAAGTTGAAAAGAATACAAAAATTAGTTAGAATTCGTATTGGACAACAAAGACTGAATATTCTCCCTCTAATGACTATTGAAAAGGAACTTGTAAGCTTATTTAGCTTGACTGACTTGATTGAAAACATCGCCATGAAAAAAATCGCAAACTTAAGTTGTAGGTTGAAATAATAATAGATATTTTTAGATAACTTTTTGATTTCAAATAGAGAAAACAATTCGTTACCCCACGAAAAACAAACGTTGAAAAAAAAAAACATTAAAAAATACAGAATAACGCGTAATATTATTCTTTATATGGGCTCGTTTGTAACCACGAAACAGCGTAAGTTGGGATGGGACCGTCGTAACCGGGGGACTATTTATATACAAACATGCATATCCATGCTTGCACGTCTTTAATAAATATAACAAAATATTGACTCAAAGACATTGAATTCAAAATTCTCTTCTTAAAAAACAACAA
>MUZC01000021.1:402502-414281 GCA_002072015.1 Radix auricularia
GGTATGGGCATGGATTAGTATCATGGTATGGGCATGGATTAGTACCACCTAAACGTTTGACTATGCTCTAGGTTAACTGCAATGTTTATTTTGGAAAGGTGGGGGAAAAGAATTATATATTTATGTTGGGGGGAGGGTATAGCTTGGCCTGAGGATAGAGGGATGATATAGTGGCAAGGAATAAACGTGGGTTCTATGATGGGGAAGGAGGTAGTCCCTTATTTTAGCGCATTTTAATTTTTTTAGAAAAAATATTTTATTAAATAACTTATTTTTACTAATTTAAACACTTAAATCACAAACAAAGTATTTAATGCTTTACAATTAGTTTTAGGTGTGTTTTGTTGAGTTTAAAGGGGTTTTTAAACTTTAAAAAAGGTTTTTAAAATCAAACTTTCAACAACAACAATGGCGCCGTAACTCACAGAAGATTATTAAAATATACACATTTTTATTTCGTACAAAACCTAAAGTAGTTCCTTTGATTTCAACAAAAATTAATGTTTTAATTTTAAAATAGATTTAATATGTAATGAGGTAATTTTTTTTAATGACTTGAAATCGAAAATGCACTAAAATTATGGATTACTGGGGGAGGTTAACAGGCAAGACGAAAGGATGGTAGAACTGCAAGGTATGATGGTGCTGGGTTGTATGATGGGAAAGAGTACATGGCATGGCGAAGTGATGGTAGAGCTGCAGGGTATGATGGTGCTGGGTTGTATGATGGGGAAGGAGTACAGGGCATGGCGAAGTGATGGTAGAGCTGCAAGGTCATTCTCCTTTTGTGCAGCCAAACAATGGAATTCTCTTCCATTACACATCCGTAGCATTTCAACTGCTAAGTCATTTAAGACTGCACTTAAGACATATCTTTTTAAAATTTATTTTCAAAAATAATAAAACCACATTTCTGTAATTGATTAGCGTAGCTGATGTATTGAGTATACCGTATTGCTATTTATGTAGTTAATATGCTATGAATGTTTCTTTTTATTTATATATGTATTTTTGTTTCCATGTAAAGTGCTGTGAGCCTGGCTCCTTGCTGGGATACAGCGCTATATAAATCATCATTTTATTATTATTATTATTATTATTATGATGGTGCTGGGTTGTATGATGGTGCTGGGTTGTATGATGGGGAGGAGTACAGGGCATGGCGAAGTGATGGTAGAGCTGCAGGGTATGATGGTGCTGGGTTGTATGATGGTGCTGGGTTGTATGATGGTGCTGGGTTGTATGATGATGCTGGGTTATATGATGGGGCTGTGTTGTATGATGTGGTCATCTTAAGATGAGATGGAGAGTGTTGAATGATTTGACTCTAGAAAATGTGAAATAAAATATAAAATATTTTGGAGGGATGGAGGCGTGTGTCATCAACAAGGTCAACAGAAGAGTTTTAAACATACTGACATCGTATGGAAGAGAACTGCAAGGAATTGAGTTATGAATGAATTAATGCTTTCTTCTATAGCACTTCTAGTATCTATGTTAGACTAGCATGCTCTTTGAGCTTTGATATTTAAATACTCTTTCAAAAAGAAAAAAAAGTCTTCAAATGTTAATAAACTTTTTCTTTTACATGCTTGAAAAAATTTCGGAAAGATTTTTTTATCCCTAATATAAACTTAACCGTCTTGTCTGTCTTGGGAGGGCGGGGGAATAACAAAAGTAAAAAATGACCCATTTCACGTAATCCTATCAATCTGAGATTTTGCACATAGACTTTTATCACCTAACAACGTATTGTATCAAAATTTCAGATCGATCGAAAATACCATAATTAAATTAATGCTCATTTAGTTCATCTCTATGTCGCCGTCTGCTATTGCTCACCTCCACGTATCACTTGAGTTTAGTCCAGCCATCGATGACTACACCCAACCCCCTTTTACAGCAAGGGGTGTTCGGTCATGTTCAGTCTGTAAGTGTTTGTGGCGCGGTGCGTATTATTTTAAACATAATCAATACTTTCAGTTCTGTCTCATATATATGGGATTTATAGTCACAAAAATGTGTTTTTACTCGTTGTTTGATTCCACAATTTTGTCGCCGCCAACTCATAAGAGCGCATGACATCTATTTCCTGTGTTCATCCACTCAAGGAACGTTCATAAGGGAATACGTAGAAAAACGCAGCCCCTTTAGATATTTCTATGCCCATTTTTTCCCTACAATGATGCAAAGTTGATCCGTCTAAACAGCCATAAGATAATGACAGAATCTGATGGTCTATTCTTTCAGCTATAGGAAGCCAATGTAGATCCCCAAGTGTCGGCTTAATGTAGTCTATCACGTCACCAATACAATGAGCGTGCGCGTAGCAGGGTTTTGTACCTTCTGAAATCTCCGCAGTTGGTTTTAAGGCAATCCCCACAGACTATTATTGCAGTAATCCAGTCTCGATCAAATATTGATGACACTGCTATGGCATTTAATGTTCTCTTATTTGGTAGAGGACGCAATTGAACCAAAAATTATTATAATAATTTTTTAAATTAAAAAATATTTTTAAAAACAACCCTTTAAATAGAACTAATTTGCGGTCGATGTAGTAGCCGAGATATCTGACGGTGTAGGAAAAAGTTATGTCAGGAGTACCAACTTGTATTGATGATATTACTACTCTCCAAAAATTGGCTTCAGAGACACAAATAATTGGTTCATCGTATCATCATCATCGTTCAATTTCAATCTGTTTAATGAATTCCGTGACAGCAGATTGTGATTGTGGCCAGAATTTTGTGGCCAGGCTTTTGTGGTCACTGTTTTGTGGTCCGTGTTATGTGGCCATTTTTGTGGCCAATGTTTATTGCAAGAATGTTGTTGCCAGTCTTTTGTGGTCACTGTTTTGTGGCCTTGTTTTGTGGCCAGTGTTTTATTGCAAGTGTTGTGTTGCCTGTATTCTGTGGTCAGTGTTTTTGGCGATTTAGTTTCCATTACTGACGGCAACTGTTGATAGAATATAGCACAGCTAGCTGTTGGCCAAACTCAGACAATTTCACGCAGAAAATAACTTTTAGATAAATGAATCCTATAAAAATGTTAATTCATTATTCTTATTTTTCAAAAAAATAACATATAGCATATCACGTATGGATTTTTGTTATTGTGAAACTCCAAAGATACTTTAACTCTTACAAAGCTGTTTTACACCAACAAAGCTTTTATTACTCGCCCAAAGCTTATTTTATTGTTTAAAATTTGCTTTTGCTCCTCAAGAGCTGCTTTAATTCTGCATATTTTTTGTATTCTTTAATTGAAGTAGGTGGCTGGATATCCGGGTCAGATATTGGGATTTCTGCCAATATCTGGATTCGGTAAATACTTATTACGGATTTGGATAGCATCCGGATATGAAATGTAGTAAAGAATTGTTTTAAATCAAATCAATATCAAAAAGCTTATAAAAAAATATATCAAGAGTAAAAAAACCCATTAAATTATTATACAATAAAAATTACTAAATGTTGATCTTGAAATCATTCAAGTCCATGTACAATGTAGTCAAACAATCAATGTCAATACGAGAAAAAAATATTAGGTTAAACTTGTTCAAGTATGGTTCTATATGTCACCTTACAACATAAGATTACAATGACCACGAGGTGGTCGAGAGGTAGCGCTCTCGACTGTCATACCGATGGTCACGAGTTCGAATCCACGCGAAGGCGAGGATTTGTTCCCGAGGCCCGAAGAGTCCCCGAGTCACCCAGCTCTGAATGGGTACCTAACTAGACAATAGCTAGGCGGCTGGGGTAATGCGTGGAACCCCTATAGCCGTGGCCTGTGACCGCTGCATCACGTGCCAACAGATCATCTCTCATGGTCTGTGGACGCAATTATCTTCTGCATAGAAGGAGCGTCTGTATATCTAAGATAAGATAACAAACTAAGTTAACTAACAGCATATTAAACTTAAATCGTCTGAATAAAATAACAATTTTTATAATGGCTCTAGAAACGACTTCTTGCACACCTCACTACACATTCAGTACAATGCTGTTCGCTTGGTACACACTACACAGTTCGTTAAGCTTCGTTTTAGTTTGTTCATTCAATTCAATGTAAAATGTTCATTGTTGACGTTTACATTGTCACAGCCTGTCATTGTGGATACCATGTACTCTCCATAAGTTGGATAGTAAATATTTAAATAAATAACATTACATACTAAATAGAAAATAGTGAAGTATACCCCTTAGCTCTTACACTTAAATGTGGAGATATACGGATCCGGCAAATAGTATGAAACCACATCCGGCCACCTTTTACTTAATTGTATGAATTAATTACTTCCACTTCATCAAATAACCTTGTGTTATTTTCATGATAAATATTATTATCTGTTTAAATGCTAGTAAAGAATATCAGTGGACTAGAACGAGACACAATGGCGACACAATTGTTGCAGTGGTCCGGCCACTTTGTATTCATGTCAATCATTTTTAGATACACACACAATGGCGTAGCCAGGGATATGGGGGCGCCTCGGGCTTGCTCTCTATGGGGGCCCCGGGGGATTGGCCTCTTTGGGGGCTCCATCATTTTGACCGATATATAAAATTTAATGTAAAAAAATATTCTCAGACACTCTTTTGAGAGCCCCCCACTGAAGTGGGGGCTCGGGGGGATTTTCAAATTTGTATCCCCTCTCCTTAGCTACGCCACTGTACACACACATTTACAGAAAAGTAAACAAGCGAAACTTAATAATTAGTTTAACATTTAACATGTTCAAGGTAAGCAAATCATCTGTTATTTCTTTAGCTGGTTTTGGACGGGAACTGCCGAAGAGTTCCGGGACGTCACGAAGTGGATATAAAGACGTTTTACGTGGTCTTGTTTGCGTCAAATAAAATGTACAGAGATGTATCCATGAAGGTGGAGAATCTGAAAGAGAATAATAAATGTAGTGCTAGGAATTCGAAAAAATTGGTCGATTTTTTGGTTCTTGAATGTGTATGTTGGGGGGTTTAATTTTTTTTTTAATGTGCACCGCATTAAATCAGATGAATAACATTTTACATGGCAGATATAAACAGGCATACTATTTAATTAACAAATATTGCCTTAAATTATGTATTTAAAATTGTCTACACCATTGAGTTATATTTGTAATGCGAAGGTCACTGTTTATAAACAGGCATTTGTTTCAAATGAGATTGTTTAAAATGTTATACTTACTAAGTAAATTGTGGTCTTTTGATCTTAAATTTCTGTTTGGATAAAAAAAAATCAAATGTATAAGAAAAAAATGATAATTTTGGTTTCACTGTGTTTATGTCCCCCTCCCGCCCCAACCCCCCCCCTTTCCCTGATTTCTTGAAGACATATAAACGTTCTTGAACTTTAAACCCGTAATAATTATTTAAATAGATTGTAATTGTAAACAGCGGCTTAACGTAGCGCACTTTGTTTATAGAATACTTTAAAGTGATATTTATCCATATTGATATATTTTTATTTTAATATCGAAAATAAGAAATAAAAAATATATAACAAAGGAAACTAGAGTTTACACTGTATAAACAAACCTATTTAATGTAATATTATATAACATTTATTCCCTAAGCCGGTGCTTTTCAAAGTGGTGGCCTGCGGACCAGTGCCGGTCCTTGGACCATCCGCCGCCGTTTCACAGAAGTTATCAAGAGAGGACATAGAAATATAATTATAATACTTTTAAGCTAACCATTTAGAAATTGTCCATTTTTCAGTCATAAGCACATAAAATTTGACAAATAAAATAAAATCAATTACATTTCGCTACCACGTCTGTACGAGGAAAATAGTGCACAAGTCTGTGATGCAATAAAAAAAATTCCTGCCGGTCCGCCATACTAAGAAGTTTGAGAAGCACTGCCTTAAGCCACGTAAAACAACTTTTTTTAAAAACCTGTTATATACCACAAAAGTTTGTTATAATGTTCAATTTCTAGATTTACCACGATGTACTCCACTCAAACCTATTTTACTTGACTTTATCTATCGAATATAGATCACACTTATTTGTCTTATTTTTTTTTTTAATAAAAAAAAAGTTATTTGACCTGTTTACCCGAGAGTAATTTCTAGTACGCTATTGTGTGAGCTATGACAAATTAGGGGCCGTCCATAAATGACGTCACGCGCCTAGGGGAGGGAGGGGAGTCACTCAATTGTGACGACGGGGTAGGGGGTGTTTAAGAAATGTGATGTCAGAAAGAAAAAAAAAACAAAAGAAAAAACAAAAACAAAAAAAAACGCTGTTTTAAATAAAACTTCCACTTCAAAATGTGATTGCTTTCAATTTATTTATTGATGTTTTACATGGCTTCACGCTTGTTAGGATGTTAGAGTGCAGACTTACACTAAATACATGTTTAAATGACAAAAAATTAATGTGCAATATTTTAACCTTTAATTAGGAAATACGGATTTTTTAATTATTTTTTTTTTTTTGGGGGGAATGGGGGTGGAGGAATGGGGGTGTCAAAGCTTTGTGATGTGACGTCGTATTGGAGCGGGGGGGGGGGTGGCAAAGTGGCGTGATTTCATTTATGGATGGGCCTCGTTTAGGAAAAGTCATTGGTTTGTTTTCTTTCTGATCTAGGCATTTGACAATCTTGTTTATTTTATTTTATCTTATGTGATTATACCGCGCTTATTAAATTATTTTCTTAGAACAATTTAGTTTCAGATTATCATTTACGCAATAGCTATTTTTACAAAGACGTATATTTAAGTTTAAAAAAAGGTCATAGACCACTTCCCCTACCCCCCCCCTTCCTAAACTTTAAATGTGACATGTCACTCACTTGACCTTTTTATAATCCGCCTGAAAAAGTCACTTTAAGAACCCAATAAATTTTATGGTCCTTGCTAAATACGTGGTAACATGCCATGGCTATTTTTATTTATTCTTTCGGATTAATATCAGCATTTCATTTGCGGTTTACTGTGTCAGCGTCCACACACTAATATTGGGGTTGTTGTGGTTCGACTTACCTCACCGTTAGGAAATGATTTGTCCATGAAATCCCATGAAAATTTGGCCGAATCAGAACCTGAATGTTGGAACGAAAGTAAAAAATTTCAATACTGTAATGCTATATACACCAATAGGGTCTATCATTTCTCAGACCATAAAGCGTAAACACATGATTTAACTAATTTATGTTCATAACTTTAAACCAAGGTATTCGTGTAATGAGCGTTAATAAGGCAATTAAGGAAACAAAAGTACATTTTCAAAATGTCTGAGTGTTATACAATTGTAAACATAGTCTTTATAGTCATGGTTAAGGCCACTGAGCGGCTTCAAAATAAAGTCGAATTGGCAAATATCATTTGACATAAGTTCTCAAAGAATACCCGGATATTGGATGAACAATAGAAAGAAATTGGTCCAGATGAAATGTTTTTTTGAACAGATTTCCAACTTTAAATGACAAATTCCTACCGGATAGAGAGCAGCCCGTGAAAGTTTCACGAAAAATCTCCGCAGATGTTCGGAAAATTTGACAAATTCACAAGTCACGTCGTTTCAGCACAGTCAGAAATATTTTTTTATAACGCCCATAACAAGAACTAACAAGTTGTGCATCTGTTGGAAACTACTGTCTTTTTAAATCCCTTACATTAATTTGCGGCTGGATATCGAAGTCGATAGTGCGTTCGCCTCCCAATCTGAGGGGCGTGGGATCGAGCCCTCAAATAAGACTGATGAAAGTCCTCCGCTGATCTTGAAGAAAGGCGGGGCACCCACCAAGATCTACCAAGCCCCTAGTAAGCTCCGATAATATTAGGACCACCAACGACCGCCTTGTCAATCTCTCTGTCTCTCTATCGTGGTCCCACCCGTGGACAAACAAAAGATTTTTTTAAAAACATAACCCACCCAATCAAGCTGAAATTTTGCACCTACACTTGTATCCAAATTAGAGATCTGTCGAATGTACCGTATTGAATTTTAGTTATCTCTATACAGTTTCACGGTCTGTCGCGCGGTGTGTATTATATGGATCATACACAATACTTTCAGATATGTCTCATATATAAGGGATTTATAGTCGAACAATTTGTGTTTACAGGTTGTTTAATTAAATCCCTTATATTAACTTTATCGTCTTGTCTCTCTAACCTCTCTCTCTCTCTCTCTCTCTCTCTCTTTCTCTCTCTCTCTCTCTCTCTCTCTCTCTCTGTCGTGGTCTTACCCGTCCGCGGAAAAGCATAGGTAAAAAATGACCCACTTCCCATGAACCTATCGAGCTGAAATTTTTCACATAGACGTTTTTCAAATTATTTATTCTATCGAAATTTCAGATTGATCGAATGTACTGTAATTAAATTGATTAATTTTTAGTTTATCTCTATGTATCTCCATGTAGCACGTAAATGTTTAAGCTAGCCATAGTCTGTCGCGCGGTGCGTATCATATAGAACATAATCAATACTTTATAATTAAGTCTCATATACAAGTGATTTATAGTCAAAATCTTTGTTTATACGGAATGTTTATTGTTATTAAGCTCTTCTCGCGCTCAATAGGGAAACAAGGGAGCATCATCAAAAAATCATGTTAAGCCTGGTCCCTATTGGATTTCAGGACTTGTTAGCGCATTTTCGTATTATGTATCAGTACTTATGTTTGATATCAGAATTATGTAGTTATCAGTAATTGTGTTTAGATTTTAGACATATTTTTATGAATTTTCTTGTGTAATGAATATACCTGACATTTTTTTTATTTAAAAGTCATTTCTTTACATTTTAAAAATTTTTATTTTCTCTTTAATCTAACTACAAGTCACCACAAATGATGACGTAAAACTCTCTAAACTTTTACACATATTCTAATGACGTCAACTAAATAAAAAAACTAATTCTTTTGCACGCGTTCGCACCACTCTTCAATGCTTGACAAACTATGTATTCGACTTCCGGCAATGGCGGCCGTTCCCTGCGCTAGTGTTACCTCTCGATTCGAAATATTTTTTGGTAGTTTTAACGGGTTTTTTTAACGGATCGAGTAACTGAGTGTTGATGCACAAATGGCAGGTCAGGACATACAAAAAACATATATACCTCATGGGTCTAGGACTTATGGATGCTGAGATCAAGGGTGATGACAGACGGACGGACAAAACGGGTGCAATAGCGCATTCGACTTCTCGAAAATGCGCAAAAAATAGCATATCAAATGTAACCTTTCTCCTGAATCACTAATTTTCAGTTTTTATAAATTTGGTAGGCTTTTATAGCTGACTAAATTTACGTGGCACGGAGCCTTAGATCTTAGGTGTGGTAGAAAAGAGTAACAAGGACTGGTTCTTCAAGGCGAAGCACTGTGTCAAACTATGGCGTTTAGGCAACGAATTCCTGAGTTGTGACCCTTGACTAACTTGGCGGTTCGTTAACAAATTTGTTGGCCAGACTGGACTCGTGCTGCCGGGTAAGTACATACGCTATTTCCGTCCTTGACCTTGGAGTTGTGAGTGACGAAGCGAAATGTGGAAGAGGGAATTACAAGAGCAGAAAAGAAACATAAAAAAAGGAAGAGAAGGGAGCAGGGCTCAATCTAAGGACACATTTTTGATGTGGTTTGACTGATAGATTTTTCTATTGTTAAAGACTTGTGATTGTGAAGAGTTCAATGTTTGATTACTTCGCAGAATTGCGCCCGGGGTTTTCTCTGAAAAATTAACTGCAGTAGACCTCGGTAATTTAGTGTATATTATTGTTAACCTGTACACCACTTGACGTTGTAAACAACTTGCCTGGATGTACTCGTCTGTTTAGTTGTACACCACTTGGGTGGATGCACACCACTTGGGTGGATGCACACCACTTGGGTGGATGTACACCACTTAGCTGGATGTACACCACTTGGGTGAATGTACACCACTTGGGTGGATGAAAACCACTTGGGTGAATGTACACCACTTGGGTGGAAGTACACTACTTGGGTGAATGTACACCCCTTGGGTGGATGTACACCACTTGGGTGAATGTACACCACTTGTGTGGAAGTACACCACTTGGGTGAATGTACATCACTTGGGTGGATGTACACCACTTGGGTGGATGTACACCACTTGGGTGAATGTACACCACTTGGCTGAATGTACACCACTTGGCTGAATTTACACCACTTGGCTGAATGTACACCACTTGGCTGAATGTACACCACTTGGCTGAATGTACACCACTTGGCAGGATGTACTTAAAAATCTTAAATAAATATTTGAAATCGTAATAATATTCTTAAAAAATGATCTTTTATACAAAAAAACACAGTTATTTAAAGTAGACTATTACTTTGTAAGCCTTACCTTTGATTAAAGTATCTCTACTTTCGATTTCAGACATAGACACGTAGTCATTGGCTGGCGTCTTGGAGCCGTTATAGTTTGAAGTGCTGAACATAGGGGGCGCTCCGATGTTTGCTGCTTGACCTCTTCTATTGTAATTGTCTGGTATGGCGCTGCTAGGGGAAACAGTATGGACGAACTCAATCAAGAACAAACAAATACAGTCAAGTCATATTACAATGCGATCATGGGACTCCTTTATTTCTAATCAGTGACGTGAGAATTAAGTAAAACCAGGGTTAGGTGAATGCAGATTTAGATGACGCAGATTTAGGTGAACACAGAGTTAAGTGAACACAGAGTTAGCTGAACACAGATTAAGATGAAAACAGAGTTAGGTGAACACAGATTTAGGTGAACACAGATTTAGGTGAACACAGATTTAGGTGAACACAGATTTAGGTGAACACAGATTTAGGTGAGGTGAACACAGATTTAGGTGAACACAGATTTAGGTGAACACAGATTTAGGTGAACACAGATTTAGGTGAACACAGATTTAGATGAACACAGATTTAGGTGAACACAGATTTAGATGAACTCAGATTTAGATGAACACAGATTTAGATGAACACAGATTTAGGTGAACACAGAGTTAGCTGAACACAGATTAAGATGAACACAGATTTAGGTGAACATGAATTCTCTGGCGGGTCTTTTAAAGTTTAAATTATTTCACGTCTGTACCGTCGCCTCACCTGGAGTAGTCATCCCATGACGTCAGCGAGCTCTTTGTTGATCTCGTCCTGCACTTAACGACTAGGACAGCCGTCCCAACAGACGCCAGGACAAAGAGCGGGATGCCGACAGACAGGCCAACGATAAGCTTCTCCTTATCTGAAACAAACGAAAGACACATTATCGCCAGTGTGAGGACCCCCGCCTCGGCCAGTGTGAGGACCCCGGCCTAGGCCAGTGTGAGGACCCCAGCCTAGGCCAGTGGGAGGACCCCGGCCTGGGCCAGTGTGAGGACCCCTGCTAGGCCAGTGGGAGGACCCCGCCTAGGCCAGTTTGAGGACCCCCACATAGGCCAATGGGAGGATCCCGCCTAGGACAGTTTGAGGAAGGACCCCCACCTAGGCCAGTGTGAGGACCCCCGCCTCGGCCAGTGTGAGGACCCCGGCCTAGGCCAGTGTGAGGACCCCGGCCTAGGCCAGTTTGAGGACCCCCGCCTAGGCCAGTGGGAGGACCCCTGCCTAGGCCAGTGTGAGGACCCCCGCCTAGGCCAGTGTGAGGACCCCCTAGGCCAGTGTGAGGACCCCCGCCTCGGCCAGTGTGAGGACCCCGGCCTAGGCCAGTGTGAGGACCCCCGCCTAGGCCCGTGTGAGTACCCCCGCCTAGGCCAGTGTGAGGACCCCTAGGCCAGTGTGAGGACCTCCGCATAGGCCAGTGTGAAGACCCCCCAAAATGTCTGAGTG
>MUZC01000021.1:414364-430890 GCA_002072015.1 Radix auricularia
ACCCCCGCCTAGGCCAGTGTGAGGACCCCCTAGGCCAGTGTGAGGACCCCCTCTTAGGCCAGTGTGAGGACCCCCTAGGCGAGTGTGAGTACCCCCACCTAGGCCAGTGTGAGGACCCCTAGGCCAGTGTGAGGACCTCCGCCTAGGCCAGTGTGAGGACCCCCGCCTAGGCCAGTGTGAGGACCCCCG
This sequence comes from Radix auricularia, assembly GCA_002072015.1. Taxonomy (NCBI): domain Eukaryota; kingdom Metazoa; phylum Mollusca; class Gastropoda; family Lymnaeidae; genus Radix; species Radix auricularia. The sequence goes on from MUZC01000021.1 coordinate 414,554, forward strand.
CCTAGGCCAGTGTGAGGACCTCCGCCTAGGCCAGTGTGAGGACCCCGCCTAGGCCAGTGTGAGGACCCCGCCTAGCCCAGTGTGAGGACCCCCGCCTAGGCCAGTGTGAGGACCCTTGCCTAGGCCAGTGTGAGGACCCCCGCCTAGGACAGTGTGAGGACCCCTAGGCCAGTGTGAGGACCTCCGCATAGGCCAGTGTGAAGACCCCCTAGGCCAGTGTGAGGACCCCCTAGGCCAGTGTGAGGACCCCCTCCTAGGCCAGTGGGAGGACCCCTGCCTAGGCCAGTGTGAGGACCCCCGCCTAGGCCAGTGTGAGGACCCTTGCCTAGGCCAGTGTGAGGACCCCCGCCTAGGTCAGTGTGAGGACCCCCTAGAGCAGTGGGGGGACCCCCTAGGCCAGTGGGAGGACCCCCTAGGCCAGTGTGAGGACCCCGCCTAGGTCAGTGGGAGGATCCCCTAGGCCAGTGTGAGGACCCCCACCTAGGCCAGTGTGAGGACCCCCGCCTAGGCCAGTGGGGTCCCAACTTATGCTCGTGTAGGTATCACGGGATCCCAGGGGTCGACACAAAATTCTCAGGCGCTCTGCTCCATGGCCGCTCAAGAAACCTGATATAACATCAGTTAAAGGCTGATATTACAGAGTCATAACGCTATAAGAGCTCTCTAATAACAGGGGAATTCTAAAATGCAAACATTGAATAAAGAACTTTTGGAGCAATATCTGACTTTTACGATTGGGTGATGCCAAGAAAGTGTTTTAAAGATTAAGCTGCTACAACTAATATTGTTTTGAGTGTAAATATATTTTTTTGAAATGAAATGCTTAACGTACCTGATGTATAACGTATTGTCATTTATGTGGTTAGTAGGATATGAATATTTATTTAATTAATATATGAATGTTATTACATGTATCTCCATTTAAAGTGCCCTAAGCCCGGCTCCATGCTGGGATACAGCGCTATGTAAATTATCAATTTATTATTATTATTATTGTTATTATATAGATTTTTTTAAAAAGCAGGCACAAAATCACTAGCATAAGATTTGAAATTAATAGTAATAATAATAACTAGATTGTGCCGGGGCGCCGTGGCGCCTGCGGCGCCCATTTTTTTAGGGCGCCTACGGCGCCAACCTTTTTCAAAAGCCCAACTAACTTGTCCTTTTTATAAATACGAAATATTAAACTTTGTGAAATGTACGCAAAGTATTTAATAATAGGGGTTGTATTTTGCGCACCGATGCACACCAAACAATGACGTCATCATATTAAATATTTTTACAGCGCTAATCACCACACGATTTTTCAACTGCTATAGCTGTTGTACATCGTTCCTCAGCGTTCCACAACCAGTGAGTGACTTGGACTATTATATTATTTATAATAATATATAATGAATTTAAAAACTGGCCAATGTTATGAGGGACAACGTTATCCCCAGTCATTATGTCAGAAATCCAATCAGAGCTGTGTGAACTCGGGGACACCCTTGGCCCCGGGCTGGGTGAACTCAGGGACACCATTGGCCCCGGGCTGGGTGAACTCAGGGACACCCTTGGCCCCGGGCTGGGTGAACTCAGGGACACCCTTGGCCCCGGGCTGAGTGAACTCAGGGACACCCTTGGCCCCGGGCTGGGTGAACTCAGGGACACCCTTGGCCCCGGGCTGGGTGAACTCAGGGACACCATTGGCCCCGGGCTGGGTGAACTCAGGGACACCCTTGGCCCCGGGCTGGGTGAACTCAGGGACACCATTGGCCACGGGAACAAATCCCACCTGCCTTCTTGGAGTTTCGTACCCATGATCCTTGGTACGCAAGCTGAGCGCGCATGCCACTCGACCACCATGCCCAACTCATGTACAATATTTTAAATTTGCTTGGCTTGACTATTAATTATTGACGTATCATCTCCACCCACTGCACACCCTTTCCTTACGCTACCTCTGCCCTATGTCATTTGTTGGTTGTTGTGTTTTTGTTTTTGTTATTTTTTGTTTGTTCCGTGCGTTACCTGCGGCAAACAATGGCCACGATAATCCCTGGGTGGGGGGAGGGGGCGGTGGGGGACGTTTGTTTTGGTATCAAATGGTAGCTGAATTATCACTTTCCTTTTCTCTCGTCATATCGTTGCGAAATCAATGTCGACTTTGTCAAACAAAAACATGTATAATTTCGGGAAAAAAAAATAAAAAATGACACAATATGGAAGTGGCGGATTGATGTTTAATTCTGTGATTAAAAAAGTCATTTTTGCTTTCGAGATTAAAGTGACACCATTATTATTGTATTGTCGGGTATTTTTGTATCAACAGTGTTATTTATGAGTTTTGACAGAATATAACTTACCGGTTAAACCGCCGGTATCTGGTCTGTTTGTGGATTCCTGGGTTGTGGTAGTTTCTTCTGCTGTTGTTAAATCTTCTGCTGTTGTTAAATCTTCTGCCGTTGTTGAATCTTCTGGTGTTGTTGAATCTTCTGGTGTTGTTGAATGTTCTGGTGTTGTTGAATGTTCTGGTGTTGTTGAATCTTCTGCTGTTGTTGAATCTTCTGCTGTTGTTGAATGTTCTGGTGTTGTTGAATCTTCTGGTGCTGTTGAATATTCTGGTGTTGTTGAATCTTCTGCTGTTGTTGAATCTTCTGCTGTTGTTGAATGTTCTGGTGTAGTTGAATGTTCTGGTGTTGTTGAATATTCTGGTGTTGTTGAATGTTCTGTTGTTGTTGAATGTTCTGCTGTTGTTGAATGTTCTGGTGTTGTTGAATGTTCTGTTGTTGTTGAATGTTCTGCTGTTGTTGAATGTTCTGGTGTTGTTGAATATTCTGGTGTTGTTGAATGTTCTGTTGTTGTTGAATGTTCTGGTGTTGTTGAATGTTCTGCTGTTTTTAAATCTTCTGCTGTTGTTGAATGTTCTGGTGTTGTTGAATGTTCTGGTGTTGTTGAATGTTCTGGTGTTGTTGAATGTTCTGCTGATGTTGATTCTTCTGGTGTTGTTGAATGTTCTGGTGTTGTTGAATGTTCTGCTGTTGTTGAATCTTCTGCTGTTGTTAATAATTCTGCTGTTGTTGAATCTTCTGGTGTTGTTGAATGTTCTGGTGTTGTTGAATGTTCTGCTGTTGTTGAATGATCTGGTGTTGTTGAATGTTCTGCTGCTGTTGAATCTTCTGGTGTTGTTGAATTTTCTGGTGTTATTGAATGTTCTGCCGTTGTTAAATCTTCTGCTTTTTTTGAATCCATGGCTATTGTTGAATGTTCTGCTGTTGCTGAATCATCTGCTATTGTTGAATGTTCTGCTGTTGTTGAATCTATGGTTATTGCTGAATGTTCTGCTGTTGTAGATTCGTCAGATTTTGTAGATTCTTCTGCCATTGTAGAATCTTTTGTTGCTGTTGTAATATCGACTGCTGTTAAAGACGTTTTTCCTGTTGTCATGGTTACACCTGATGTTGTTGTGCAAACTGTTTCAGAAACATGTGTATTGCTAATTAAAAAATTAAGCCTTTTAAATAATAAAAGAAAACATTCTTATAAAGTAACATACACGTGAATAACTATTTTGAGATTCCGTTTGGCATGAATCGACATTTGTTTTGGATGAATCGGCATTCGTTTTAGCTCAGATTTAGTAAAAGACGCTAAAGGCCTATTCTAGGTCTTTTCCGGAAGTATTCGTAGCATGTAACTCCACTCTTTAAGAATGGTGATAAATCAGACCCTGGTAATTACAGACCTGTATACTAGTATCACCTGTAAATTACTAGAACACTTAATATGTAATAAAATAGTTAACCACCTTGACAAATATCATGCCCTATGCCCACATCAACACGGCTATAGAAAAAACAGATTATATGGAAAAAAATTAATAGGTTTACTAGATTAACTATCAAAAGGCTTAGACAATAATGATCAGATAGATACAATATTACTAGATTTCTCAAAGGCATTTGACAAAGTTCATCCCCCTAGTTTACTTTAAAAAGAACTTAAATACTTTGGAATCTCAGGTCCCTTACATCACTTGATCCAAGACTTCCATTTGGGTAGGGAGCAAACTGTAATAATTAATGGATATGAATCTAGATAGCAAGATTTTACAAAGAGAGTAAGTTGAATTGATAAAGTGGAAACTAACTGGAGTATGTCTGTCCACCCAGAAAAGTGTCAACTGCTAAGAGTAACAAAGAAAAAGACACAAATAAATTCAAAATAACTCATTCATAGAAAAGAACTGACACAAACTAAAGATGCAAAATATTTAGGAGTCATAATAAATGAGAAACTATCATGGAATCCCCATGTCAATAAAGTTATTAAAGAATCAAACAAAACCTTAGACTTTATAACAAATATTAAAAAGAAACTTTTACAAATTTAATAAAGAAATAAAACTAAAATGCTACCTTACCTTGGTGAGACCTGTACTAGAATATGCATATTGTGTAAGGGAATCATTGAAAAACTAGAACAAATTTTAAAAAATTACTGTCATATTCATTACTGTAAAATATTCACAACTGACAATGTTATAAAACCATTAATTAAATGATTAAACCATGAAACACCAGAGGATAGAAGTACCAAAAGAAAAGTAGTAATTATACATAAAGAATTTAATTATAATTTAGAAATACAACACAAAGATAACTTAATACAACCCTCAGAAAGACATAAAGATAAAAAACACCTTTTTTACCCCGTATGTAAGAACAAACACACATTTTTGTTCTTCCCGTCCGGAATTTGGGAGTGGAATGAGTTGCCAGAAGAATCCAGGAAAGCCAAAACATTATCAAAATTTAAAACTTTACCAAAAATGCAGGACTAAACACAATCCACAGATAAGCGTAGGGCGCAATAATCTTCTGTATAGAAGGTTAGTCTGTAACATATAAGATAAGATACTGTTCACATACACATTTTCACTCTTCCCGTCCGGAAAATGGGAGTGGAATGGGTTGCCTGAAGAAATCAGGAAACCAACACTTTATCAACATTTAAAACTCTACCATGAATGCAGGACTAAACACAATCCACAGATAAGCGTAGGGCGCTATAATCTTCTAGTATTTTGTTGTACGCCCCAAGAAGATGACAAAAGTTACAGTGATCACAGCATTAATCTTGAGCCATCAATGCATAAAAGTAGATGAAGACCATAAAACACAGATTTAAAATGAAGGAAATATTGGATAATTTGATCGGGGTTCACAAACTTGGAAAAAAAAGACAGAATTAAACCACCTTAAGTAATATTAAGTAATATATTTATTTCTGAATAGCTTTTCAATAATTTTGTAACAGCAACAAAAAACCAGAAAAACACCAAAACATGAGAATTTTTTTTAAAAAAAAATTGGAAGGGCTGAGTGATAAGTAACGTCCGGGCAGGAAAGCGTTTAACTCCCCCACCATTACCAACCTTTAATAATAACACCCTAGAAAAATATTATGCATGTCCCCGAATTTAAAAAAAGCATTTTTTGACCATAAATCATTTATATACGAGGCATAAATAAAATAGTGTTCATTATAATACACATCGCACGACAATCCAAAAATAAAAAAAAATCTTAGTTATGTCTCAAATATATAAATAATTTATAGTAAAAAAAATATATATATAAATTAAAAAAAAAAAATTCTACAGTCGGCCTGCTAAATTTCAGCTCGTTTTGATAATGGGGAAAAGGTTTATAAAAACATGTTTAACAAATTGCGCACCGCGAAACAGATTAGCAATTAATAGCATTTACATTTACGCGTCAGGAATATATTTTTCAAAAGTATCGTCATTATAATACGCACCGCGCAGCGCAACATGAAATAGTTTTTAAAAAAGGTCGTTCAATTTCATACGCAGCTCGACTAGCTTGCACAAAAATAAACACGCTACATAGAAATAAATAGTGATGATCTAAAAGTTCATTTATTAAATTACATCCAATTTCCATCGAACTGAAATTTTGATACATCATTTTTATCATCGGCTCGAGTCTACTGCCAAATTTCAGCTCACTAGCCTTCGAAGAAATGGGTTAAAACTCAATCCATTTTTGTTTTCGGCAAGCAGACGCCTGAAGTTATAATATAAAGTATTTAAAAATAAATTAATTTAATAAAACCCCATGATATAATAATTACACTTAAAGGGAGATAACCTTTCTGACTTAATTATCTCTTAATTTTATTTATTTAATTATAATTTTGTTAATTAAGTTCAACTAATGATTTTTAATTTTACTTTTAGAAAAACGTTGCTCTGTTACACCAAGCAAATATATTTAATTAGGTTATATGGAATTGTTAATAATAGTTTTATTTCGTCCGCTGAAAGTTACGTCAACTTTTTAAATAGATTGATGTCGTTGGGATAGCTCTCCAAAAGCACTTGGATGTATCTGCACAGTGTTATATCGTTATGTCAATTAATCATATGTTCTCTAAAACATGTGCTTCCCTGTGCGCACCAACCTTTTTTCTATGTCTGTGTTCATTCATAGCGTAGAATAACATTCTTTGTTAAAGCATTTATTGTGTTCAACCCTTCTCTGTTTGTTCAACAAACAATTTTTGGAAAGCAAATTCAAAGGAAAACTCGGAATCAGTGCTATTTAGTTTTTTTGTTTTGTTTTGTTTCTTGTTTATTTTTTAAAAACAACATATGTTTATGACATTCATATTGTGCCTTTGTCAGGAATTCTGAAACAATGCGGGGTAAAAGGGGAGGAGGGCAAACTACAATTTTTATGGCTACCCGAGGTAACTGGGCCAACCGTGTACATTTGAATTCAACTGACTCTCTGCAATCCTCTCTCTCTGTCTCTCTCTCTCTCTCTGTGTCTGTCTGTCTCTCTCTCTCTCTCTCTCTCTCTCTCTCTCTCTCTGTCTTTCTACTTACCTACAAGTAACTGTGATGTCCCCAACATACACCACAAAATCCACGCACAAGTCTTCATGATTAGTCACTGTTAAGAGTCAATGAGATTTGTGTTACAGTCAATTACACGCAATGGCACCCACACACCCACCCATCCACACACCCACACAGCCTACCACACACCCACAAACCCTACCACACACCCACTCATCCACACACCCACAAACCCTACCACACACCCACCCATCCACACACCCACAAACCCTACCACACACCCACCCATCCACACACCCACAAACCCTACCACACACCCACAAACCCTACCACACACCCACCCATCCACACACCCACACACCCTACCACACACCAAAGGTCTTCATGATTAGTCACTGTTTACAGTCAACGACACGTTTGTTACACTCAATTATACGCAATGGAATCCACCCAAACACCCATCCTTCCAATCACCCACCAATCCTTCCACCCACCTACCCACCCATCGACACGCGCACGCACAAATACATGTGTGTTGTAAGCAAAGGCACATACAACCATGCACATAAACACACACACAATTGCACAATTGCATTTATAATTTATCTATTATTCTCTACATTTCTATTGGCTGATCTTGGCTCCTTCACAAACACACACATACACACTCACACACACAAAATCACACACACAATTACATATCAAGTTATCTTTTAATCTCTACATTTCTATTGGCTCATCTCGGCCCATCAATCAACCATTAATTATAACCATTAGATTCTCAGTCCGTGTGTTTAATGGCTTATACAACTTTGAAAACAGCTAACTTCAGAAATGCGTGTGTTCTACACTAACGTCATGGTCTTTTGCTGTAGCGATGTCATGCTTCAATGCTGTACTGACGTCATGCTTTTGTGCTGTAGTGACGTCATGCCTTTGTGAATTAGCGACGTCATGCTAGCATGCTGCAATGACGTCATGCTTGCATGCTGCAATGACGTCATGCTTGCATCCTGGAGTGACTGTTAAATTCCCTGCATATGACGTCTGTCTCTCTCAAGCGATGCTTTCTGTTGGCTTAGTGTTAAATGGAGAGTTCTTCCACGGGGAAACGTACACACAAACACACACACTAACACACGCACGTACACACACTAACACACACACTAACACACACACTAACACACGCACGTACACACACTAACACACACACTAACACACACACTAACACACACACTAACACACGCACGTACACACACTAACACACACATACTAATGACGTGTAAGACATGAATGGTTCCTAATTTTAGCTCTGAATTCTTGTGGTAATTAGTGATTTAAATATTGTCAGACGTTATGAGGTCTGTATGTTGATGTATGAAGTGGTGAGGTCTGTATGTTGATGTCTGAAATAGTGAGGTCTGTATGTTGATGTATGAAATAGTGAGGTCTGTATGTTGATGTCTGAAATAGTGAGGTCTGTATGTTGATGTATGAAATAGTGAGGTCTGTATGTTGATGTATGAAGTGGTGAGGTCTGTATGTTGATGTATGAAATAGTGAGGTCTGTATGTTGATGTATGAAGTGTTGAGGTCTGTATGTTGATGTATGAAATATTGAGGTCTGTATGTTGATGTATGAAATAGTGAGGTCTGTATGTTGATGTATGAAGTGGTCAGGTCTGTATGTTGATGTATGAAATAGTGAGGTCTCTATGTTGATGTATGAAGTGGTGAGGTCTCTATGTTGATGTATGAAGTGGTGAGGTCTCTATGTTGATGTATGAAGTGGTCAGGTCTGTATGATGTTGTATAAAGTGGTGAGGTCTGTATGTTGTTGTATAAAGTGGTGAGGTCTGTATGTTGTTGTATAAAGTGGTGAGGTCTGTATGATGTTGTATAAAGTGGTATTTCATTGTTTGCTTCTCTCTATCATGTAATGTGAAAATTACTACATCTGAAAATTTCAGTTTTTAAAAAAATAGCTCTATTTTTTCATGCACGAATACAACTAAACATCCACACACACGGTAATTGAAACCGTCCATTTGAACATCAGCGTTCTTGGTTAGAATCACTTTTAACAAATTAAATAGCAATAAATATCTAAGTCTTATCATATATCGTATATATGCTCATAATATATTTTGCGAAATTACATACGCCGTTCAAAATTTCCTATTCCAAAGAATATTCCCACTACACAGCTGTAAAATAATTTTCTTAGATGAAACAATTGCCCTGAACTATATCTCTCACAGGAAGCAGAACACTATCTTCAGGTCCCCAAATAAACACATGTGTTTTTAGAATGATTTAATTAGCAACTGATAACACGCACAATGCAACACTATGACAATTCAACGAGTCTGTAGTATATTTTTACAATCGCACACCCCGTTCCCTTAAGGATCCAAATTTATGGAACCATCGCAGGAAAAAACTGGGCTATAAAGTTTTATTGACTTTCTGCTTCTAGTGCGATTTAAAACTTTGGGGAAATATAATTGTGAAAAGTTTTCCCTAAACTTTATCTGTCTAAAATTAGTGACTTGCTGGGGAAAATCTCCAATGTTAAAATTTACTTCCCAGTTTATTGATGTTTTTTTTTTAAATTATTATATTTCTTTATGAGTGTTTAAGCGAATAATTCCAGCATATGCAAAATTAAATTTATAAGTGCATGTGTGTGTGTGTGTGTGTGTGTGTGTGTGTGTGTGTGTGTGTGTGCGTGTGCGTGTGCGTGTGCGTGCGCGCGCGCGCGCGCCTTGACAAAGCCGCCAGAACCAGGTTTGGACGCCCCTGAAGTGGATGAACACCAGAGAAAAAATATTTTTATAAGAAGAAAGAAAACTTGTTAACAAAACGATTTAAACCGCATCAAGTAATACATTTTTTTCTTAATACATTTTCAATACTTTCAAGGTTCGTAGCTTGAAAAGTTAAAAAAAAATATGTTAGAAATATAACCATAGATACGATCTATTTCTTAACAAAATAGGGGTGAAACTGCAACCAGGCTTATAGATAAATATATATGTTATTCAAATAGTTTGGGCCTGACAAGATATCAAAGAACAACGTATTTCTTGAACGGTAAAAGGAAGTGCTAAAACCAAACTCTCGTACCGTCAATGGCGTAAATCTCTCAGGTCTGGCGTCTTATATTGGTGTCTATAAATAGACGGCACGTCTGCTATTGCTAGTGGCTTCCGGAATGCTGACGTCTCGGAGGGGTGGGAGATAATATATGAACCGGGGGGGGGGGAGGAGCTTATCGTTAGTGTCAGTCTGTATCGTGAAGTGTGTCCACGTGTATATTGTATTATCCGGCATCCTTCCGTCTCGCGAGACGATGGTGCATCACCGTTGGGTTGGGTTGCATTTCCTCGAGTGACTGTGCAGTCCTATCCTTGAGTGACAGTCTTTGCCACAGTTTTTACACACGAGTTCTGTGCTTCCAAATGTTTTGGCCTTTCTCCTAGCTCTTCTGTCTGCAGCCTCCTCCATTCTTCGCTCCTCGGCTACTATGACGCCCTCTTTGACAACTGTGCGCCACGTAGATCGGTCTTCTGCCTTACACTCCCAGTCACTTGTATGTATTTTGGCTGCCAAAAATATTGTATTAGGGTGGTGACATTCTGTTAAGTGACTAAGGGAGCTGTGACTGTTAGTGCTTCACTGTCTCGCAATGTACCAAGTGCTAATTGGCATCATTTTATGGCGGGAATCTATTACAGGAACATCCGGGTATTCAGTGGGAACAATGCCAATAATAAGACATTTAATTTCTCCATTATCCGTTAGTTTTGTTGGAGATTATAAAAACAATCGTTTGTTCATTTAATGTTGGATTCGGCTTATTAGTGAGCTCGACTGACCAAAAAACAACTTCCTTACAATTTTATTATTCTAAAAATGGTTGCTATATTTATGTGGAAAAAAAATTGATTGCAACTTTATTATTCTAAAAAATGGTTGCTATATTTTTACGGAAAAAAGTTATTTTGCTTATAACTTTATTATTCTAAAAATGGTTTATATATTTATAAGGAAAACAGAAATTATCCTAACTAATAAATAAATATCAAAACTATTAATAATAAATATTCTAAAAATTGTTACTATATTTATACGGGAAAAAAAATAATTTTGTGAAAGAAATCTTGTATAAATATAAAAAATTTATATTGAATACGACAGCTTTTAAATAATATTCAAGATACACAAACAAACTGGGTGATCAAAAGAATAATTTAAAGTTTTATAAGTAATTAGTAGGCCAAAAGACAAGTATACATTACATCAGAACACACAAATGAACATATAGAGTCTATATATGCGTTATGTTAAGTAAATTTAGCTTTAATGTCTGAATTTAAACAAGTAAACAAATGAGGAAGTGGACCAGCCACATTGATATAAATTTGAGAACCTTGATTAAGAAATACACACACAATGCTTATTGTCATTTCCAAGTAAACTGATCGTGTTGAATCAGTGGTGTCAAGGGTAAGGCCCGCGGGCAAAATGCGACACGCGTTTAAATTTCAACTGCCCCGCAAACTCTTCTTTTAAATAATGAATCGGATCGTTATTTTCTGTAATGGAAAATTTTCATTTATAAATACAGTCAAAATTATGTGGTGCATTTATTAGAAAATGATGATGGCGAAAATCGCTTACATTTTATTGTTCATGTACTATCCTGGATATTGGTAACAAAAAAGGCGATACAATTAAGTTCTTCTATGTGAACAAATTTCCGATACAAAAATCAATACAATAAAAGTGTTTATATCTACTAACTTGACATTGAAATGAATGTAGCATCGGTTTTCTTAAAATTTTAAGACAGTCTTTATTTACAACATTTTAACTCTTCTTTTTTGCTCTGATAATATCTTAAAGAGCGTAGCATAATTTTATTTTTAGTAGCGGAATAAGATATTTATCAAATCTTGAAAATCACTTAAGTGTTTTTCAATTTTCCCCCACAAAAAAGTCACTCTTACAAATGAATAAATAATGGAATAAGGCCCCGTATATTTTTACTTCATAGAATTCGGCCCTATGTTTTGCACACAAAAAAATTTGAACACCACCGTTGTAAATTATGATCCTGCTTCGGCTACCGTGAAACTGGAAGTCCTAAGTACTATGTACACGCAAGCAATATCTGCTAAGTCACGGCTAGAGGTTCTCACGATGCTAAGAAATGTTCCTGAAAATAAAGGTGTAAAATAATGTATAACCGAAACAAAAGATTCGATATCTTCAAGGAGATCATCTATAGAAATAAATATTCAATAAAGAATTTTCTTTCAGGTGTATTCGTAACTTTAAAATCAGGTGGTATGAATGGGTAGAACTTCCTTAATATAGAAATGTATACATTCATTACACATAGAGAGATGTATGGTCGTATAGATATATTTAAATAAAATTCAACCGTTAAGGGTAATGGAATTATGACTTTTATTTAATAAACATTAAAAAAAATATTTGATAAGTCTCGTATTCTTTAAAATAAATGCTATGCAATAATTTGTTGGAATTATAATAAAAAATTTTGCTGTGACAAACCAGTTAGAGTTGATATTTGGAATTTTAAAAATCCTTAAATTAATATGTCTTGCTAAAAAAAGAAGTTGTTGAAAAGAAAACAACAACAAAAGACACCTACTAGGTATATTTTGGTCTTGGAATCTTACACTCCTGCAAATAAAAAAAAACATACCAAAAATTATTTTTAAAATAATTTAACAAATAAATAAAGTTTATGAAAAAAGAACAAATTAATCTTTTTAAAATGTCCGGAGGTGTCGTTTTTATTTTTTCCCTACAAAAATAATAATACATATTGTCTTAATATTTTTTTTAATTTAAAAAAAAAATTTTTTTTTTTACTAAAAGAAGCTAAATGAAAACATCAACTGGTGTCTATTAACAATACGTAAAATGTATCCCCCCCCCCGCCCACCACGGCCAACCTTCCCAACTTATTCGGTCTGTCTGTCTCAAACCTAAACTGATGAAGGCATTAGCCGAAATGTTTACTGTCGCATTAACGTAGAACGTAGAACTCCTGGCCATCAGGCGAGAAAAATAAATCATGACCACGGTGGAGCGCTACCGTAGGTTGGAGCATGGCGAACCCTGCTTCCAAATGCAAGACCGGTGGGTGAAGAGGACACGACTGAAGAGACCATCCTTTATGGATACGGGCTACAAACTGGAAGACTCAGTCCCCATACCCAGTGACAGGGAGCTAATGCAACTGGTGCCAGCTCGTAGACCACATGAAAGCTTTGACTTGACTGAACTACGTCTGACACTGGCAAATACGGTAGGTGACGAAATCGAGCTGCAACGTAGCGAGGCTCGGAAAGCGATCGAAGCTTACGGCGACTGTGTGGTTAGTCTTCTCGGACGACTCACATTTCAAGGATGACAGAAGTGGATACGGAGTATTATAATAATCCAATACCCCCAACATAGACCTGAAAGCACGGAACGGTCAGGGCCGTGTGGAATATAATAATAATGACGCCGAACTGGAGATGATCTGCAGAAGGAAGTTCGCCGACGTCTAGCTAAGAGAAAAGGTTTTTCCGACCGTTGTAGTCTTCACTGATTCAGGATTTTCGCTCGGACTTTGGGTCTATCCTCTCTGGAGGCGAAAACGGTGATTGTCATTTGGAAAGAGTAGGAGAAATTCTGGCACGAGGCGGAGAAGTAATCCTTCAGTATATCACTGGACACAGTGGCGAGCCTCATTGAGACAGGGTCGATAAACTAGAAAGAGATGGGTCAGCTCAGCCCCAACCCGACAAGCCGATGGCCCACCTTGGGGTCAGCTCAGCCCCAACCCGACAAGCCGATGGCCCACCTTGGGCCCCAACCCGACAAGCCGATGGCCCACCTTGGGGTCAGCTCAGCCCCAACCCGACAAGCCGATGGCCCACCTTGGGGTCAGATCGTGGCTTAAAGACCATTTCCGAGAGAAATGGCTTCAGGGGTGGGCATCTAACACCACGACCAGAAAAGTGTAAGGGAACGTGCCGTGACCGAACAAAAGCTACCTCCGGTTGGGACTTTGACGAAGCAATCAGACGCTCATAACCTGAATGATAGCTGAACACTGTCCAACACGAAGCTATCTTTTCAAGTTTAACACTAGAAGGGAACTGGCCTGTCGTCTATGTGGCCATTCGTGGAGACGGTGGCCCACGTCCTTGAACAGTGTCCCGAGCTGTGCGGGGACTTGGAGGAAGAAGTCCAGGTACCTGCGGAGAGGTATCTCTATTTGCGATGCCCGCTTGATGAGGCTCGCATGCGATAAAATAAAATGTGTCCATCCAAAAGAGAATATCGATTCACGGTCGAATTATAATAAAGCTCAAATTTATTGTTTTCATTAAACAATTTATTGGCGTAATTTGTATTTTATTTAAAAGCGTTATCGCAGTCCTATTCTACATGATATATCTGTCTCAAACCCGATGGTTTACGAAAACTTCTGTCTGATAAGTCGTGTTCTAATTGTAAACTCGTTAAAATATTCACGAAGTAGGTCATGTTATAATAAAGTCAATAAGTTACATGTTTTTAATTCATTTTGTCGTTAGATTGTTGTAAGATTGTTGTACGATTGTTGTAAGATTGATGTTATTCGATTTTTATTCCACATAATTACGCTCAACATAGTTCAATTTAAATTGAACATTTCAATAAATGTCTTGTGCTCTCCAGTTTGGTTTGTGACAGTGGTAGACGTGAACAAAAAGATTTATTTATATAAATATCATAAGTTTCGAACAACACTGTTTTTCTTATTGTCATAATTCATTGATTATTTTTTAAAACAAACAAACAAACCCTCGATCATGTCGTAAAAGTATTTTTTTTAACCAGGACTAGTGTAAACACTTAGTTGGATTATAAAAACTAAAATTTGGCACAAGGAATTTATACATTTAACATTTTAAAAATTTAATGGGTATGTTATGTGAGTTTCCATATTTACCTCGCCATAGGGATACGCATCGTTCATAAAACTCCATGAAAACGCGCTTTGGTCCGCACCTGTATGATTAAAAAATCATGTTAAGCCTGGTCCCTTTTTGGACTCAGGACTTGTTAGCGCATTTTCGTATTATGTATCAGTACTTATGTTAGATATCAGCATTAAGTAGTTATCAGTAATTGTGTTTAGATTTTAGACATATTTTTCATCAAAATGGATTTTTGAGGTTATGAGGCACTTCCAGGAGGTCGGACTTCCTCATAATGTCCCTAAAAATGTTCTCCATGTCACAACGATCATTTTGGTGAAAAATGGATTTTTGTGGTTATGTGGCACTTCCAGACGGTCGACCTGCCACTGGAAGTAGTCAGAAATGATCAGCACAAAATTTTGAACATTTTAGTGAAATAAAATAAAAAAATGAGGTCATATGGCACTTCCAGGAGCTCTACTGCCACTACAAGAGGTCGGATCGAGTAACTGAGTGTTGATGCACAAATGGCAGGTCAGGACATACAAAAAACATATATACATCATGGGTCTAGGACTTATGGATGCTGAGATCTAGGGTGATGACAGACGGACGGACGGACAGACGGACAAAACGGATACAATAGCGCATTAAATTCGACTTCTCGAAAATGCGCTAAAAATTATGTAGCCGACAGCCGGTTGTATCTATAGCACACGTCGCTAAGTTATCATCTAAAATATACGGATCAGATGCCTTAATAACATCTTGCCGTGAGGTCACATTGTCAAGTCTTGATCACCTGCTATTTATTTTAACATTTACAGTGACCTTCAGTTTTTGATGAATACAAATAAATAAATTTAAACTGGCTCAATAAAGAAATGAATCAAAGTATCTCCTAAAAATAAATTTGTCTAAACACTGTGTGTGACATTATGTAAAATATCAAAATCATTTTGACTGAGGTTTTGGATGACTGACTTTAAGATTAAGTCCAGTGGTGTAGCTAGAATTTTTGTCCCCCTCCTCCCCGGGGCGATCTCTAATTTGCCGCCCTTTTAGGAGCCGTTTATGAATGACGTCACTCTCCTGAAAATGCGCAAAAACTTAAATAAAAGTTCCTCTTAAATATATGATTTACCGATACTTTATTTCTTAACGTTTTACATGGCTTCACACGTGTTACGATATTAGAGTGCCGCCTTAAACTAATGGCTTCACACGTCTTACGATATTAGAGGTGCCGCCTTAAACTAATGGCTTCAACGTGTTACGATATTAGAGTGCCGCCTCAAACTAATGGCTTCACACGTGTTACGATATTAGAGTGCCGCCTTAAACTAATGGCTTCACACGTGTTACGATATTAGGGTGCCGCCTTAAACTAATGGCTTCACACGTGTTACGATATTAGAGTGCCGCCTTAAACTAATGGCTTCACACGGGTTACGATATTAGAG
>MUZC01000021.1:449124-478821 GCA_002072015.1 Radix auricularia
TCTCTCTCTCTCTCTCTCTCTCTCTCTCTCTCTCTCTCTCTCTCTCTCTGTTTCAACATTTTATCATTTCTTTCTTTTAATTATCAGAATTGAAGTAGAATGTGAACAAAATTTTGTTTTATGAAAAGATTTGACCAGTAGAGTTAACTTCTCCTTTTAATAACAATTTTATTTATTTATTTTACAGTTGTTCACCTAGAACAGACAACAGACATGGCAAAATGCTTGAAAATAAAATATTGCACTCTTCAAACTGAATGAACAAAAAAAATGTGTAAACAAGCATAAAAAAACATTAATAACTGTATAGGTCTTCTTACTACAACAATATAAACAACATTCATAATATTAGTTAATAATAGCATTTTTTCTCCAACTTAAGTATTGATGTTTACATTTTGTTTTTAAACCAAAAAACATTGAAGACTTCAAGTGTATAAATATTAACACATAATACAAGTGATTGGTAATGAGTCAAATAAAATATAATGGTTTTCTTTTTAATTTTATCATAGAAAGGCAAAATTACATTGAATATCAAGCATTTGAGATTGATAAGTTTACTTTGTCCTCTGCCCCTGTGCTGTAAGTGGCGTTGTCAAACCCAGAGTTGTTTGAAGAGAAGTGCAGACTGGACAGGCCTTGGAAGTTGAAGTATTTCCTGGCCACAAACATGACGGTAATGGCAACGGCAATGATTGCCACACAGCCAATGATGATCCCGGCAATAGAGCCACCACTCAAGGATGAATCTACAGCAAAAATTAGAAAATATTTTATATAATCGAGGTATTGTTGCTATGAACTATAATTTCCCCTTTTATTTTTTGATAGAGATACAGGATGATTGTCAAACTAGTTTCAGGTCTGCGGCGAATGCCATTGTAATGTATTCAATTGCTATATCATGTCTTCATATAATATGTTCCTCCAGAAATTTTAAACACATTGCCACTGTGTGTGAAGCCAATAACTAAGTTGTTTGGTTTTTTTTTTAATCTGACCCATTTTCCAGTCTCGGTCAAGGCTCTGATTTTTTTCTGCAGTTCTTGCAGGGTTGCCAACTCAATAAAAAAAAATTACGGACAAATATAAGAATTTTCAACAAAATTTATGGACAAAAATTTTTTTTTATGGACACATTTAACATAAAATGTTGACCTTAAAACGAACAAATATAAACCATAATCCAAGCATTGTAGCTAACAATGTAAAGGCTCCATATGAGCACGCCTCTATTACCATGTTCATTTTTTATAATGTTAGTTTATTGTATGACATTCATTATAAAGTGACTTTTTATTTCCTTCTGCTTATGATCATACATAGAAACATGTGCACTGTCGATCATTGTGGGAGTCATTTTTGTTTACTTTAACTTTTTTAACAATAATTTTATCCACGTTTTCGTTTATTTCAGTTTTCTAGGTTTTCGTCTTCACTTGTATTCATCTATTCCGCAATTTTTTAAAACAAATACTATTTTTACATTCATGTCGTAATAATTTATGCGTAATTGTGACGTACAACTTACGATCTATCTAATCAAATCTATCTTGCCGCTATGCGTCTCGCCGCGCGAGCCTAGGTTTAAAAAAAAGCACTTACAGTTATTAATAGAGCGTGGGATGCCAGTAAAACACTTTCAAAATTAAAATTTGAGTTAAGAAAATAGATATCACAAACATAATTTACTGATTTTTTTAAAAGTTGAGATTGTCAATTTTTTTACGGACTTATTAATTTTTTTACGGAAATTTATGGACAGGCAATTTTTACGACAATTCTTTACGGACTGTCCATAAATTTACAGACGGTTGGCAACCCTGAGTTCTTGTAGTCTATGGGAAAGTCTGGCTATGTGTTCTGAACATTCCAAGCCTTCTTTCTTAGTTGCAACACGGTTTGTGCCATCATCTCAATCTTTGAGCCATTGCTCTTCAGGGCATGGCTTTTGAGCCACAATTGTGCTATTGGGCTTTTGATATCAGGGTGAGCTGCACTTTGTTTTTGCAAGCATGTTTCCTGGCTCCTGCTGTGGTACTACAGTGTCAGACCCGCAATAAGAACAGACAAACCTGCTTGCAAACAGTCAAGGTGCAGATCAACATCAAATAGTCACAAGATACTTCAAATAATGATTTTAAGATGGATAATAGAATGAGACAAGGAGCCAGCCACACTTATGATTACAAATACTATGGAGGTTTGAAAATATCTAGCAGGGCCTAATTAGTCCAACAACAAAAAGCAATTATAGCTGTACCATATGCTTACCATTGTTCTTGTTTCCTGAATAGTTATTTGCTTGACCTTGGCCAGGTGTACTAGATCCACTAGGACTAAAATTGGTGTTCTGTCCACCTTGTGTGTTCTGGCCATTAGGGTTATAAGGTGTGTTCTGCCCATTAGGGTTATAAGGTGTGTTCTGGCCATTAGGATTATAAGGAGTGTTCTGGCCATTAGGATTATATGGTGTGTTCTGGCCATTAGGATTATAAGGTGTGTTCTGGCCATTAGGATTATATGGTGTGTTCTGGCCATTAGGATTATAAGGTGTAGGAGATGGGCTTGGGGCAATACCTGGATGATGAGAACAAGATTATATAAATGACTGCTTGGTATTTTTTTTTAGTTTCAATTTTTTATTTAAGAGACATTTTCATCATTTAGCTCAGTTCATCAACATCCATTATTTTAATTTAAGTAAAGCATTCAAATCCTTTTGGAGCGCACCGTTTATTTATTAATTTATCCAAAAAAATCTTCTTTAACTAAACAACAACAAAATGCTTTGTAAGTTAGTAAAAACATACTTGTTGGCTTTTCACAGATGTAATGATTCTGGTCAAAGCAGTCAGTGTCTGCCCATGTGCCATCATTTCTGGAAGCCTTGAAAAATATATCACAGAAAATTAAGGCAGCCTTGAAAAATGTATCACTCAAAATTAAGACACCACTAATTTTAATATCTAAATTCCCAACATGATCTTTTTTAAGTGAATGGTTATTGAAATAAATAGGGTAGTGCATAAGTATAAAAAAAATATTTTCATAAATCATACTGAGGTTAATTGAGTAAGAGATCAAATCATTGACAAAAATTCTACAAATATACAATGCCATAGCTTCCACTGGAACAATATTATCATTAAACTAAGTCTCTGTGTTTAAGAATCATAAAATAACTCAGATCCTGTAGGCAAATTAATATTTTTTTAAAAATGGTCTGATGCCTTTCAACTAACTTACATTGTCTGACTGTGTTAGCAACATAGCTAGAGAAAGAAGCTTCTAGGTTTTGATAATGACACCCTAATCAGCATCTGGGAGCTAACAGCTAAAATGGCTACATTGTTTTTGTTTTAAATTTAAAGCAGTTCATTTATGAATTGCATTACTACCCTGATGCAGTCCTGCAGATTATTTATAAAATTGCACACCTACCCTGACACAGTCCTGCAGTTAATTTATAGAACTACACACCTAACCTGACACAGCCCCGCAGTTTATTTATAGAATTACACACCTACCCTGACACAGTCCTGGTGCATTGTGGGATCTGGATCACTTGGTTCATTTTGACCCCAGTAGACATATGACATAGGGGATTTGTCACTCCAAGCAAAACCAACTGGAACCAGTATAGAAACTTGTTTAAATAAGAACCAGACCAAAGTAAAAATAGCAAAAAACATAACTATTACATTACACTGCCCAATCCATACAAATAACTAATTATATTTAGATTTTCATTAAACTGCTAAGAGATTGAATGATGGACCTGGTATATAACACATTCAGGCCATTTTAACATCATTAACTACAGAGTTTGTTTTTTAAATGTTTCTGTTATTTTCACGTACAAAGTACAGGCCATTCTAACATCATCGACTACAGAAATTGTTCTTAAAAAATTTTCTGTACAAATTACAGGATTGGATTCCAATCCAAAAACTATCGGCTCTTTTTTTTTCAGAGACCAGCACAGAATGGTTAGAGGCTTAAGATTATCTTCTAGGATCTGGGTCTAATATATGGCTTGAGCATTAGGTTCCTCTTGGCAATACAAAAATTTCTAATAGAACCCTCAGATAAACATAAGGATAAAAACATTTTTTCTTGTTCAATGTGTAGGACCAGGCACATACAAATCCTTCTCAGATGGCACTCAGAGGTGGAATGTGTTTTCTGAAGCCAAGAGAAACCAACACACTGTCAACATTAAAAACTCTACTAAAAACACAAAGACTAGACTAGCTGGATCAGCTCAGGACATAATTGTCATCTGATTATAAGAAGTGTTTTTTTATGTATAAGATTTTTAAAAATGACTTTTTAGAAAATAATTTTTTTTGAAAATGTACAATTTTATCAGTTCATCTACAAAGCGGTCCCTGTCAACATGGCCCTGGACTAATAGAAATTAATGGAATAAAAATAAACTCAAATATTATATTTTTACTCACCAATTCGGTGTTAGTTTAAGTTCACAAGAAACAATAATAACCTTACAAGAAACTATTAAATAACAGATACCCTATATGACTACAGGGTACCAAGTCACAATTGTTTGCTGAGAAATAATTGTACAATCAGACCACTTTCTTAAAATGTGAAAATGTTGCACAAATGTTTAAATGCACAAAAATGTAAATTTTTTGTTTAAAAAAGTAAACAATTTGTCCAGGGCAAATTTGACTGGGGCAGTTTTGTCTGGTGGCCATTTTGACTGTTCACCAATTTTATCAAATGAATAATTACTTTTAAAAGACTTTTAATGTTTAAGTACCAAGTACTCATCAGATTTTGCTAGTACCTTTAAATCTTTTATCGACCTAGACGACTACCTGGAGAATATGAACAGTAAGTTGCTATCCCTGTTTTACATAGAGATAAGTTTTTGACTGACTTTAATCCACCTTTTTTATCTTAAAATGTTTAACTAAAATATTAAGAAGAATGGGGGGAAAATAAACAATTACTATACTGAATTGAACCCTAGAAATTAAATTATCTTTTTGACTTACGCCCTTCTCCTCTGCTAAGTCCAATCCATGCATCCATGTTGACACTGGTCAACATTGTGGTGATGTAATGAGCCTCGTCGTCACTGAGAATGTTGACCAGGACACCACCGAGCATCGTACAGGCATAGTTTGCAGCAGACCAGGATGCCTTCAATTGCTTTTCAAAATAGTAACAGCTGGATCCAAACATGACCCAGTTCTTGGGACAGACCGCCAGTGTTGCTGGTATTGTAGGTGTAGGGGTGGGTGGGGAGCCTAAGGAAATTTAAAAGACATTGACTTTCAGGTGGATTGTACCATAGCCAAAAATAACTTTTTACTCCATGAAGTCTGCCCTTTATTATTTTAAATTTAGGCTCTCTGTTCAGTTACTATGACTAATTATTTAAAATTTAGGCTGCCTATTTGATTATTGTAACTAATTATTTTTTTAAATTGATTCAACGTTCAAACATGTTGCCTGACATCATTTCACATGTTGCCCAATGTTATTTCACTGAAACAATCATCTGAGTGAAAACTGCTACAACTACGCACATTTGCCAAATTCCTACAGCAATAAAAGGATTTATATGTGTTGTTGTTTTTTTACGTAATCTGCCATTATCCTTCTAAATTGATTTACTTTTATAACAGCATTTTACCATTAACAACTCAATTTTCATTATTAGAACCAAAAACTATATTTACAATGGTTCACTGTCACCAAGTCATTTATTCTATACATTCTGATTTTTATTTCTATCTTTAAGTCTACATCATTTATTATTTTAATTTTAAACATAAATAAAAATTTTTTTTAAACTTTTCTTTCAATTCGGATGATTTATTCATATTTTTTAAAAATCTCTATCACTTATTAATACAGAATTTAAAAGCAGAACCACGTAGGACTTTTGTCTGAATATGAGTGGAGTGCGGAGGGGTTGTCCTAAATGAAAGATTCGACTGTTTCATGCATTTAATTTATGTCACTGTTGTCCTTTCAAAATTGAAGAATCTGTCCAAACAGTCTTCTCAATTTTGGGAAATATTTAAATGAAAATATAAAGATAATTTTAAAATGTTACATTGACGACTGGTAAAAATGAAAGATAACTCATGTCAGCACTCACCTAAAGAGATCTCACACATGTAGTTAAGTTGCATGGCACAAGGAAGGTCCTGCCACTGACTGTCCACAGTGTGGCTGACACAAGGTTGCATTCCCAGCCCAGAGAGGTCCGGTTCTCCAGTTCCCCAGTTTGTAAATTTGACCGGCCATCCATTAGACCACCCGAAACCTTGTAGTGTCTGGAAAATTATATTTTTTAAACACCCAAATGTTGACTAATTCCTGTATAATTTTACCACATAAAATTTTATCTAAAATTATTTTAAACAATTTTTAAAACCTATTTCAGGTTATTAGACTTACAAATGTATAAGACATTCCAATCCAAAATTGTATGGCATCTATGTGTTGGGTGAGGATCTCAACATACGCCTGCTCAGCCCTGACAGACATTGAAATATAATTAGAACTTGTTAATACCACCAGTGGATGGGTGATAAAATACTGATCAAATAATTTTTGGGAGAAATTTAAAAAAAAAAAATTAGGATCTTAACTATTGCATTTTTTTCAAATTAAGAATCCCAAATACATTATAACACAACAAAATTGAATTTTAAAATTAAAGGGGAAAAGCTCTTCTCACAAATATACAATTGTATATTACATTGATATTTCCTTATCTTAATTTCTGAGACAAAAAAATGAGGATTATTTTTTTCTCAAATACATTATAGGACTTACAGAGTATCTTGCTTGACCATATAAATAAATTATAGGACTTTATCTAGGCTGGCCACATAAATAAATTATAGGACATTATCTAGGCTTACCACATAAATAAATTATAGGCCTTTATTTAGGCTGACCATATAAATAAATTATAAGACTTTATCTAGGCTGACCATATAAATAAATTATAGGACTCACAGAGTATCCAGACTGACCAGATGACCACCCTCTGACACACAGTAACCCTCTGCCACCGTCCAGTTTACATTGGAGGCATAAAACTTGTAACAACTACTTTGGAATCTGCTGTAAGTGTTTGGGCAACCTGTCATGTTGGGGGCTGCAGTGGGCAACATTATACCTGGGAATTCATTGAAATTCATTATAATGGGAAGGATAATTATGGTGTTAAAGATGCAGAAATAAAATGTTCAAAGATGAAATGGCTATTGAAAGTTAAACTTTTTGCTGAATAATGGCTATTGAAAGTTAAACTTTTTGCTGAATAATGGCTATTGAAAGTTAAACTTTTGGCTGAATAATGGCTATTGAAAGTTAAACTTTTCACTGAATAATTCTACTATTGTTTTATTTCAACAAGGAAAAGTTGAGTTAGGTCATTGATTTCAGTTGCCTGATGAACTCCATCTACCCACAGAATGTTGTATACTTGTGCAGACAAGAAGAAATGAAAAATTTTTAAAGAATTTTGAAAAACATTAGAATCCTCTCAGGCTTATATGTACACTGAGCGGCAACTAATTCAAACCTAATGATATAAAAGGATTTTTCAGACTGAAATGTAAAAATTATGAACACCGCCTTTTATGTGACTTTTGCTTGGGGCTTATTCATTAGATTTGCTTAAAATGTATTAATTAAGAATGGAAACTACATTTTAAAATAATGGAGCCTCCAGTTGGATGGCCAGCCATCAGACACAATATGAGTTCCTGGCAAAATGTGTGCAGTAATTGCATTAGTTAGAGTTGCAGCTGTGCGATCAGGCACTTCCACAAGGAAGCATTTTCCTGACTCCCTTTCAATCCCCCAAATACCCAGTGGCCTTCACGCCACTGATCACGATTGTACTTTCAATGAAAATATTTTGTTTCATTCACCCTCTACAACTATTGGATTTCCTGTATCATCCATCCCTCCAATTTCCCCGGTGTGTCTTATAATGTGAGCCTCACACTCTTCACTCCATCTATTCCATTTCTATAAGCCAGTAAAGATGC
Organism: Radix auricularia; assembly: GCA_002072015.1. Taxonomy (NCBI): domain Eukaryota; kingdom Metazoa; phylum Mollusca; class Gastropoda; family Lymnaeidae; genus Radix; species Radix auricularia. The sequence goes on from MUZC01000021.1 coordinate 457,182, forward strand.
AGGAGCAAGGCAAATTTCACATAGCTGCGAGTTCTTAATAAGCCTTTGCTTTGCTAGCCACTGTAAACATACATCATTTAAGTGTATATTTGGAATTAAGCTTAAAAAATTCCAAACTTCTGAGGCTACCTCACGGGGTGTCATCAGCTGTACAGTTGGGACAATTTCCTGGGCTGCTCGTGCCCTCCCAGTCATTATATTTATTATAATCAGTTAAAACAGTTCATATAGTTTATTTAATAATATTTAACAATAGTGGGGTACATTTTCAAAAATATTAGAACTATAACTTTGAAACAGGAAGTGAAGCAAAATCAACAGGAAGTAGACTGAAAAATAATAAATAAACTTCAGATTACAACGAGATTCCTCCGGACATCTGTCTCCCTCACTACCATTATATCAATAGCTATATATATCCACCGTTAAAACCAAAACAATGAAAATCAGGTTGTCAGTAACCTACCTTTATTAGATTCACAAACATAGGCATTCTTGTCTCCACATCTCTTGTCATCCCAGGTCCCTACAACTTTCTCACCAGTCTCCATATCAACACAGTCAAGCTAAAAATTCAATAAATTATTTTTCATTTCATACCAAACATTAAGAATAACATTAATAAAAACTATGTTGGCTTGATGTTATGTTTCTCATCATGCTGTGTATGCATGATGAGAAACATAACATCGTTTTTGAGAATTTTGGAAACTGATTAAAAAAATATTTTTTTTTAAAACATAAAATAAAAGTTCAACTGCACGCACAATCTATCATAGTGCACACACACAATCTATCATAGTGCACACACACAATCTATCATAGTGCACACTAAAACATCAAAAAAGCAAACAAGTTTTGTAACAAAACATATGAAAGTTTACTCTGTTCTGTAAAACGATATATAAAAGTTTACCCTATTTTGTGGATTATTGTCATTTAAGTTTTCATTAGGTTGTCTTAATCCCCAGTTGGTGTAGTCCACATTGAGATTATCCACCCAACCGAAGCGATTCCTCACTTTGAGGTCATTAAAACCAATCCAAGCGGGCCACTTGAGGTCAGCGATCAAAGTTATTAGGAACTCTGTAGAAGAGATAATTAGAGTTATTTTAAAAAAACAACAAATTTGACATAAAATAATTGACATTAAGTAAAAATAAACATTTGAATTTATTCAAAAAAAGTTTATTAAAAGGGTTTTCATTGGTTTATGGATTATTGAAAGAAATCAGCTGAATTGAAAAAGCTAAATTTATAAATATTATGCCACTGTTGTCCCCCCTGACGATGAACTTGTTCATGACGTACTCTCCTCCAGAGTGCTATGTATAGATGCCAGCTGGGATTTGTGCACCATCAGCTCACAGGCCTTTATAGCATCATTGAATGTTTTACGCTCTGGCTGTGTCGTTCCTCCAACATAGTAACACCGCGTCACTGAGAGATTTAAAATAATAATAGAGTTATTTTTATATGGAGATATAAATAATAAGTGTTTCTATCAAAAAACAAAAACAAATTTAAAGTAGACAAAACTAGACAATCTTAGTCATTTGTGTGCAGCTCAAAATTCTTCTGCCTCCCCTATCTGGAATGATTGCTATACAGTTATGGCACATGCTTTAGAATGTTTAGAAAATCTTTAAAATAATTTTTTTAAATATTTGATATTACTTGGACATGAGGATTTAAATTTAATACAGTTAAGAGAATTTTAGCTTTTGAAAAAAAATCTTTTCAAACCAGCATCCTTGTCTATTAACCTAAATGTTATGATAAACAAACATATACTTGTGCGACACATACATGTAGAACATATACATGTACAATATATGCATGTACAACTTATACATTTACAACATATACATGTACAACCTATACATGTACAACTTATATACAGACAACATTTACATGGACAACATACATGTATATATGTACATCAACATCATATACATGTACAACATATACATGTATTACATATTCATGTACAACATATACATGAACAACTTATACATGGGCAACATTTACATGAACAACTTATACATGGGCAACATTTACATTGGCAACATACTTGTATAGATGTACAACTTATACATGTACAACTTATACATGTACAACACATACATGAACAACATATTTGTTCACTAACATGATGGCAGGGTCTTAAAGTCTCTGGGACAACCTCCCTTAGTGCTGGGCGTTGTTATCGGTGGTGGAGTGTAGTTGCCGGGACGCCTCTTGCAGACGTAGCCTCTCTTCTCTTGACAATACTGGTCATTCCATTGACCTGAGTATTATAGGGCATCAACATAACTTTTAGTCTGATCTCTTGTAAGGCTTATCAGCACTACTGTTTATTAGCTATACTGTTTATATTTCAAGGAAGTATTTTTGAAATGTGATTCACTTTTAAAGATGTCAAGGTGTTTCTTAGTCTCATTTGGAATGTTTACAGAATTTTGTATTTTTTACATTGATTCTATGAAACACACTAATATGGGTTGCCAAAAATTGTGTCTGTAATTAAGTCTGATAAAAAAAGTTTGTGATGATTCTGTGATGAGATGTGATAATGAAAAAAAAAATCTATTTTAGAGATTCTGAAAAATTAAATGAATTTTCTCCAAAATCCATAATCAAATAAATTTCCCATTTTTCAAAATCTCTTCATGATTTTGAAACTGCAATATTTTTTTTAAAATCATAATTAAAAATTCAATAGCCTTTGAAGAGCTTCAAAGCCATAAAATGTCTCTTCAACACACGCTGTGTCTTAGATTTATATGTCCTAAACGTTTTTTTTAAACGGTGAAAATTAATTTTGAGAAAATTCCCCATTGACCCACCATAAGAGTTAATTTCTACACACTGCTCTCCACCATAAGCATCATCAGGCTGATTGACACCCCAGCTCACAAAGACAATGGGGCTAACATCCGTCCAGCTAGGGAAAAAAAACAAGGCCCCATTAATAGCAATTAATTGTTTTCATTCTTTTCCTGTAAAACTCTTAATGATTTCCACGTGAGTTCTGAGATAAAAATTTATCAGAAAAAATGGTACAAGAGCATTAGACGTGAGTTTCTCATAAGTTTATCATTAAACATTTTTAAAGTAATTTATCAAATGAAAAATATTAGTTTTAGTCTTAGTACAACTGAACTTTCAGTTTGCCAGCAGAAAGAGAGTAGAGACCTAATCAAAAGATTCAACATGACATTATTTTTGGAGGAAAAAAAACATTTCTGAATCCATCCATAGTTAACAAGGAGTTTGTACCAGATAATTATAAATTATTCTGACATAGAGCGTCCCTCAGAGCATGGAGCCAGCACCTGATTATCTCTAGTATATAACAATGACCTGCTCAAGCAGAAAACAGAGCAGAGTATGAAGACAACCACAAACAAAGAACACAACAGAGTATGAAGACAATCACAGAGAACACAACAGAGCATGAAGACAATCACAGAGAACACAACAGAGTATGAAGACAGCCACAAACAGAGAACACAACAGAGTATAAAGACAACCACAGAGAACACAACAGAGTATGAAGACAACCACAGAGAACACAACAGAGTATGAAAACAACCACAGAGAACACAACAGAGTATGAAGACAGCCACAAACAGAGAACACAACAGAGTATAAAGACAACCACAGAGAACACAACAGAGTATGAAGACAACCACAAAACAAAGAACACAACAGAGAATGAAGACAACCACAAAGAACACAACAGAGTATGAAAACAACCACAGAGAACACAACAGAGTATGAAGACAGCCAGAAACAGAGAACACAACAGAGTATGAAGACAGCCACAAACAGACAACAAAGCAGAGTAAAGCTTAAAAGGCCTATGTCCAGCCACTTTTAGATTACAGATCCACATTCTGGAAATCTTCAAGCTGCTGTAGATTTATGCTCACTGGTAATATTGGAATTAATTGTTCAGCTGATAAATTAAACTTATTTGTTTGGTCATGCTGCTGCTTGATATTCTTGCCACATTATACTACCACAGGGTATCTTGTTTGTTTGATGTACACCCAAGTAGCAATTCAGAATTCAGTATTTAAATTTTTTAAAAAAAACAAGGTTGAAAATTATGTTTACAGGACAGTGCATGGTTTTAAATACTGCTATGAATTTTTTGGTTTAAACAATAATAGGTTAATAATTCTGTAAAGAGTGATATTAAATTTTTTTGGTTTAAATAATAATAGGTTAATAATTATGTAAAGAGTGATATTAATCCTCCATACCTGTAGCTCCCCTGTTCCAAGTCATTGAGTCCAATCCAGAAGGAACCCACAGGGCTTCTGCTGAGCTATAGATTCATTTATATTGTATGTGAATCAAAGGATAAGGTAAAAATGATCATTGGAATTATAAACAAATTTTAAGAAATTAAAAGGAGGGTAACTGAAATTTTCCCTATAAATTTATCTAAATGACATAGATATTATTATTATTATTAAATTTAGTATGTTTTTTTAAAAATTAGTTTTGTATTCCTAAAATTGCCATGAAAATTAACAGGCCATAAAATATTAAGGATACGGATAGTAAAGTTGATAAAGTTACTTAAAATATCACCTATAACAAAATGCTTATGTCACTGACCATTGTTGTCACATAGCCGTTCTCGTCATCATTGCTGATGCTGACCAGCTCCGCTGACATATCCTTGCATGCCAACCGTGCTTGAAACCATGTAAACAAAGACTGGTTCCCGGTCGGTGAGCTCACGTAGTAACAAAAGCCGTTATACTGTGTCCAGTTGGTGGAATTGCCACACTGCGGAGCTATCAATAATAAACCTCTCACCATTCTATAGCTAATAACTTTAGCATAAAAATTAGACTGAATTAAGTACAAGATATGAAAAATCAGTAAAAGATTTAGATTTTTTTTCCATAGGCTGTTGGTTTATATCTTGGAAATCAATATAAAGATAGTCTTTCCAATAACAAATGATTGAATCATGGTTTTTTTTTACATGAAAATTTTATTTGAGTTAAAAACCTAAGTTATGAAACCCAGGCAAGTTGGGTAAAGAAATATTCCTAGTAGTGAAGTTTGATGAAGGTCTCATAAATTTATATAATCTATATCATTATTTAACAGAAATGATGGTTAAGGCAACCACTGACATTTTTACTTACTATTTCTTCCTGGTGTAACAGTGGGTCTTGTTGTTGGAACAACAGCCCCTGTTAATTAGAATCCAAGTAGCAGAATATATTCAAGATCTACAAAGTTATGGGGCAGAAAAATGTTTTCAAGAGACTAATAAAAGAATTATGAAAAAAATCCTTTGTGTTATCTGAAATGAAAACTCAGATTTTCATTAAAGATAATTTCAAAATCAATAATAACAATCTCTTCTCTTTTTTTTTCAGGTTTTCCTGGAAACAATGGTAAAGAGTTTTTAAAATGCCCAGGAAATTCCATGATAAAACTGACTAAATGAAAATTATATTATAAAAAGAATCAAAATACCAAGGAGCTTAATTTTATAGTTGTTATTTTTTGTTTTCTTTTAATGAATTGAAAACAATTTTTTAGGTTAAGAAATTGGTATCTGGTATCTTGCAAATACTTGCTTTATTTTCTACAGCTATACCTACTAATGGATAAATAGTTAATAGTACGCTTGTTGTGAATAATTTGAAAATAACATGCAGTAAAAAAAACAACAGTTATAAGTTTTGCGTTCTTCACGGGTGAATTATTGTATTTTCAAATCCATGGTATATTTATAGTCATATATTCTTTAAAATTCCATAACAAATAAAGATAAACTTGACTAAACATGCAGTCAAATAACACAAAATTTATCTTTAAAATGATCCCAATTATTTTGAAGAAATCCCACAAATTCAATCATGCACACTCCTTGAACTTTATTACCATATTAACATTCCCGCCCTAAGCTACACATTTTAGATACAATAAAATTAAAATCAATACAGTCGGACCTCTCTATGTCAAACTAAAAGGGACCCGAAAAAAATGTGACTTAAATGAGACTTAGTGAGTTTTTGAGTTATGGATAATGGCATAATAGGCACAGGTTAATAAAGGACAATGTTGATATTATAGGGGGTGAGGAAAACAGAACAATCGACTAGAACGCTCGACATGGAAGATAGGCGGTGTCTGATGTTTCAAGTGAAATGAAGCAAACTTGATTTGACATACTAACACAAGGACGTGAGAAGAGACACCTTCCCTCCCTTCCCCGACTTTACTCCATCCATAGTGGGATGGGGAGAGTAAGATTTTTTCTTTTTAAAAAGTATCACAGCATGCCTTGGAAAATTCAACTGAGGGAGGTTGGAAGCCAAAAAATCTTTGAGTTAAGGAGATCTAAAATACATAAGTCTTATGGAATGTGGCTGGGACCTAACAATCAATTCGATATAGGGAGGTTTTTGACTTAGGGAAATTCAATTTAGTGAGGTCCGGCTGTATTAACATTTTCTAATAACAAAAGTATAACACAATTGACAGACCAACTTTGAGAATTATGTATGAAATTATCTTTTTTTTTATTGTAATGTCCCACCCACTCTAATATTCAAATAATTTATTACATTGAATAAAGGACATTGCAAAATATTCGTCAAAATCAAATGTGTTACTTTAAAAATCTCTTCTTTCTCATTAGTTATCTGGAATTTTATCTGTTGTATTACCCACAAATCACCAAGTTTTATTTTTGCAAATTTTAAAATTTACTAATAGGATATCAAAGCTGTTTCTCCTCTGCTTCTTACTTTAAATAATATGTTTTTCATATTAAATGGTTTATGGTAAATCTCTCTAACCTCTTTGTGCCTGGCAGATAAATCCATTGGCAATATAACAGTAATTGTCTGCCCATCTATTGACAGGTAGTGTCCACTGAACACAATCCTCACTGAAAATATTAATTTTTAAGAATGAATGCACGAAACAAACCTTGTTTAAACTTATTAATATTTTAATAAAGTTTTATAAGCAAGGAGTCTCCAAAATTTGTAATCTATTCTCATCTTTTAAAATACTTGAGTTTATTAAGATATATTATTATACTTACTGATTCATCAAGTTGTTTGGTTCTCCTTGGTTCCAGTGGGTGTATGTTAATCCTGAGCCATCTGCCCAGATAAATCCTTTAAAAAAGATTGTGAATTCAAAAATTTAATAAATTAATACATTTAACAAGGAGTTTTTGGTAGGCTGTGGCAGTGAGCATATTTGAATTCTGTATGTATTATTTTAAAATATTTCTGATTTTCAAAGTGAATAATTGAAAGTTTTATAATAGTTTCACTTTTATTAGAAGAAAATTTCACATTCTGAGCCGGTAAGTTTTTTCTTTGATACAATTCAATTTAAAATGAATTGGGCAAAAGTTTTATTAATTTCTATTTTTAAAAACTCCACTTATATAAAACAAAATACATGATGAATATCTTACATATACATTAACTGGCTTCTTCAAAAGTAAATGTTTTACCTGACTCCATGTCTCTGTCATTCAAACCTATCCAGTAGGATCCAGGAACATTTCTGAGCATTTAAAAGCACATACTTAATTACATAATTAGATTACAGTCTATAACAATGAGTGGAGCAATTAAAATAAAATGTTTTATTTTGCAGTTTTTAAACAACTCCATCTGAAAGTAAACAGTTTATTCAAATAAATTTAAAATGATTTAAATCTTTTAATAAAATTTCAACAAATTGTTGGGTAAAAAATATTCTCACATCTTATCTTGTTGTATCACTTATGTAATGCCTTGATTTAAATTATTCATTTAAAAAACATAGTGACTAAAAATATTTTAAAAACACACACTTTAATCTGTTCAACGGGGATTGTAAAATACTCCGATATAGTCCCTTACTTTACGACAGTGTTCTTGAGAAAGTTCTCTACATTAGCGTTGGGCACACTGGCAAGTGTAGCTCCCATAGCTCGGCTGGCACAGTAAGCTTTAGCACTCATCCATGATGTTGACTGGTTGGAATTTGGTAAATATGCCTGAGGAAAACAAAATTAAAACTCTGATCATTAAATATATTTACATAATTACAATGTGTTAAACTCAAAGCCAGAGAGGTTTTGACTAGCTTACAGTTATTAAATTCGACTCAAGAGGGAATTGATGCCCATTTCAGTGTGGTGGATAAGAAAAGAAAGTGGCGTAAGGCCCAGGTATTGTAACCCTTCACCCACGCCCCACCCCAACCCCGCCCCCGGCTAAGTTGATATCAATCTAACATCTATCAGGAATAAATCTTTTTTTTTTTTAAATGTTAAAATCTAGCATTTAAAATAGCAAAGAGAAAATTTAATTCTGAAAACAATGGATTTGAAAGCAACTTTGATGCTAAATATCTGTCTACTGATATTGACGATCAAAAAGTGTGTCTAAATAATTGGTGGAGATAATGTGTCCATGGAAAAAGGCATTTAATCTGAGACAGCACTGAGTCTAAACTCTGAACCTAAAGATGGTGGACAAACTATGGAGACATCTGACATCACAGAAAACGCTCTCCAGGAAACAAATAAAGAATTGAAGCTGCTATGAAAGAAAGTTTTATTGACGTGTAGAAGATTGAAATAATCAGGTCTGGAAGGTTTCAGAAATAACATTTCTTTTAGTTTAAGCACTGAGTGATGAACGTTTGTGACATTGTGAGTCCAAACAAACAGTAGATGTCTATAAACGTATGGTTTGTGACATGGCCCCTGATACAAAGACATAGCTAAAATGGCCAAAGATTTAGTTTGCACTCTCCCTGGGAATCTTTGATATTAATAACATGATTGACGCTGCTCAGATTATCATCTTGGATGTTACAGTAGAAATATAGATCATGTAATCCATGTGAATAAGATGAACAAAATATTTTATGGCAAAGGTTTGTCTCACTGATGAACACTTGCAGTCCAACATAAGAATGTCAAGGCCACAGAACATTCCACACAGCATAAACAAACTGGTAACAGAGGAGATATGCCCAATGTCAAACACCCAGTTCTAATAAAATGGGCTAAAGAACTGAGGAACTTTTCATTATTGAAAGTTTTTACTGTATTAATTTATATAAATTATTTAAAAAAATAAAGGTTTAAAATTCCGCCTGTTGAATTTGTTTCCTGTTTGGCCCATAACTTTACAGCTAATGTGTGATATGACTTTTGTCCCACTGACCATTTAATCTTAACAACAGTACTCTCTATATATTTAAGAATAAAAGACAAAAGTAATCATAAAATTTCAGGTTCATATCCAAGAGTCTCAACAACTGACCATGTAACAAAGATTTCCATATGCGGCCCAGCCAGCTGGACAAGGCACAGCTCTGGTTGTTGTTACAGTGGGCCTTGGAGTGGTGAAGCCAACCCGTGGAGACTGACAAATGTAGGGCAGGGCCTGGCTACACTGATACGTATCTACCCACAAGCCAGTAGGTTTACCTGTCTGCATGGCCACGCAGGTGTTGTTTAAGTTGCCTGAAAGTTTTCATGAAATGATATTTGAAATGAACTAGATTGTATCCATGCTCTGAACAATGGGGTAAATTATAGTCAGACAACAGTAAAACAAGGTGTTTGAAAACCTGCAAAACCGATGCACCCAATCAAGTAACATGTCAGCAAAAACACTTCCCCAGTTAACAAACATAAAAAAAAATACACATATTTAAAAATAAATTGTGGTGCAATCCATGCAACATTTTAAAAAACAGAAGATAGTGGAGTTCATAGGGGCAATAAGGGATAAAGGAGAGGACAAATTAAGTTTACAGTTATTGGTTGTATCAAGAAGGGATAAAAGAGTTAACAAATTAAGTTTACAGTTATTGGTTGTATCAAGAAGGGATAAAAGAGAGGACAAATTAAGTTTACAGTTATTGGTTGTATCAAGAAGGGATAAAAGAGAGGACAAATTAAGTTTACATTTATTGGTTGTATCAAGAAGGGAGTGAGCAAACAAAGATTTAAGTAAAAACTATCGTCATGATCAGTGGTGTCAAATGCCATGATTCTAAATGAGTTAGTTTTTGTGTGGGGGATGATTATGTACAAAACAGAATGAGAATATAGTGGGGGTTTTTTCTGGAAACCATGCCCTAGAAAAGGGCAAGTTTTGCAAAATATGTCTTGTAAGATGTTGTGTGTGCCAGAGCAGAGACTCAACACAACACTAAAATTTTTAGCTGCGTCTAGTATCTGTAATATTCTAAAACTTGCACTTGGCTGAAGCCAGTAGAAAAAATCATGTTAAGCCTGGTCCCTTTTGGAACTCAGGACGTGTTAGCGCATTTTCGTATTATGTATCAGTACTTATGTTAGATATCAGCATTATGTAGTTATCAGTAATTGTGTTTAGATTTTAGACATATTTTTATGAATTTTCTTGTGTAATGAATATACCTGACATTTTTTTTATTTAAAAGTCATTTCTTTACATTTAAAAAAAATTTATTTTCTCTTTAATCTAACTACAAGTCACCACAAATGATGACGTAAAACTCTCTAAACTTTTACACATATTCTAATGACGTCAACAAAAAAAAAACAAAAAACAAACTAATTCTTTTGCACGCCTTCGCACCACTCTTGAATGCTTGAAAAATGATGTATTCGACTTCCGGCAATGGTGGCCATTCCCTGCGCCAGTGTTACCTCTCGATTCGCAAAGTTTTTTGGTAGTTTTAACGGGGTTTTTTAAGGGATCGAGTAACTGAGTGTTGATGCACAAATGGCAGGTCAGGACATACAAAAAACATATATACATCATGGGTCTAGGACTTATGGATGCTGTGATCAAAGGTGATGACAGACGGACAAAACGGGTGCAATAGCGCATTCGACTTCTCGAAAATGCGCTAAAAATTAAAGAGGAACCTGCGGCATAATAGCATTAAGACCAAATCCAATTGACAAGCAAAACTGGGGCTAAGATTTGATGCCCTAACTCTAACAGCTGTAAGTAACATGAAGAATCATTATGTAGGCCTAAGCCTAAGAGAAGAAATCAATTCACTCAATAAAATTGTAAAAATCCTGAAACCATACTTTGTATGCTCATCCTGGTACTGTTACTACAGGAAACATTTAGAATGTTTAGAATGTTTAGAAAAATATATTCCATCTTTGGCTTTGCTTTAGTAAAAAAAATAATAAATTGGCTGTTCAGAACCAGAAACACAAGCGGTTTAAAATGATAAACTTTTTTATAAACTAGTAATGTATAGTCATTTCATTAATTAATTATCACAATAAGATTTGAAACAAAGAATATTCAGCTAATTTTCAATTTGAACCATTATTACCCTGTAGCAAAAACATGTTTTAATTAACTTTTCATCACCATATTTCTGGTCATTGTACCTCTGTAAGTATTACTCCATGATGTGAATGACACTGGCCATCCATTAGCCCAACTGTATGTTCTTGCAGTAGAAGACAGCCCAATCCAATAGGCAGAAGCGGCTTTACCAAAAAGTTCAGCCGATAAAAATGACTGTATTTGCCTGCGATAAATTCAATTTTAAAAATTTTGATGTAATATTTTCATGGTTGCAGAAAGGAAAATTTCATGGGTTTGTCTGGTGTGAGACTAAATATATCAAATCACTAAACGACTTAATTTTTCATGATTACATAGATTCTATGATAGATTCTTACACATTGCTGACAGTGACCAGATATCCATTCCTGGCTCTGCAGGAAGTTTTGGCATTGTTGAAATTTGTAGGCTGATCAATAATACTGTAGCAGAGAGCTCCATAACCTAAGGCATTCTATAGAAAATGTTGAAGTTGCTTTTAGACGTATTTTAACTAGACCACTAGATTCTAAATTTTTTTTTTTTTAAATACATAATATAAAACAATGTATATTAGAACTTCACAGAATAAATATTTTAGAATTAGACTGATTGCTGTTTTTTAACCCCCAAAAATTATGAACCAATGCATGGTAATAATATTTTTAATTAATGGATATAATCTTTTAGCAGAAATTTAATTGATGTATCTCCTCATTGACAATGTTCCCTTAAACTCCGTGGTTGCGCGACCACGCAGTAGTTGCGAATTACCGAGCGGCACATTTTGTAAAATACAGGGTAAAAAATGAATGCTGGGCAACTTTGCACACGGATCAACAAACCTTAGAGGGAACATTGCTCATAGATAATACCATTAACTAAATAGAAAGTTATTCACTCTAAAATATTAAGATGTGTAATTAACTCAGCTAACGATGACATTATTAAAGTTATTCCCCTTTAAAGGATCATTTGACTACTCACAGCCGGACAACCTGCTTGAATGGCTGGTGTTCCTTTTGGCTGCAGGCTCATACTCATCTTGCACAAGGTCATGTTTAACTTAAAGCCACATGGAACATCATTCCACTTACCATTCTGAAGTAAATACAAAAGAGTTTTTAAAAAAACTTTAGTGCTAAAAATTATTTTTTGTTGACAATTTTCAATTCTATATTTCTTTAATAATTGAAGATTAATAGTAATTAGTAGCTGTTACTTAGGATACAATATCCAGTTAATAATTCTATATGGTTTTAGTCTCATAATGAAGAGAACACAATTTTTTAGTGTAAATATTGCTGACTGAAAAGATAACTCCTCTCATTTTCCGGCTGGGTTACTCAACCTATGACTGTTTTTCAAAATAATGAATTTTGAAAGTTCATTATTATTAAAGAAAAATCAATATCAAAATAATATATTAAAAAAACACTTAATCATAATTTGAGTTAAATCCAGATAAAATCTCAAAATAAGTGTAAGATGTACTAACAATTTGGCTTTAACGTACACACAAATTTATCTTTACTGGTTAGGAAATCATGGTTTTTGCAAGTTTACAAATTTTTAAAGTTATTTTTGATAACCTTGTTTTTTTTAAATTTGATTTTATATATGAAAAGATATTTCCAAAGCATATATTATGGTGGTAAAAGCAAAACAATTTCTTAACTATCACTGAAATATTTCAATAAATAATTCAAAAATATTTCTATAAACATTGATCTCGACACACAAAAAAGCCTTTCTATGAATACAGTAGCCATAAGAAAAGGCAAACATCAAAATCAATTAAAATTTCTAATTTCGACCCTTTTATAAATTTATATCTTTTCTTGATTAAGTTTTATATTATTTACATAAGCATGATTATGCTTTTCATAGTTAGCAGTAACTTTTTATTACAACTAATTTCTGTGACTCACAGCATAGCGTAACATGCTAACACAATCCTCATTGTTTGAGTTGTTTGGTTCACCAGGATTCCAGTTGGTGTAGGTGACACGGCTACGGTCTGACCACATAAAGCTGTTTTCCATTGTAATGTCATCAAGTCCAATCCATACAGCATTGAATGGATAATCTATTGTAAGAAGTTAAGATTACATATTATATACTTCAGTAATCCTTACAAATGATCTTCTTAAAGCAATTTGAACCTACTCATGTAAGAAAAATATTTTAAAAGAAATCACTCAAAAAATTAATTGAATTAGAAAGAGTTTATTCCTCACCTTATTATCTTTTTTAATTGTTAGTAATATTACTTCTCTAAACACTTAATATATTTTAAATTTTTTATAGTTTTGTTTTTGTGTAATAAAAGAAATACATGATATAATGCCTCAAATATTTTTTAAAAAACTACTATTTATTTAGGGCACTTGATCAATATTCAAATCATTATTGCTCCTGTAAAAACATAGAATACTGAATCTTTAAAAAAAAAAAGAAGAAAAACAGTTGAAAAGCTCACTTTTTGGCAACTGACTAAAGATGTATTTATTCTCTGTGTCATCTCTAATGGAAGCCAATTTGGCCTGCTTGCTGGCACAGAGTGTTGCAGCATCATCATGTGAAATGCCAGTCGAAGGGGTGAACTGATAACAAAAGCCACGATTTCCAGACCACCCAGCTGGACAACCCCACATCTTGTCGGCTATGGAATTATTTTTAAAAGAAGATATTAGATATAGAGATATTAATTTTTCTGTTATTTATTTCTATTGAAATGGGGATAAAAACTTTATGACTTAACTTTTTAACCTTTATGACTAAAATAAATTTACTAAAGTTAAAAAAATGTAGCTTTTTCTTAATATTCAGATTTGTTTAAAATTAATTAATTTTTCCGTTAAATTGTATCAGCCCTCAATTATTTAAAATATTTTTTTTTTTGTAAAATGTACTTACATGGAATTCTTGAAGGAGAAGTTGGCTGTGGAGGGGTTGGAGAAGTAACTCTTCCTTTAATGGGAAGGGAAAAAGTCAGCTTATCATTTTTATCATTAAGAAAGCGTCATACCATTTTTAAATTTTGATTTTTTTTTACGGAATCTATATGGGTGAGACGACAAATAGGCTGGTTAGAAAAAGGTTTATTATTTTAACATGGTATATATTGGCCTAAATATACCTTGTTAAAATAAGATACTATTTGGTGGATTCTCAGATTTCTGGATTAAAATAAAATATTTAATATTTCTAATGGACATCATTCACTCTATAGGGATTAAATAAACAAATCAAAATAAGGTGTTTTTTTTTTCAATTTTCTCTAAACTTGTACATACAGCTGACTAGTAAGTACAAGCATGCTGCTGGTAACAGAAGAATTAGAAACCTTGTAGAGTCCAAAAAATCCTTTTGATGTACCATGGTTATCATTTGATTTCTCAACCATTGAAAGCATGGAAACAAGTTTGGATTTTAGTGAGTCCCATGTTTTAAAAAGTATTTTTTATGCTTGGAGACACAAGGCTGTTTTATTCGTTCACACTGTGTGGAATGATTGTATAATCTTAAACAAACATGGTTATCTGCCACTGTGTTCAAAAAAAGAAGTAGAATAATACAACAATAAAATAATTGCATTTAGGACACTGACACTATATCCAAAATACAAAACACAAACGTGGCAAGTAAAACTAAGCATCCCAAGTGTGAAAAATCTGCTCAATAGTGAATGGGGAGTGCTGGTTGGCACATAATTTTTAATAAATATATTTGATAGTTCTTCTCAGTTAAATTTATTACAAGGTTGTCCATAGACTAAAATGAATATCATAAAAATGTATTCAATTTTCTTAAACCACGTGTATTTTTTAGAATGAAAGAAAAATGTTTAAATTTTACAAAAATTGTATTGCGTGTAAAAAAGAAATTTTTTTAAAAGGTTTTTACACATTTAATTTGTGCACATAATATTTTCCGATCCCATCCCACATGGTACAGTTTAAAAGTTGGAAATTCTGATAATTTACATAAATATCCTGTCACTTCACTCTTCAACTCATGTTGAATCATGCTCTACAAAATTGTTTTTTAAGCATATTATTGAATCAACTCAAATCTGATGCCTCAATCCTCAACTTTGAATCAAGTCCACATTTGGATTAGTTACACATTTGGAAAGGTTAAAAGTCACTGGTTATCTGCTTATGAACTTTGGCTTCACTGACCAGTAAGTCCTCTTGGGTATGCATTTCCTCCATTTGGTGTCACCCCTGAGATAGTGTTAACAGATGCAATCTACCCCCCCTCCACCAATTCATTTTAATAACTGTTTCAACATTACATCAACTGAAACCAAATTGAATTTTAAATATTATCCTTCTCTGACATTTACCTTTCTTTTTACAAATATATCCATATCGAGATGTACAAGGCAAATCATCCCATCGACCTGTCTGTTTCATCAGGGCAACACAATCCGAGTCCTGTGCATTGTTTGGTTGTCCTAAAGGAAATGTATTCATGCAAGTTTAACCAATAAACTAAAGATCATTGAAAGAAATGGGAATGTATTTTTCATTTTTTAAAATCATAAAACACTTGATTAAATTGTCAACAGAAATAAGCTATGAAATTTTATACCCCATTAGATCATTTAAAAAGATTGATAAATTGAATTATATTTAAATGCTCAATAAAGACTAAACTTTCTAACTATTGAGACTAGGTTTTGATACCTGTATTCCAGTTCAAAAAACCAAAGGGTGAGTTATCAGACCACTGGAATCCATTTTCTGTTGCCCTGTCATTGGCACCAATCCAGAAGAAGTTTGCAGTGAAAGACATTAAACGAGCTGATTTAGAAAGAATTATTGTTAATAAAACATTTAATTTATGACTCTGAACATTCAAAGTTTTTTTTTAAATACTTCAATTGTTAAAAAAGGCAAGCAATTATTATTTCCCTTACTGTGATATCTCATTCATTTTAGATGTTTTTTTAAACACTTATTCTGAGCAACTAAAGATAATTAATTCCTTTGAATCTTAGAAACTGACATTTTTTAAATAAAAATAAAAATAATAATCCTCCCTTTCTTCCCACATGATAACCATCACTTGTAAGTAGATTACAGCATTTTTAAATATGAACAAATAAAAATCTCCAAACATATACATGTTAAGAAGTAAATCATGCAAGTAATAATTAAAATTGTACATGACTACCTGAGAGATAAGTCTGCTCTTGCACAGATGAAATGGAGACGAGGTCGCCCCCTTCATTCTGACAGGATGCACGGGCATCCAGCCAGCTCTGCATGTCCTGTTGTATAATGTAGCAGTTATCTGAAGTTGGGTCATCTTCCCACCATCTCCCTGGACAGTTCACGTTTGGGCGAGGTGCTTGAAATATTTTTAAAAATTTTAAGAATGAATTCATTTGTAGGCTAGTGATGTGATAAATTATTCACTGTTTGAAGAAGTGTTCTTATCCATTCTATTGAAATCTTTTGAAGAAGTGCTCTTCTCCATTCTATTGAAATCTATGTAAATTCCACTAAGTTTTATTTACTTTTTTAAATAGACACATTTAAAAGATTATATCCTGAAGCTTTTAGATAAAGATTATATGTAAAAATAGCACTCACTTGTAGGAGGAACTGGTGTTGCAACTCCTTGAACTAAATATAAACAAAGAGAATGTATAAGCAATTTTTTTTTTAAAAGAAGTTAATTATACTCTCAAGTCAAGTCTCAACATTCTAATACTGTAAATATAATTACTTACTTAATTTTTTTTTAAATGTACATGTCATCATATGAAGCTATATTCACACAAATAAAGGTGATATTTATTCAAATTTAACTATTTAAGAAGCCAAGTTCTCTTTTACAAATTCTTAATTTCATAACATTTATTTTAAAAAAGAAAGAGCTTTTTTTTAAAAAGTCTCAGTAGAAATTCTTCCCATTGAAGAGCTTCAATCTCAATAAAGCATGATCTCTTACCAAAATTAGCTGTAAATAAAATGTATTTTTTAATAGGGTTTATTTTTCAAATTAGTTCAAATTATTATTATTTTTTCAAAAGAAACTAACATATACTCTCAAACTGTTGATATTACAGCAGTGATTTGATCTATTGAATCAATGTCCAGAAATAGTATAACTGATAAACAGGGAATTACTATACAATAAAATTAAGTGGAAAAAAGTCAAATCAGATGTAAACTCAAACTGTAAGTAGCTATTTAACTTACTCGGAACCCGCTGACAAATGTATCTCACTGTAATATTACAAGGTGCGTCATTCCATTTGTTTCCATTTAATCCATCAAGGTAAACACAGTTTTCATCATGGTTAGCATTGTTTGGTTCATTTACATTCCAATAGGTAAATGTTGTCTTAAAAATATTAAAAATAAATTCAGTAGAAATAATTAAATTTTGGCCAAACTTATACATTTTGCAATTTACATATCTTTTGAAGAAAATGTAATCATGACATCCCTCCCTTCCCCCCCACCCCACCAAATGGGATTTGTCTTATAACTATAACAATTTTTAAATGCATGCTTAAATATAGTTCCTATGGCATTAAATCTTTATTGTAATCTGTTAGATGCTGAAATTGTTTCATTTTAAAATCAATAAATTTTTTTTTTAATATAAAAGTCTAATGAAGTTTTTGTTTTGTTTTTTTTTTCAAAAACTGGTGACTATATTTAAAGCCTGTACAAAAATATAAGAATATCTATGTCAATTAAATAAAAATGTGAAAATCATTTAATTATTTAGAGAATTTACCGGTGCAGTCTCGTTAAGCCATGAAAACTTGTTTTCCTGTTTTTGGTCATTTAAACCTATCCAGTAAGATCCAACTTGTTTGCTGACTAAACCTGAACAAGAAAAAAAAATTTGCAGTTTTCTTGCAATAATTTTATTTATAGCTTAATTCATATTTCTTTTTTTCAATTACTATTATCCTGCCAATAATTAGTGTTATTTGGAAAGGGCTCTGTTCATACTAAAGCAATGACCAGTTTCAAAATGTCATTAATTTCAGCACTCAAATGTTGTTAAATTTATTGTACAGTTTCTGTTATTATATGACAATCTATGAAATTTTGTAATAAAATCACACTTAAAAAACTGTTTTATTAAATTTTCTGTTTCTATAAACTGAAAGCAGATTGAGTGAAAAGCCATAACTGTTGAACTACTCAAATAGCTGTGCATGTTAGAGATTAAGTCCCAGCACCATCAAACCACTGATGGTGTTTTTTAACCAAAGTTTAAAAATGGATAACGATATATTATGTTATTTAATATCTTAGTTAAAAGGTCTATGCTATTGTACAAATATTTTTCATTACAATCTTCTTACTTACTGCTAATAAATCCATTAAATGCGTTGTCTGCAATTTTCACCAAATCTGCAGCTCCAATGGGACCTGCAGCCTGGCAATCTTGCCTCGCAGCAAACCAACTTTTGGGTGAAGTATAAAGCCGAATGCAAGTTTTTTTAAGAGGAAATGGTGTCCAACCGCTAGGACATATAATAGGAACTGCACAAAAGGAAAAAAAAATTTTTTTAATCTTTAATTAATTGAAAAGGACAGAAGAATTCGAACAGAACTAAGAAAATGAGAGTCATATAGAATATAGATTTCATAATGTAAATGTAAAATTAACATAATCATGTATATAAATAATATTGTTAATTTGAAATCCAAAATAGAGCATGGCACTGAGTTTTAACTAAAACTAAAACAAATGTTACCTTTATTTTTAAACACTCGTGGGATTATTATTAAAAGCCCATGTTGAACTAAATATTATATACCTATTTACAAAATTAACCATATTTATTTATATTACCGTTTACATATACTTGTGCTTTCTCAAAATATATTTTTTTCATAAAATAGACCTATCTACTATCTACTATTTTTAGTATTTAGGATTAGTCTTTCATTTTAACAGGACATCACTAGTTACAGATTGTTTTTAAAAGTTTTAAATTTTTGAATTTTGTGTAAACTCTAACCGACAAAAGATTTTTAATGTTAGTAGATTTTTAAATTTAAAGAAATCTGAAAAATCTAATGTTTCCAAAATCTGTTTAAATTTACCCCTGTCTCTATTTAAATGCCAACTAAAGAAGACACCTAAAATCCTATGTTTACAAAAACTGTTACAATTTACTCCTGTCTCTATTTAAATGCCAACTAAACTACAACGTCAACATTTGCATTTTTACAAGTAAAGGTTTATTTAATTTTTTAAATTTTTTTTAGCTTTTTACATTTTAGGAGCTTTTGGAAAATAAAACAAAAATTTCATCAGATAATAATAATAATTTAGACAAAGTAAAGTTATAAATATCATCACTCATACTCATATAGTTCTAAGTATAGGAAATTAAAGGCACTTTCTTACTTTGCCTCCAAAGTCTCCATAGCCATAAGAATAATATTCTTGCTTAAAGCATTCCTTGAAAAAAAAAGTAAGTGATTAACGTTTTCTGTTAAACAAATCATTTAATTTTTATTACCAGGCGTGGTTACAACTTGAGTGACAGCTGTCTGGTCTGTTTGACATATGACACCCTTTAATTGACCACAGTCCGTTGTTATATGCCAAAACACTTGTGGTTCCGCTGGAGATGAACAATACCAATCATAAGTTAACAGTTTTTTTTTATTTGTGTATGGGGCAATGTTCCCTTTAAGCTGCGCGGCGTCTGTCAATTACCACGCAGAAAATTTGGAAAAAATATAACATTGCACTCTCGACTGTCACACTGATGGTCACGAGTTCGAATCCACACGAACGTGAGGATTTGTTCTCGGGGCCTGAGGAGTCCCCGAGTCACCCAGCTCCGAATGGGTACCTAACTAGACAATAGTTAGGCGGCTGGGGTAATGCGTGGAACCCCTATAGCCGTGGCCTGTGACCGCTGCATCACTTGCCAACAGATCATCTCTCATGGTCTGTGGACGCAATTATCTTCTGCATAGAAGGAGCGTCTGTATATCTAAGATAAGATAAGATAAGTTAAATAGGGATGCTGAACAACTTTGCACACGAGTTCTTTCCCTTTGCACACGGACGAAATGACAGGGAAAATTCGAAGTGGAGCTTCCGTTTTACTATAAAATAACAAACTATAGTTCAATAATAATTACTTTTTCTTAAATTTTAGCTAAAATGATGTATGACATCTGAAAATGGCGCACTCACCCCTTACCTGACTTTACTATGATTATATTGAATTCCTGTGTACAATGGCACGTGAATCATAATTGAAAAACTTGTGATTGATTGCAATCCAAATATTTTAATTGGTCAATTATAATTATCTTATCTGTTATAGATGCTCTTTCTATACAAAAGATTATAGCGTCCACTATCCCCATACTTTATTACCGTGCATCAAACTGTGCCGACATACCACACAGCCTCCTTGGTAGACGTCTCCTAGCGCCAAGCTCCTTTCAGAAAGATTAGCATATTGCCTATTGACCCGGTTAAACGAAATATTGGAAATTTCATGCCAGTGTTCATCTCCAAAAAACCGCCTCAGCAATCGTATAGCCACTAAGACTTATATTTGCAATAATGTGTGTGAATTCAAGGAATTTCATCCTGCAGTGCTCCTGAAACTCTTGCCTACCAAAAGTTTCACTCTTGTGCGACCATCCTGTTACTCTAATTGACTAATTAACCCGTAATATTGACATAATAAACCTACCAGAGGAAACGTAACCACAGTCTGTCTTGTTGGGAGTATTGGTCCTGTTGTTGTTGAAAAAATGCTGGTATGAACCTAACACTGGTCCTCCAATCCATTTCCACGGACCTCCGGTGGTGGCGTTATTATCTATAGAGTTTAGAACACACTTAAAACATTGCATTTAAAGGGATTTGTTTTTGTTTGTTTTTTTAACTTAAATTTTACCACCCTGTTTTAAATTGTTGAGAAAAACACACGTAAGCCGGGATTTTAAGAAAAATTAAAATAGTAAAGTAAAAGTAAAAGTAAAAGTAAAGTTCATTTTTTAGACCAGGCTCATGGCCTTCAGGGGCCATTGAAATATTCGTCACAAGTTTCTGATGCTTTGGCATACGAAAGGATTGTGTGGCTAGCACAAAGCCCAGCCGCCTTTACTTTACCTCAACTAATGTCAGGTACCCATCAGAGCTGGGTGGACTCAGGGACAACTAATGTCAGGAGATGGGTGGACTCAGGGACAACTAATGTCAGGAGATGGGTGGACTCAGGGACAACTAATGTCAGGAGATGGGTGGACTCGGGGACA